>CM029126.1:10536526-10896526 GCA_016859345.1 Istiophorus platypterus
GCCTGATCCATAGGAGCAGGGAAGTCTCGGTTGGATGAGTTTGGGGGATGTGGGTGGGGTTGTGGTGGCAGGGAGGAGTGAGAGGGGTGGCTGGGGTTGTTTTGGGGTGATGCAGGTGGGTCTCGGTTCAGCATGGGGGTGACAGGTAGCCCGCTGGTTGAACTTGGAGGGTTTCCCTGGGGCATGGAGCTGTTGTTTGGGTTACTATTGCCTACAACCTCTCTCGTCTGGCCCCCAAACTCACCCCATCTTCCTCCATCTTTGTCTCTAGGATGCCCCCCTCCAGCTCCATTGGGGCCAAAGTCTCTACTCTGGTTTTGGTTTGGCAGGGGAAACTCCCTTCCTCCTTCACGTTCCCTTTCCCTCTCTCGCTCCCTGTCTCTGAAAGCTGGACCAAAGTCCCTTCTTTCAGGACCCAAGTTAGGTCCATCTCTCCCAGAACTTTGGAACTCCCGGTTCTGACCCACTGACGGACCCCCAAACTCCCTACCTTGTATGCTGGTGGGCCCACCCATCCCACCACAAGCACTATTGCTATTACCCCCACTACTGTTGTTGCTGCTGTTGCTAATGGGAGCAGAGAACTCCCTGTTGATCTCCCTCCCCCCACACTCCCCCCTCACTCCCCTCTCCCTCTCTCCTGCAGCCCCCCTCTCTCTGTCCCCTCCCCCTCCGGCGTACCTGGGAAGGTACTCCCTGTGGGGGTGAGGGTGAGGATGGGGGAGGTAAGAGGGGTGGGAGGAGGAGTGGCGAGAGGACGGAGGGTTGTAAACAGAGGGAAGTTGCTGCTGCTGCACTGGGGGCTGGTGCTGTGGTTGGTGTGGGTGGTGGTTGCCAGGGTAACGGGTATAGGCCCAGCTCCCCTGGCAACCAGTTGCTGTGCCACCCTGCCAGCCTGTAGAGCTGTAGTGGTGAGGGTGGGTGGAGGTCTGGGTCTGAGGCTGGGCCTGGGACTGTGGCTGGGGGCCAGTCTGTGGCAACAGAGAAGGTGGAGTGGACTGAGCCTTGTCCAGGAGTTTGTCCGCCTTTTCTATTTTGTCTCTTTCTGTCTTAACCTCAGCAGGCAGGTTTTGTCCCCCAAGCTCTAAGGGCTTCAGGGCAGGTGGAGGAGGAAGAGGAGGGGGCAAGGAGTGGGGTAGGTTGGGGCTGTTATGGGAAAAATCTCCTCCCGAGATAGTTGTCTTGGTCACACACTGTGTGCTGGATTTGGAATTCATTCTGGTGCTACTCAGTGCACCATCGACGCCTGTCGGTCCACTATACTCAACTTTACACATCAATTTGGAGTCCAGGGAGAAATAGGACTTCCTCCCGCTATTGCTGTCGTTTGATGAATCCCCTGCTCCACGGAGAGAGGGGGTCAGACCAGAAGAAGAGCATGGAGTGGAGGGGGGCTTAAGAGAAGGACAGTCTTCAATTCTTGCATCCACATCCCGCTTTTCTCCATCTCCGCAGGACTCCTCCCCTCTCCCCTCTCGCAGCGCTCTCCTGTCCTCCCCCGCCACCTTCCCTGCTCCGCCTTCCTTGCTTTTTTCTCGCTCCCTGTCTCCTTGCTTTGGTGAGTCAGGGCCATCGGAATCAGAGTCTAGGCTACCCAGAGGGGAGGCGGAAAGACTTGGGGATGAGGAACGATTGTCCTGGTCTATATCCCGCCCACTGCTCAGACTGCTGCTGCTATTGGCCAGGCTTCCTACAACTGAGCTCCTGCTGCCCTGGGATTGGCCATCTTCGTTGTCACTCTCACGGGATTGGCTGGCGACTGAGGTCGGAGGTGGGACAGTGGAAGGAGCTGAGCTGTCAGTCGAGTGTGTTGATGTTGGAGGGTTTGGGGCAGAGGCCGGATCCTGACAAGAAGAGATCATTTGTGAATGAGGTAAAAATCGAGATTCTAAGAATATAGTAATACTGGTTGTATAGATAGAGTATATATGCACAAGCAAAAAGTACAAGTCTTAGACAGTGGCTTTTAGATGATTTAGCAGAATCAAAGCCTCATGATTGCTTCTTTATGTAACAGGTTGATGAAATGTAACACAAACCTGAACTTTCTGCCTCTTTGGAGGAGACACAAGTTCCTCCCCCTCACTCTCTGATGAATCATGCCCTTGTGATCTGCGACTGAAGCGATTTCCAGCCAATTCCTCACCAGCGCCTCTTTGCTAAAACAACACAAGACTTTAAATTCAGTACTGATGCTTTTGAATCCCTAATAGGCCTATGTCTGTTTTTAGAACAAAGCCACACTTATACACACACTTGTACACACACATACACACATACACACACATACATACACACACACACACACACACACACACACACAACATCACTGTCAAACATGAAACATCAAAGATTTCAAAGTGGTAAGCTGTAAAACACACCAATGAACAATACTGACACTCCAAGGGTCTGTGGCAATCATACTGATGACTCATACACTGACAGCACACACAAAATTCAATACACAGAGACACCTCTCTATGGAAACGAGTATTGTACTTGCATGCATACACATAAACTTATGGCAAAATTAACAACGAGGTAGAATGAGGTACAAAAAAAGGTAGGCTCTGACCGTCTGTCTATCGTTGCGTTCAGGGCGAGTGGGGCTGGGGTGCGGGCGTCTACCCCTTCTCTCCTCGCTCGCCCCCCGCCGTCGCCCACTGCGCATGGGCATCTGCAAAACCCAAAGTCCATCAAAAGAGGAGAATGTGGAAGGGAGGCGAAGGCATTGATTGTTAAAACAAGGTATGGTTAGAGGAATAAGTAGATATACAGAGACAAATAAGGAGTTGTGTTGATTGTAGAGAAGATAGAGTTAAAACAACCCAAAAGAAAACTCGGTTTGTGCAATCCAAGGTGGAATGTAACAAGGGCAACAACAAGCGGAGAATAAAAAAGGAGAGGGAGGTGAAAAGAAGAACAGGGCATAACAAAGTGGAGGTATGAAACAGAGAGGAGGGAAGCAGAGGGAAGAAATAAAGTATAAACATGGAATCTTCTTTTTTTAGATCACATTACTGCATCATACAACCAAACAGTTAAACGACATCATGGTCACCCTGGCTGGATTCGGGAGTATTATCACATATTGAACAAATTATGAGGCAGTCATACTGACAAATGTCCTACACACACAAGAATTAGGCAGGTACACAATCCCTGAAATCACTTGTGCATACCGATTCTTTGTGTGTCCGTGTTTTCATTATTTCTTCTTTATACTGTCCATTTTACAACACAAGCCATTGCTGGGACTGAACTGGTTCCTGTTGCTTACTGACTGGGCTGTATGTTACACCATGAGAGCTACCAAAACCTGTAAAGAAGCATAAACAAAGAAGGTATTATTCAGTATTTATCTGCATGGAAATCCTGAAGACAGACCTGCAATGATTTGCAAAAAAAAAAAAAACAAACTAAAAAACAAAAATGAGTTCATGTAAGGAAGCAGTGGTTAACAATATAATTTGCTATCCGCACTGAGAGTGGAGTTCAGGAATTTGTGACATCATGAAAGCATCTGAGTTTACAACACAAAAAGCACGGCCTCAACATTTAAATTCCCAGCATGCTTCGCACTGTATCGGCACAACTGCTTTTCACTGCGCTCAAAGCTGCCTCCTCTCTGCCTTCTGTTTTCACCACAGCAGCCAAAACCCACAGGCACAATAGTTTAACCCACTCACACTAACAGAAAACACTGCTTTCAGTGTAGTATGATCGGGAGCTGTGGAGCTGTAACACCGAAAAACAGATAATAGATGCAAAAGAGGAAAGGTGCGGATTGGTAGACTGCAATTTTGGATGGCAGTTGGATGAAGAGAGAGAACTCTGGCAAACATCTTGGGAATATGCCCCCCCACCCACCAAATCCACCTTCACCACAACAGCCCAAAACCCACAGCCACTTGTGGTTAACCCATATGCCCTGGTTATGGCCAGGAGAATCACATGCTTATTTATCCAGAAAACCAACCACTGGGGTACAGTGTCAAGATCCTTTATCCATTTGGGTGTGCCTGATAACATAGGTGGACTACTTTGCAAGGGCTTGTCTAATCCATTCATTCATGTACCACTATGATGAAAAAATGTCTCATGTATATTGAATGAGGATATAAATAGAGCACACCGCTGGATGGAAAAAAAAAAGGCTGAGCAGTTAGCACTGCTAATGTACATGCACAATGCTATATTGCCAGTAAATGTGTGTATGTGTGTGAGTTGATTAAGCAAGTAAGCTCCTGTAAATCCTGTAGCTGCTCCACTACACATGGCTATGAATTAATTATCCGTGCATGCTGCAGTGACCAATTCAGTCTTAAGAGTAAAAAATTTTAACAGTCACAATCCCTGCACACTCCTCATATGCATGATAGAGAAAGACTGCACCTATGTTTATAGGCAATGCAGTGTATGTGCAGGCAGCCTAATTAACATAGAGATGACTAAGTTTATCACACAGAAGTAGATAACAGTAAGTGCCCAGTGGGTTTCTGTATACATCATGCGCCTCAGTTACAGGTGGCAGCCACTGGCCTGCCTGTGGTCCACTGGCAGGTTCTTGGCCATGGTCAGTAAACAACTAGGACACAAACACAGCACTAATGTATACCAGCATTAACATCACTAGTCCCTCTCGCATGTTCTCTCTCTCTCTCACACACACACACACACACACGCACACACACACAAATACACACACACACACACAAACACGCGAGCAGGAGCACACGCACACGGCACATGCATTATCAACAAATTGACCGCCGCATGTGATGCAAACCAGCAGCATGCAGTTGCTCTGCTTACATCACCAGCGAGCGGGCACCGCAACGACTCTTTCTTCTTTCTTCCCTGCGAAATGTTATTGATACACATGCGGAGGAGACCGGCCCGAAGCTGCCCCCCTCAGACCTCAGCACGGTCCAACAACGGCGGAACACGGTCCAACCTACGACGGGGAGAGTCGTGTTCGGCTGCACATACATGTTCACAATCAGAATGGATGCCTGTGCAGCGCTCTGTTTCCTAGACGCTGCACATCTTGGGAGAAAGATGATATGGAATGGCGAATCATGGCATTTCGCACCGGCTCTCCCTTCCCCTGCTTCTTTTTCTTTTTTTTTTTTCCTCCTCCTCCTCGCTGGAATGTGGGTGCGCGTCGTGCACTCTGTTACCATTAATTCACCGGGACACAATTTTGCCATAACGCAGGAGTACGATGACAATCAACGCACAAAAGGGTTTGGGGGTGGGGGGGGGGGTAGAAAAAAAAATGGGAGGGAGAGAGAGCACAAACGTGGCCAGCAGGAATAGCTCCAAATGCAAGAGTATAAGCATCCATTTTTCCCCTTCTCCTTACCTATAATATCCAGCGATGCGTGCTCCCACTCTCACTCTCCCCCTTTTCCTTTCTCTCCCTCTGTTTTTGTCGTTTTATGTTGCACGCTGACACGCACACCTCAGAGCCCAGGCGTCTGTCAACAGAGGCTTGTGTTGGCTCACATTGCAACGGGCTCCGATAATAACAATAATGCAGAAGAAATCTCTTTCTATTCGTTGCAGGGAGAGGAAAAAAAAAAAAAAAAAACCAGGGGTGCCAACTGAAGACTGTACAAATTGATGCGTACCCTCGCCTCTTCCCCACCCCCTTTCGCCCCCTTTTTCTTTTTTTTTTTTTTTGCCCCCCACCCCACCCCTCTCCCACCCTACCTACTCCCCCTCTTCCTCTAAGACGACTTGCACTTTTTTTTTTTTCTATACCCCCCCCCCCTCTCCGGTCTTACAGTCACAATTTTTTTTGCGGAGGGGTGGGAGAGGGAGAGAGGGACGGGTGAGGGTGAGGAGGGAGGGAGAGGAGAAGGCGTGATTTGGGAGGGGAGAGGAGGGAGGGGGAGGAGGGGAGGAGGAGGAGGAGGGAGGGGAGGGAGGGAGGAGGGAGGAAGAGAGAGGAGAGAAGAGGAGGGGAGGCCAAGGGGAGAGGAGGGAGGTCGACTTGCACTTTTTTTTTTTTCCCCCCCCCTCTCGGTCTTTACAGTCACATTTTTTTCAGAGAGGGGGGAGAGGAGAGAGAGAGGGGGAGAGAGAAGAGAGGAGAGAGGGAGATTTGGCATAGAGAGGGAGGAGGGGGGGGAGAGGAGGGGAGGGGAGGAGGGAGGAGGGAGGGGAGGGGGAGGGAGAGAGAGGAGGGGAGGAGAGAGAGAAGAGAGAGAGGGAGGGGGAGGAGGAGGGGGGAGGGAGGGGGGGGGGGTCTCTCTCTCTCTCTCTCTGTCTGTGTTGCCTGGTCCCTCCAGGTCCAGAGTCCTCCTCCTCCTCCTCCTCCTCCTCCTCCTCCTCTTCCTCCCCTCACTCCCTCTCTCCCCCTTCGCGCAGCCCCCTGTCCCGTCTCCTATTGTGTTGTAACCACGGCAACCCGGCCGGAGACTGTGGCCTGTGCGCCTGCGCGGCTCCAGCCCTCCTTCCTTCCTTCCTTTCCTTCATCATCATCATCGTCGTCATCGTCGTCGTCGTCGCCGTCGCCGTCGTCATCACCAGCGGCCCCGGCTCCGCGAGCCCTCGCCGTCGCCGTCGCGCTCGCGCTCCCTCTGCTGCGCGGTTTGTGCAGCGGACGAGCGCGTGCGGCCGGCGATGGGTCCGCGGCCGCTCGCGGCGACGACCGCTGCATCGGGGGCCAGATGTGGGCTCGAGCCTCGCGGGCGGCCGCGGCGGAGGAAATCGGGGAAATTTGAAATGTGATCTAAATCATTTTAACGTACGAGGACGCCTGTGATTTATTGTCTGAATCAGAACATTAGTTATTCGTTTTTTTTCCAATACTACATTAGGGGCTTATTTTTATCTGTGTATTTATTTTTCTCATGATTTAAAAAAAAAATTTCTCATTTTATGTCCTCATTAGACTGTGCTACATTATTTCTGGTGTATTTTCTACTGCACGTTGTGTTTTTGTTGTGGATTTTACATGCTTTATTACTTTTACATTCCATATTTTGCGTTTCTGTTCTGTTTTTTTTTCTGGTGATGCTGTTCTTTGTGTTATTTTACTGTGAGAAATAAAAATATATTAATCCTTTAATATGTTCTTGCAAGGCAGTTTGCAAAAACTGTACTTATTATTTTCAAGTATAATATGGATAATGTGGTAACAGTAATACAAATAGCTGCTGCTCTCCTCACTGTGGATAGATATCACACATTGCGCTCCTAAAGGCAGGTGCTTTGTGTTTGAGAGTTGATTATAGCCTGTATTTTAGGTTGTGATTTCATATTGCTCCTTGCTGATATTATACAGTAGATGCACTATAATCCCCCTGTGGTATAAGTAAACTTAACCGATGTAAATATCATTATATTTGATTATACATATTTTAGGTGGCCATGCATGATTGATGTTAGTTCCTTTGGCTTGTAGCACATTTGGAGGGTAAAAGCAAAGCCCTCCAGGATTTTTACAGAATTTCTTGCTGGATTTTTCCAAAAGTCCTAAAGGGTTCCTTCATAGCAGAGTGGGTTAAAAGTCATGCAGAAAAGCAGTGACTTTAAAATCTGTAGGATAATATTTTTGCAGAATTATATCTGCAGGAAGGACCCTGAGTTCTGCTGTGACCTCAATATTTTGTGTGTGACCAGAAGTGCAACAGGCCTGAATGTTTCTACTTTTTAGAGTACTGCAAAATGTTTTTTCTTATTTTCATCTTTGTTTGATTTAGTCATAATTAAATGACAGAGTCCCTCCTTAGAACAGATGCACAGAGAGTTTTGCTTTGAGTTGACATGATTCCATGTCTTTATTGAGCTTAACCACCAACAGACAAAGTAACAGACATGCTTTTGTAGAAAGCTGCTTAGTGTTCACATCAGGAACAACACAAGGAAAAGGAGGAAACAACAGAGCACATCTCAAAACATTTCTGCAGTGGGTCATGAGGAGACAGTCAGAGGGATCGGGAAAGAAGAAGAAACTAACAAATGTAATATGGAGTGTGCGAGTCTGCACTAAGAAGCGAAACACTGATTTATTTCCCTTGTCACTCTCTGAAGCATCAGGTCAAATATACTGTAACTAAAGTGCGTTATCTATGTGTTTAAGTTATTTGAAAACTAATTAGTCTTAAATGTGTCTTAGTGTGTTTAGAGCTTTGCTGAAACAGGCATTATCCCATTAGTGTGTACCAGTCAGGGAATATATAACACAATTTGCATGTATTTTGCTTTCTTGTGTGCCACTGCCACAGCAATGGCGTTCAAATGGCACTGGGGTTGCGAAAGTTGTGCCCAGCAAAGCGGGCCTGGTCACCCAACTCTTCCTCGATCCTGAGAGGAAGAGGAGGTGAGGAAGAAAGTAGAGAGAAATGTAGAGCAGGCAGATGAATGTGAAATATGACAAAAGCAGACCAAAGGATGAAGGAAAGAGAAGAGGAATGCAGACATTGCGTAACTTCTATAGGTATGGTCTTTCTGTATATATAAATACACAGATACATTAAAAACTATAAATTCCCACCTCATGAGCTGGTTGTATTTGGCCAGACGTTCTGATCGACAGGGAGCTCCAGTCTTGATCTGTAGGGAGACAAAAATACAAAGAATCACACAGGGATAAAGATATGGCTGTTATTTTCACTATCCGCTGATCTTTTGGTTGTTTTTTTGGTAACTTGCTTAGTCTATAAAATGAAAAAATAATGACAATACCTCCTAGGTTGTATGTTAACATTTCCTGCTATTGATCAATAGGCACCAAACCTTAAGGGAAGCAAACGTCTGAAATAAGTTGTTATGAGAAATATCCTGGTATGTTTTTTTTTTAAGTTCAGTCAACAAGAGAAACGAACTTTTGGTTATTTGTGGACTGATTAATCAAGTCATTATTTCAGGGCTTCAAAGATCTCAGTAAAACAGTATATGGTTATTTACAAATGTTGTTTATATTGCTTACATTGTTTGCCTTCCACTTCTGATCATTATATTACCTGACAGTTAGGCTACTATAACACTGATGCAGGGTGTATTATTTTCTTTTATTATTATTATTACTGTTGTTTTGAATTGGCTTTTTTCCAGAATACTATTGCACTGTCATGTTGCTGCATTGTTTTTGTGTAGTGTGTGTTCAATAGTGTTGTGTGTGTGTGTGTGTGTGTATGTGTGTGTGTATGTGTGTGTGCGTGTGTGCGTGTGTGCGTGTGTGCGTGTGTGCATGTGGGAGTGTGTGTGTTTGTGTGTGTGTGTGTTACCTGTCCAGTGCAGAGACCAACCACAAGGTCGGCTATAAAAGTGTCCTCAGTTTCTCCTGAGCGGTGGCTCACCATCACACCCCAGCCGTTCTCCTGGGCCAGCTTACACCTGACAGATAAGGAGGCAGGTGCCGTGTAAATAGTAGAAATATGATGCAAACTCACAAACACAGGCCCTTGCACACATATGTTTCTGCATCAACGATTCAAATCAACTCACGCCTTAATGGCCTCTGTGACAGAGCCAATCTGGTTGACTTTAAGCAGCAGGCAGTTGCAGGCCTTATCCTCCACGGCTCGTTGTATCCTGCGTGGGTTAGTGACAGTCAGGTCGTCTCCAACCACCTGCAAACGCAAAGTACAGTTGAGCTAATTTTGTTAGTCATGGGAACACCACGAGATCTATTCAGGAAGTGTTAACATCCGTTGTAGCTTTGCTTATGTAAATCCAGTTCTGTTCCTCTGACACAACATAAACCAATGATATTAATGGGCAACTTCACCAGTTATACACATGAAACTCAACCCGCATCATCCATCTTGGGGCACAGAGTTCAGTGACATGGGCATTTACCAGACAAAGAGAGTCAGTGAAACACTGTATTGAGTTTCATTATGGGCATTGTGGAACCGAACCGTAATGAAGCCATACAGGTAACTACAAACCAGCATATCTCAACCTCTGCAGCATCCATTCAGACCTTTTCCAAGGATGAAAATGCAATACTCAATTGTAGGAGTACCTCTTTAAAGGAACCATTTGAACTAATCCACTTCCAGATAACAAGGACATATTGAGATAATCTACCTGGATTCCCACCGAAGCTGTGAACTGTGACCAAGCAGGCCAGTCGTCTTGGTCGAAGGGATCTTCAATAGACACGACTGGAGGAAAGGGAGATAGGGAAGAGCATTTAAAGTGTAAAATTATGGCTTATTTTTAGAAACCCTAATTTTTTTTCCATCACTCACCTACAAGCCAATAAAACTAGAGCACTTGGTTTCTAACAAAGATATTAATGAGAGTAATGTCTTTAAATATACTTGCATTACAAATAGATGCACGCACGCACTTGCCCACACAAGCAGGGAGCACACGATTGACAGGGTAAAGAGCCACATCACAGTGGGTAACTGTTCGCCAAATGTGCACTGTAGCGCATAATTAAAACCTCTTTAACAGGCCCAAGTGTCAGGAGGAGAGACCTTCTTTTGCTTTTCTTTTCTCAGTTAGTCTCCCCCTTTCTCGGTCTAGGAGGTGATGAAAGAAATATGGCAGTTGTTGAAATAGGGAAGACAGGCTGGTGTGTCCATTTGTCCGCTAGCAGCTTTTAACACCGACACTGTTTCCAAGAACCCAGAGGCTCACTGGTCTGTGGAAATCAATAAGCTGCAATGTCATGCAATCGTCCTTAATGAATAGGAGTTTTCCACATCATGTTCTCCAGGTCACCACAAACATTAAACACTTCTGATATGTCTTTGAGCCATATGAGGGGTGAAATCACACACATACATCACAATACACACCTGGATAGTTGTTAATGAAGCCCTGGTAGATGCTGGCCAGCTCCTCAGCGCTGATGTTGCGGGCAATGTTGGGCGGAGACTTAAAGTCCAGGTCATACTTGCCTTCAATGAAAAACTCTGAGGCAGCAACATCCATCCCTATCACCACTTTATCTGTGAAGCCCGCTTTCTCTATAGCTGTCTTTATCAGCTCCAGGGCTGACAGAGAGACACAGGAATAAGTATTACACACACCTCAGGCTATCAAAAGATGAAAAAGGTGACTTTGTTATAATGTAGTGGTTGTGCATACCTTCACTGTTCTCCTGTATATTTGGGGCAAACCCTCCCTCATCTCCCACATTTGTAGCATCCTGACCATACTTCTCCTTAATGACACCTCTCAGTGTCTGATATAGCTCAGCCCCCATACGCAAAGCATCACGAAAAGAATCCGCCCCAACAGGAAGTACCATGAACTCCTGCATAGCCAGTCTGTTACCCGCATGGGAGCCCCCATTGATCACATTAAAGGCCTGTGTGTGGGGCAGACAGGGGCAGAAAAATGTATCTGGGGATTTATGTTTAGTACAATTTCATTTGTGCCCAATGAAAAAATACACAAACTCACAGGAACTGGCAGGACCAGCTCTCCGTTCCCTGCGAGATCAGCAATGTGACGGTACAAGGGGACACCTTTCTCTGCTGCGCCAGCTTTGCATATGGCCAGTGATACTCCAAGAATGGAATTGGCCCCAAACTTAGCTGAGGGAAACATGGATGGAGTCACACAGCACAAGGATGCACTCATTAATCACTGGAGCAGAAAAATATCATTACACGTATAAATGCCATCACTGTGCATGACACGTGAATGAGGCTTACATTTGTTGTCAGTGCCATCCATTTCAATCATCATGTTGTCAAGTTTATCCTGCTCCAGCACACTGATCCCCTGAAACAAAGCAGCCAGACTTCATTACTTTAATCATGATCTTCCTCCCGGTCTCTTTTAGATTTTAACGGGTTTTGCTCTGCTACTCACCGACTGGACAAGGGCAGGTCCAAGGGTGTCGTTAATGTGACCAACAGCCTTAGTTACACCTGGGACAGCAGGACAGAAGGACATACGTGGAGGCAGTCAGTCAGACCACGGTCATGTCACAAAACCTCTAGAGAGAGAATGGAACACAGGAAAGAGGAGCACAGAGGATGTGTCTTAGTATAAGCGCTCACCTTTGCCCTTGTAGCGAGTCTTGTCTCCATCTCGGAGCTCCAGAGCCTCATAGATGCCAGTTGATGCACCACTGGGAACAGCAGCCCTGAACAGACCTGGAACAGAGGCAGGGGATCGGCAGGGGGAGGGAGAGGTATAGCCATTCAGGTGAAAGATCGAGGAGGAGGCCAGAGTGATAGAAAAGGAAAAAGCTGACTTGTGTGAAAACCTTTTTATTTGACGTTTTGATTAGAAAATGGTCACTGCAAAGCCCATAAACAGACACAATCACCACTGACCTTTCAACAAATATGTGATTAATGCCTTTTTAATGTATTCTTTTTCTTTTTTTTACCTTTGTCAGTGTGCAGATCTACTTCCACAGTGGGGTTTCCTCTGGAGTCCAGGATCTCCCTGGCAATAATATTCACTATGGACATCCTGTTAAGATAAAAATAAAAGGAACATCAACCCATCTGACCATTCGTGCTTCATTACAGTTCAGTGCTGGTACATAAAATTATACACCCATGTCTCGTTTTGATAGGAGAAGGATGAGCTTGAGCAAGCCAAGCGGTGTACAAAGAGACAAATGCATATATATTCTAACATATCAAAAACAAATTTCAAAAGCACATTTCATGACATCTAACAGACTCGTCGATGCGCATCAATTTCACATTAGTCACAAGGACCTCACACTCTCCCCTTCTTCCTCACTTGCACACATACTGTGATGATAGTGACGCAGCCTTAGGGTTGGAAAGCCATGGAAAATATGCTCCCTTGGAACATACTGGTGTGCGCACAGACACACACACACACACACACACACACATACACATACACATACATACACACACACACACACACATACAGAAGGAAACATAAATCAAAAGCTTATAATGCATACCTGTTTATGAATCTACTGTCAACCTGTTCCGGACCACAAGCCAGTTCAATCTCTCTGCTATGTCAGTCAGTGACTGAGATTATGGACCAATGGAGGGATGAGGTGGTGAGAAAACACAGAGCAGGGGACGAGAAGGAGGAGGAGGAGGAAGTGGGAGGCTTGGAGTGATGAAGGGAATGAAGAAATAGATCAATCTTTTTAAACATTACCTGCAGTGCGTTTGAAGCCCAGTGGAGAAAGTGAGCGAATGTGGGTGAATGAGAGGGAGAGGTAGAGGGACGGGGGTGGGGGGGTTGGAGAAGGGGTGAGAACGTATGACACACAGGGGGGAGGGGGAGCGTGTGAGTCATTGGAAGATGCAGAGAGGAGGGGAGGAAACCGAACTGGAAAAAAGAGGGAGGGAAGAGAGCGACAGAGCAGAATAGCAAGGGGGACATCTACTTATTTTGTTTTAGGGGAGAAGTAGAAAAATTATATTGCAATTTGCATCAGAGCCTTTCTCGGTTTCAACCTATGCATTTAACATTGTCTTCCTGACTCCTCACAAGTCCTTTCATTTATTGCTGTCTGCTTGTGTACATCTACTAATCTGCTGCATAACTGTAGCTACTGTAGCACTGACATGTGAGCAAATATTACCCCAGCAAACATGAAGACGCAATTTAGTGGTTGCTCTCAAATCCAGGCAGTGCTGTTAGCCGACTGAAAACTAATGTTTTGTTGTTTAAAATGGAAACAAACATCTGTATACTTCGGATGTGGGTGACAGGCAGAAGGGATCAAAACAAAGAAATGATAAGGAGGATACATCTCAGCAGAGACAGACGCACAAAAAACAAGCTGCCTTGTTTGGTAACATCGAGCTCTAATGATGAGGATTAAAGCAGACAAGAAGACAGGTAGACAGATGTGAGGAGCAGTAGACGCCGGTGGTGCCTTCTGCATTTAAAAATAGTTGTGGATGTAATTAAAGATACAGTGAGCAGAACACAGAAGGAGGCAGGCAGGGAGCCCACTATGGGAGTAATTTGACAAAACGGAATGGTTTTTCATTGGCTGCTCCAGTTGTGTGCTCCATCTGGATGTCACATGACCTGCAGACATGGTGGCCAAGGGAAGACAGAACTTATGAACACATGCACATACAATGGTGGGGGGGGGGGGGGGTGGCTGATTAGTATAAGAACTGCGGCAACATAGTCACAGATTTACACAATCACACCGAGAACTGTCATTATATTTGATAAAGGAGCAAGGTTTAAAAATAGGAAACATAGATTTACAGATCTAGTTGCATATATTCATGGCCTTGGAGCTGTATGTTGTGAAATTCCTTTGAAAAAAACAAAAACAAAAAACAGTTCATAATAAGAATGCGATCACAAACACAACCACAACAAATACACATTTTGCAATTATCTAACAATGTTTAATGAACTTTTATTTAGTTAGATTAATTAGTTAACAGTATACAATTCAATTCACCGACACACTAGTGTCTTCACAAACATAAAATGGACTGTACAGCAGATGTACTGTATACTGTAGGACTTTAGTGCAGTGGGCAAAAACACGTCAAGTTTTGAGAATGAGTATATATAAAGTGAGTGTAGTTATACCCTCACAAGGGTTGTACTTTGTGTGTGTGTGTGTGTGTGTGTGCGTGTAGTTATGTGTGTGTTTTGTATGCAAGAGTAGAGAAGTTGAACTGTGAATGTAACTATCAAGTGTGTGGGGATTTTGTTATGTGTATGTGTGTCTAATATGTTGTTTATGTATAGACAGTCCAGTCATATCAAACATTTACGACGGGCAGTTGTGACAATCATCAACTTCCGTCTTCAGCGTGGTTCACAGCATCGGGGAGATCTTCCCTAAACTCCATTCCATCCGGTCACATCGTCAAGTGTGATACCTGCAGGGACACAGTGGTTATAACAGCACATTACTCAAGACAGAAAGGCAGAGGGAATCGACAAAACTTTCACTGAACAACCGAGGTCTCTGTTGCAGCCCAACATAAGCCCAATTTGTCAGTCAAATATGGAAGTCCTATGTGGCACTGTGAGACACATCCAACAACAGCCAATTTAGAGATTCAGTGACAGGATTAGATATTCAGGGACAAAGACTCGAAATGGCAGGTTGTTAAACCCTTACGTACAAGTTCTTCAAGCCATTAGAGCAGTAAAGTTGGATGTCACAGGGGTTTTACATGCATATTATCTTATCTTGCATCATCACACAATTTGACACACCTCAGAACTGATATTGTTCAATGTGATACAGTAATAAACCTGTAGGATCACCGTTATCATACTGTGTACGGGAGCCTTAAAGTGTGATCAAAAAGAACGCCCATCTTATTTCATGTGCTTGTTTTCAGGATAAACACTGACATTATCAATATTTCTCATTTCTGTGCTGCAATTTCTTCTTATTATTCAGCCTCCATATAGTATATACCATTACAATATGCTTAGCTCATCTAGGCATAGCGCTCTTCTTACCTTCTCACCAGTCGTAACGTGGGCGGGTGTGGGGCTGACGGTGTCTGGGGGACTCATGCCGGTGACCTGGTGGGGGCGTTGAGCTAGGAGGGGCAGTAAGAGCCAGCTGCTGGCCTCCGCCTCGTCGATCACGGCCATAGTCCAGTCCTCGGGCATTCGGAGGAACATATCTTCCTGCCTCCCTCCTCCATTCTTCATCAAACGCTGCAGCCTCACCTAACAGGAACCGAGGGGAGATTGGTAAGTGACAGACGAAACAAAAATGTAGTTGCTACGTTTTTAACTTTTAATAAATAACATTACTTTGTTTCTTGTTAAGCTAGAGAGTTTCTTGTACTTCCTTTGAGGTAGCCTCTAAGTATCTATAATTCAAATATCTTAGCTACTCTTAGTTTAACTTTGAATATATGAGACAATCAATAAATAATCTTTTCCACTCCAATGACTCACTCTCATCAAGGTTAATGAAGTCTTGCCGTTCTTCACGGTCTCCTGTGCGGCGATTTCGTGAACGCTCCATTATGTGTGCACGAGCCCCAATGTGGTGGCCGATGGCAAGGCGCTCAAAGCCACTCTCGCTGTCCCTCATTGACTGCCGCGTCTCACGGATCTGAGGGGAAAAGTGACAGGCAACTCCGTTTACTAAAACAAGCAGGATGCTCTGCACTCTGCATGAACTCAGTCTGAAATGTTTGTATGACAACTATGATATTTAAACTGTACATGATTCATTTATTGTCACTACAAGTACTCATCATTTAATGTGTTAATGAGGATAGAAAGCCAAAGTCATACCTGGACTGACAAAGCATGAAGCCCCCATGTCAATGGGGAAAGTAATTAGGTCTGCTTATATTAATCTAAAAAGCACTCCCTACTTGTGCTGTTAGCATTTTAACAACTATGAGCTATTTAAATTATTCTCACCCCTCCAGGGCCTGTTCTCGTTTCACTGGTCTGCTGGTAAACTTTAGGAGCCCCTGTGTCTGACGAAGAGTAGGAGATCACTGTTGAAGAGGAAAATGTCTGACAGTTTGGTGAACCGGACATTCTCTCCTAGAAGAACAGAAAAACAAAGGTGATAGGTGAGATGGGGTATTGTTCAGACACAGGTTTCAGTCAAGAGGGTAATTACTTGTTTGAGACTGGTTGACAGAACTCACTCACCATGTTTTCCATCATTTCTCCCATCATGCCAAACATATCCATGAATCCGCTACCCTGAAAAAATAAATTAAAGGAGATTTTTTAAAATTCTCAATTGAACCATCAAATACAAACAGATACGCCTCTAAAAAGTTTCGATAGTGATATTTGTCTTTCCTAATGTAAGCCCTACAAGTTTCATCCTTAGAGCCCTCCAACCTTACAATCTGAGTAATTTAAAAAAAGAAAAACAAAAAAAAAAGAAAAACCTTTTAGAGGCAAAACATTATCCTGTTGTTTCTTTTAATTCCAATTTTGAGTGACGATGCAAAAACAATGGGTCTTCTGTAAATGAGGTGAGAGAAGACCAAAGGGATTGTGTACTACATCTTATCATCAACATAGTTTTGACTGTAAATTCAGGGAAAAACCAAGTTAATCTGAAATTTTATCTAGACCCTAAAATGGGCCAATATAAATTAATTACACTACGCATAACCCATAATATCTGTACACTGCTTTTCAACCAATATTATGCTTCTCACCTTCAGCTCTTTAGATTTTTACAGACAACAATTTTTTAGTCTCTCTATAAAAGTCTCTCCTTGGTAAGATCCATTATAAAAGAACTATATGGAAACATGACAAATTTCTTAAAATAACTACTCACCATTCCCATCATGCCAAAGGGGGTCAGGGGACCAGCCTAGAAGAAAGTTTGCAACAATTGTAAAACTGAAATGTATCAATGATAAAATAGTTAAACTAATGTGAGTGCAATCCATCAACATAGCATCACATTACCTGTCTACGTGGTGCACGATGTGGCTGCATCTGGGGGGCAAGAGCAAAAGGGTCCATACCAAAAGGTCCGAACAGACTCATTTGCTGCCTGTGAGCTGCAAATGGATCCCTGAAAGAAAATCAGACATCTCTATGATCTTTTGTGTGAATTGAGTGTAGTGGTGTCAACTACACTGACACACTGTAGATGAAGGAAGTTAAAAATTATACACGAAGAGAAGCTTGTCCAACATATGAAGGACAGTGGGTGACAGAAAACTTAGACATGGGGTTTTATCAACATCCCTTTACCTCCGAACACAGTTTCAGGCCTCAAGGACTCAGGAGCCCAGTAATAAAATAGGTTTTCCTGCAATTACTGACATTTCAGAATGGGATACTTTTGTTGTTTTTCTTTTCAGAGGTATGGAAGAAATTTCAAGATGACTCCAGTGCAATACCTTTTCTGACCTAGTCGATAATATTTTAAAAGAATGAAAATATCATTTCTAACTCTGATAATGCTCACACAGAAAGTGTAGACCAGTGTGAGCTTCAATGTAAGTCCCTCATAAATGAAACACAATGTGTTGCACAACTGTTCTCTAATATGCCATGCTTTATTTTCAGCTACCTTGCCCTCATCATTGCAAATGCCAATAGGTCCAGGATAGTGCTAAAATGATCAGTCAATTTACTGATTAGTCGGCTGATACAAAGTTAATGAACCAAAATGTAGATAACTGTTTACTTATTAAAAAACCTTAGTCAAGCAAAGTGCCAAATATTATCTTGTTCCAGCTTCTCAGCTGTGTGGATCAGCTAGTTTTTTCAGGTTGTCTCTTTGGGTTTTGAACTGTTGTGCAGAAAAAAGAAGCAATTTTAAGAGGCCACGTTAAACTTGTGATGGGCATTAATCACTACTTCATTACTCACAACAAACCGAATAATTAACTGATTTATCAAATAAATAACTAAATAGATAGATAGCTAGAAAAGCTCCATTGCAGTATAACATCCCCAACCAATGTTGTTATATAATGATTTTAAATTTGATTTGACGCTGTTAACAGTGATGCTTCTTATTACATGGTAAATGGTGAGACCACTATAGGAATCACTAGTCCTACAACTGGGACCAACAATAGTTTATTAGAATTTATTTATTGAAAGGTAATAATAATGCTTGTGTGTGTCTGCGTGTTAGAAGAGAGGGGAAAAAAAAAATCTATCAAACAAATTAATTTCATACCCTGTAATTAAGTTCTTACAATTGAAGGCCCTTTAGATATTTATATTCTTATCCATCACTCAATACCATCAGGGAGTCATCTGATTGATCAAAGATTCAATCTGCAGCAGAATATTGAGCCCAAACATACAACCAGAGTCACAGAGAACTACTTAAACCTAAACTGGTGGTCTGGCCTCAACATCATGGAGTCAGAATGAGAATGCATGAGGAGACAGAAGACACGTGAGACAGCC
The DNA here is from genome assembly GCA_016859345.1 of Istiophorus platypterus. Taxonomy (NCBI): domain Eukaryota; kingdom Metazoa; phylum Chordata; class Actinopteri; order Istiophoriformes; family Istiophoridae; genus Istiophorus; species Istiophorus platypterus. Next base: position 10,555,334 of record CM029126.1, read on the forward strand.
TAGAGCCAGAGAGGAACTGTGGCAAGTTCTCCAAGATGTGTGGAACAACTCACCTGGCAAGTGCCTTAAAAAAACAGTGTGCATGTGTACCTAGAAGAATTGGTGCCTTTTTAAAGAGTAAGAGAGTACACACCAAATATTGATTTGGTTTAAGTTTATCTGTTTACTGCACTTTGAAGTTAACTGATAAATAAAAACAATTCATTGCACTATTTTTGAATGCATGCTCACTATACTTTCAGAGCCTAAAACCTTTCCATAGATATGCACAGTAAGAAGTATTTAAGGTTTGGGTGATCTGCAGCAATGCTCACTTCCATGCATTTGAAATATGTGGGAAAGACTCTGATGTAAAGATTTTCTAGCTAGACTAGAAAAGACCAAAAAAACGGCCACTAATTAAATCTGAAAACGCTTTAACGTGTCCGTTAATAACGAGATATTTGGGGGGGAATGGTAGTAATCGTTTGACATTATAGCAACTGATCGATCAACCAAACGCTGCTGAGCTCTGACAGCTCTTTTTTTTGTTATTGTCTATCCAATATGGTGGACCACCGTAGGCCCCCACAGCTGGCTAGAGTAACGATAGGTACCTGCTTTAAACTACCGGGAAAAATAGAGAACTCAACAGTGTCAGGACGCGCGATTTGCAAAACGGGGAGAGATGACCGCGTTTCAATACAATTTAATAAAAGTCAGCACTTACATCATGAAGGGGTCGTCATCAACGTCATTCAAGAACCGAAACATGCTAGGTGATTTAACTCAGCTGGCTGATGCTAGCCAGCTAGCTAGGTAAACAGTCGTGTTCTTCAAGGATGAACCAGAATAACGGACTCGAAACTCTGGTCAGGCTCAAACGATGACCTTTAACTAGCCCCGTCGCGGAAATACTAAATCCCCGCTGCTGTTTGCTGAAGCGACGGACAGCTCAGGGTCTCAGTAGATAGTAAATTCCAGAAACCTGGACCAAACATGAAAACGGAAGTCAGTCCCCTGACAAAGAGAAGCAACACTGCTGTCAAGTTAGCATAAGAGCTAGCGGCCGGGACCTCCGGCCGCCTCACCTTTCACAATAAAGTATTTCCTGTGGGATAGTTTCAAAGTAATCTTCTTTTATAACGTCGTGATTTTGAGTGGGGGGGCTATGGTGAATAATCTTGCAAACCCCACCGGTCAAAAGGTTTTAGAATACACCGATTTTTTTTTTCCAGTTTTTAATTCATATTTAAGCAGTTCGAGCCCGAAATAGCCTTAAATGGTACAAAAGTAAGCTGCACTCTGCCAAAAGTTAAAAAAAAAAGAAAGAAAAAGACAAGTTTAGGTCACCAACAAAAAATGAGAAATCTTTTAAATTGTAAATGTTATCCTCTTTCAAGGATTAAAAAAAAAAAAAAAAAAAAAACTTACTACAGCTTTCTTGCAACAGAAGTAAATTAAGCCTGAGAGTAAATGCAACTCCTTTGAACTGATTTGGGATGAAATGGAAAGAAAGTGAAAGCAAAGCAAACTGCAAAAGCAAAAGATTTGCGGCAATTTTTGCAACAGAGTCGCCACAAACTTTCTGAATAATGTTTCATTACCAATGTGAAAGGATGTCAAGGGTGCGTTTGGCTGTTCAATGAGTCACAAACTTTGAGTAAATCTAGGATTAAAGATTCCATGATTCCTTTTTTTGTTTTTTTGTTTTTTACCCTATATATATATATATATAGGTCCCCTTCAGAATAATGTATATGTGTACATAACATTAATATTGCAGCTGGTAAATTTATAGATAGATAGATAGACAGACAGACAGACAGACAGACATATAGATAGACAGACAGACAGACAGACAGATAGATAGATAGATAGACAGACAGACAGACAGACATATTGATGGACAGACAGACAGACAGACAGATAGATAGATAGATAGATAGATAGATAGATAGATAGATAGATAGATAGATAGATAGACAGACAGACAGACATATAGATAGATAGATGGATAGACAGACAGCGACCAAGACATATAGATAGATAGATAGATAGATAGATAGATAGATAGATAGATAGATAGACAGACAGACAGAGATAGATAGATAGATAGATAGACAGACAGACAGACAGACAGATAGACAGACAGACAGACAGACAGACAGATTCTTCTGTCCACCAGGCGGCGGTCTTTCTATTCCTCAGTCGGGACTGAGGCTCGTCTTGTCCACGGCTGCGCTCAAAGTAATTCGACCCTCAAACCCGGATGTAACCAACGCCTAACCTGTCTGAAGAAAACGGTGAGTCGAGTTAGAAAAACAATCAGAATTAACTAATTCCGCTTAACTACACTACGGGATACATGTAGGAGACTCTCCCGAACAATACAAAGCTCCCACAGAGAGGAAGCGCTCGTCTACTGGGTTTATAAAAATCCGCGTTATAGTGGTAAAGTTCCCCTGCCATTAAGCTTGACTTCAGTCCTGGCTATCATGAGTGTGTTTAATGAAGTTGTCCCAACTGTCACCGCTGCTTTTATCGACTGTTTCCTTGTGCTCCTCGCCATATATCGAGCCGTAGCTACTTTAATACGAAACGCAACCGAGGCGTTAGTTAGTTTGACAGTTGACCGACACCGTAACGCTTCAGTCAATCAGAGCTCGCTCAAAAGCCACAAACGGGGTCTCGGCGTTTACCGCTCATTTCACATCGACTGTAGCTTCCGAATTTTCTTTTTATTAGTGTTTACCCTCCGATTATCAGCAGTTTTTACGCCCCCGGATTTATCCGATGAACCGCTCATTTAGCGGAAGTGCCGGGTCTAAATTACACAGAGCTGATTTCTAACATCCCTGGTATGTAACCTATGCGGAAGCAATTCGCTGTCATCAATACACTTAAACGCGCACATGTAATAACAAGCCTGGTGCGAATGGCGACGGGATTTTTCTTATCTCTCCCACTGTTCTTATTTCTCGATTACTGGGAACTCTTCCTTACCTCTAAAACAAAAATGGGACAAATAAGTCAGGTCACAGTAAGATAAAACAGTTTAAATACCTCGGGATGAATGATGACATATATATCATTTATATCAGTGAGGGTTGGCTGAATACCACAACCACCTCTCTGTATGATAATGAAGGATCATAAGCTTGAATCAAAATCTCAGTTTTGAGTTTCAACCAAAATATAATCACAACTTTCGTTAGGAAAATCTGGAGTAATAGACTGCATCTGTTTTAGCTAGGTATACTAAATAAACCTCCAACTGAGTGAAAGCGCAGAACGAAAAGATATTTATTAACTCTAGCCATCAAGTTATTGTTGTACATTACAAAAGTAGGTGTAAGAAGCATTTTAATGTTGTTGCTGGTATAGATGGAGCTAAGTATGTTAATATACATAGTTAAAGTATGTTAGCATTATGAACAAAATCTATAAATAAGTAAAGAGAAAAATAGGGCCTAATGAGTGTTTTACTACTTGTACATAATAAGGGCTGCAACTAACGACTATTTCAATACCGATTAATCTGCCGATTACATCTTTCAATTAACCATTTTGTCTGTTGCCATAAAAGTGAAAAACGGCAGTTTTCCACGGGCCAAGCTGATGTCTTCAAGTTGCTTGTTTTATGACTAACTGTCCAAACAACAAAGATATTCAGTTAATTGTCATGTGTGACAAAGAAAAGCATCGAATCTTTATATCTGAGAATTGACATTTATTTCTCTATAGAGGCAAACGATCATACGATTATCAAAATAGTTTTCAACACTTTTTCTTTTGATCTACTAATCAATTAAGAGACTAATCGCTGCAGTGCTATGTATTATATAACTGGATCAATATTATTAATTATACTTAAACGTGTAATAAATAATTTACTTTTATAACTAGTTTTGGGTGGAGCTGATTTTAACTACTTTATACTTATGCCTTTGTTCAGTTTAATCTGTAGTAATGTATCATACTTAATGAAGTAGTCACATTTTGTAGGTAAAATTTTAATGTACAAAGTAAACACTAACTGTAGCTGTCACATAAATATAGAGTAATATTTATCTTAAATCTGGTGGAGTCTGCTCAATTAAGTACCTTAAAACTTTTTGTGTGTTCATTACTTGAGTACATTTATTTATACATTCCATCATTTCCCCATCCAAAATACTAAAGTTGCATACACAACTTATTTCTCTATTTTGTCTGTTGCTATTAATACTTCCTGGCTTATTGATGTGATTGTGCAGCCTTACTTCATGTTGTGTCATTGGCTTTACATGAATCCATGCATGAAACCAAAAAAAGAGCTTGGGTGTTACTTCCCCTGACAACATCTGGCCAACTGTCTTGTCTACTGTATTTGCCTGCACTCTCCTGATGTTTCCCTTTTTTCTGTCTTTCCTTGTAGATGCAGACTATAAAATGTGTAGTGGTAGGAGATGGTGCAGTAGGAAAGACCTGCTTACTCATCTCCTACACAACCAACAAGTTCCCCTCAGAATATGTGCCTACGGTAAGATTCAATACAGGCTGTCATGTGAAAAAGTACTATATGTGGTTAAATTATTGACCTAGAACCACCGTTTCCTTTTAATATTTCCTCATGGTTGAAAGACAGTGTAATCAGATTTGGGTTTTGCCAAATAATTGGTCCTTTTTTTGTGTGCACAAAGGTTTTTGACAATTATGCAGTGACAGTGATGATTGGGGGAGAGCCCTATACACTCGGCCTTTTTGACACAGCAGGTAACAAGAATGTTTTGGATAATCTCTCTTTCTTTCTGTTTTCATTTCTGTCGCTCTGAAAGTAAAAAAAAACTTCCCCGTTTATTTTGTCTTTTGATTATCACTCTCAGGTCAGGAGGATTATGACAGGCTGCGTCCGCTCAGCTATCCACAGACAGACGTGTTCCTTGTATGTTTCTCTGTCGTCTCCCCCTCATCTTTTGAAAACGTCAAAGAGAAGGTTGGTTCTTTCTAATAATGGGGCGGGGGGAAGGATGACCTTGACTTTGGTTCAAGTGTTGGCTGGTAAAATTTGTTTGGTAGACATGTAAGGTGAGGATAAGACCTCAAGCAATTAGTTGATTAATCAATTAGTCGATTGATACAAAAAAAATTGGCAACTATTTTGATAACTGATTTATTGTTGGGTCAATAACTTTTCCAAAAAATTTGTCAGACAAGTAGTCCAGAACCCCAAATCTATGACAATAAAGATAAACAGTTTTCTGTAATATTGTGTTTTTTTCATTTGTTTTCAGTGGGTTCCTGAGATTTCTCACCACTGCCCACGCACACCCTTCCTGTTAGTGGGCACACAGGTGGACCTGCGGGAAGACAGCAATACGGTGGAGAAGCTGGCAAAGAACAAACAGCGCCCCCTATACCCTGAGAGTGGAGAGAAGCTGGCGCGTGAGCTCAAGGCTGTCAAATATGTGGAGTGCTCTGCTCTGACACAGGTATGAGGCAAATTTCCACCACACTTTAAAAGTAAAAGCAACATGCTACATTTGTTATCATCCAATAATAGCAGTTACATTTCTCTCTATAACTTTTGTTTTTGCTCTTCTTCTTCTTCTTCAACCAGCGAGGGCTTAAGAACGTGTTTGACGAGGCCATCCTGGCAGCCTTGGAGCCCCCAGAGACGAAAACCAAGAGGAAGTGCGTTCTGCTATAGACGAACAACCTCACTGAGAGACATAACGGTGTAAGAAATAGTTGGGGTGAATCAAATCATCACAGAGATCAATGGCCTGAATGGGGCAAAAAAAAGGACCAAACAAAGGGGGTAGGGAGGTACAATGCCATTTAGACTCATTCTAATACATGTGTACACTGATGGTGCCTTCAAAATAAACTTTGAAAGAGGCTGATGCAGCAAAACTTCAGCATGCAGTAAATGCAGTAAGCGTCACTTATCTCCTTTTCTGAAAGCTTTTAAAAATTGCAGTGTTCTCTCTACAAATATTCAGGTGGGGCAGGCCCCCCCTGCCTGTCACTGTTGCTCCGATTTTATTTTATTTTTTTTTAAAGAAAGATTCATTTATATAGTTGCCTTTGGCCTCCTGTGTTTTACTTCATGTGGTCAGTTGGGGCGTTTTTAAACCCAGTCTAGGAAGATGAACACAGGGGATCTCTACAGTTACATTTAACATTAAGTTTATAGTGAACTTTGGTTAGTACATTTAAAGGGGCAACTTAATGTTAAGTGGTACTCTATTCGCTTTCTTTTCGGACTCTTTTGGATTGAATAATGAAAGCACAAGAGATTTATTGTCACTCCAAACAAAGGTAGCTGTCTGATATGATTCTTTTATTCCAACTCCCAGTGACTTTTATGGGAGGCCAAGTGCATTTTTCACCAATTTCCCTTCTCCAGGTGACTGATGAATTTCTATTTTATTCTCCTTTTGTGTATATTGTTTTGATTCTGTGACTCCTTTTTGGGAAATTTTTAGCAGTTATTCATTTTGAGACTTGACTTTTTATTTTATCCAGATTTTTTTTATTATTGCTTGACTACCAATTTTGAGTGATTGATAATATAACAAATTATGTTGTAATATTTTCAATATATCTTAATCTTGAGAGAGATTGAGATGTTAACCTTTGCTAGTAAATTTCTGGGTGTGTGTAATCACAGGATATTTTTAATAAAAATGGTTTAATGACATGGAAAGTAGCCACTGTTTTGTATGTTTGAAGGAATGCTGCCTGTACAACAGATAATAGGAGATAGATCATTATAGCAAGAGCAAGACAGTTCTGAGGAACAAACACTTATGTTTAAATCAGTGTTTTTCAATGAAAAACATTGTGTGTATTATTGGTGTGTTGAATACATTTCCTTCTTCATATAGGAAAGCCAATATTTGACTATTTTGAGACTTGCATTCTTTATATTGGCTGGCAGGCTTCTTCCTCCCTGCCTTTTGCTGGTGCATTGCAAGGTGTATGGTGCACAGACAGTCTGTGTTTCACATCTTACATGCACCACACACTTGCTGTACCACTCTCTGCAGTTGGCAGGAAGGTACGGTACATCACATCAGCAGTGTTTTAACATGTGCAAGGAGAGCTTGAGATACAAATAAGGCTGATATTATGGCTCGCCAAAGAATTGCATCAGCATCCTCATGGGTCTGTGCAAAGAAGGGTGTAATGAGGAACCACTGATTGCAAGGGCATACCTTCCAAATCTCAACACTGTGTTGTGCAGACCTGCATGTCAAGCGAACTGACTAATCCTACCCTGTTGGAAGGGGGAGTTTGACACAGGAAAGAAAAAACACGAATGTAAAACAAAATCTGTTCAAATATGAAAAAGAAACAGCCTCATGAATGTCCCCTGACCTGCTGTTGTGAAAGTAAAACAGGGACCCAGTCATTTAAAACAATGCTTCTAGTACCTTTAGTGGTCAAAAACTCCACAGGGTACCTTTAACTTTGAGCGCTATACCATGCACCTTAGTCAGGATTTTCAAGTGAGAAAATAGCTTGGACATATCTAGTCAAAAAGAAACTCAAGGAACATCTGTTGGATAATACTACTGTATTTATTAGATTTGAACAAACCTAAAAGCACTGCTTGTGCAGGAGCACACGGAAGAGATGACAGTGAGGGACAAAACAGATAAGACACTGATGTAAGTAGAAGTTATTCTTGCTGTTTCACTGCTGGAGGCTGAAGCAAAGATATACAAATAAATAAACCAGAATAGAGAAGACAAATACAGTAAATGCTTGATGGCCTGCTAGTCTATGGTACAACGCAGTGTTTCCTGTGTTAGTTCTGGTTAAGTTCAGCTTTACAAGCTTTGTCAGTTCAATGTGAGAGTAGCTGTTGAGTGTGTTTAATTGAGCTTACTTGTGTGCATGCATGCCTGGTAAAGACAACTTGTCCGTCTCAGCATTTTGAATTACAGTGTTGAATAAGTTCAAGAGAAGTGAAAGTTATTTTTGTCTGTATCTTACTGATAATGCTCTGTCATTGTTCTGTTTTATATGTGCTCTAACTTTGTAGCTTTTACAACAGAATACTCAAACTTAACTAACTAAATTAGTTAAATTGAGGCTACTTCTGGCCAGCATTTATGGTAAATTGATGTCTGTGTTGTCCTTTTTCAGTCTTGTGTTCTGGAGTGTCTTTCTAGTGGTTCCTTCAGGTCTTTCTGCTCCGTTTGTTTGGTCTTGCTTGGGCAGTCTTACACTCTGCAGGTGTGAATGGTGACTGTGTTCTTGCACTGCTGGCAGCGGACTGAGCAGCACCAGGAAAACTTGCAGGAGCAGCGCTGCACCACCTCAGCCCGACCTGCTCTGTATCCTGGTCCGCAACACACCAGCTCACAGCCATCTGGTGCCAGTCGTGAGGTTCCTGGGGTGTGTTTAAGATGACAACAACATCAATTTCTGTAATTGATTTGATTGAAAAGTTTGGTCTATCTAGTTTGGTCTATCTAGACAGTCTTGCCATTGATCTTACCGTTACATCTCCTACCAGCAGTCCCTGGGATACCATTGTCAGGGTCGAGATGGCAGAAATCTGGAGAGGGCGAAAGGTACACAAGGTCTCTGGCAGCAGGGGGTTTGACCTGGGGGTCACGGGGGAGCAGGGCTGTCCTCGATCCTATACGAGTTAGGCGGACCTAAGAGAAGGACGATGTTGAAAGTCAGATTGTGGATATTTTGTAAGGTTTTAGAGGAGGTTATAGGGTTTCAGATAAAGTTTCTGCATAAGTATTTGACCTCTTTAAATGTTAATCTACTAAGCTAAGGAAGATGAAATTAGCAGTTGAATTCTGATACCTCTGTGGCGCCATCGAAGCGTTCCTTGAGCACAACGCCAACACGCCTGAATGGAGGCATGACCTTCCAGCATGTCCTCAATTCACACGAGCCAGAGACGCCATGACACTTGCACTCCACCTGCATGTTGTGAAGGATGGCCTGAGGATGACAGGATAGTGAACATAAAGGCAGCAGATCGTCACAGATTATAGAGCTGGAAATGAACAGAAGCTGTGAGAGTGGCACCACCAACCTTCCGACCAGCCTCGTTGTTATGGAGATTCATAAGCGGTCGTCCTGCTGACAGTCCCTTGGCTCGTTCTGGTTCATCCACAAATGTCTGGGAGAAAGCCACACCATAGGACAGGTTGTCACTGCACCCAGACCACTGGAAACCTTTGGTGGGACGGAGAAACAGTAGTGTGGAAAACAGGAGCTTTGGAACTATTTCACTATATGTTCTTAAGTTTAAAATGGACGGTTGTTAAATGGAAAAATCCACATGCTATCAGATAAGGCAGAAATACATACATATTGCACTTATGGCGCCAACCTAGTCAGTAAGGTAACAACAAGGGTTGCTTGTCAGTGAAAGCTGATGGGAAAACACCTGCTGTGATATCACTGACAAGGCTGTTTCAGGTTCAACTGCATAAAACCACTGTTCAGAGTCCCACAGAGCAATAGTTTTATGCTTCCGTTTAGTTCTGTGTGTGACTCAGGGTGGATTTACCCGTTACATTTTCATGCCACAGAATCCAAGCTCACCCTCGGGGCTGACACCCCTGACCTTCCTGTCACATCCACACCTCTCCAGCTCCCCGCGAGTGCAGGCTCGAGTCACAGCCACCGCCACAGCTGCCGAGGACAACGCATGCACAAAGGCCGCCTCACGAGTGCCTGAATTCAAAATAGAATGCAGGAATTAGAAATGCTTCTTTCGAAGGGCATATGAGAGATGCTCAGTGTTTTGATTCTTCAGCAGGCAATTCTGTGCAACATGAGTTCAATAACGAACGTACCTTGGTTCATGACTCTGCCAAATATATTGATCCCACGTGGGGTGGTGGAACAGTTCCAGCGGCGATTCCTGAACTGGTGTTGGCACTGAGTTGAACAGTGACATGCATAACAGACAGATTGGCGTTTCTTGTGTAAACGGCATCAGCTCTAATGCATTGATAATCACAGTATATTATGAAACCTCTGGTGGTTGTGAGACAAACAAGGATCACATAATGATGATGTGTGCAAGTCATGACCCCTGAGACCACGTGTTCTCTGGCCATACCTCTTCTATGACCATCTCTGCTGCCTTGCGTACGGACTCCATGACCTCCCCCCGCGACCTGCACACCCCCACCTGCCCCGGGGTCAGCCCCCTCAGCCGTGCACACGGGGCAGCACCGGACACAGGCCTGGAGCGAGGCAGCCTCGCCAGGGAGCTGGGACGGAAAAATAGGGGAGTGGTGACTGACAGCAGATTTGGAGAGCAAAAAAAAAAAAAAAAAAAAAGGAAGATGCATAATTAGGTAGAGGGAGGGAGTGAAAGAAGAAGAGCAGAGAGAGTACAAAAAGGATGAAGAGGTAACGACAGGGCAGAGTTTTAGAGAGCGCTGAAACAAGGGCAAGACCAGGCGAAGAAGACAGAGAAGGCACAGTGAAGGCAGAGAGAAAGAAAAGAGAAAAGGTCACCAGCAGTGAGACAAAGGAGGAGAGGGGAGCAACTGAAAGAGATTTAGAGACATGTCACCATCTTTTAAAAGTTATAGCATGACAAACAAACTCCCTCTTTCTCTTCCTCCCTCACACGCTAGACTTACAGCCAGTTGGTTGCCATGGTGGGTTGGGTTGCCCATAGCAACAGGAGGAGGAGTGGTGCCGTGAGATTGACAGTGGAGACAGTTGGCATCAGACTGTCTGTCTGTCTGTCCGTCTCCGTGCGTCAGGCTGGGTCTTTGGACAGCGCACTGCCCGTCTCCACAGTTGAAGTGATCTGTCCAACCTAGTGTTTGGTTTGGTGTTGGTTTATGTTTCTGGTCCAGGGTCTGGGGATGATCCCCACATATCTGTGGAAACAGCAACTGAACAGATTAATGCTGCTGAAGTTTTTTGATCATCCGGTTCTACAAGACATTTTTAATAATCTTGATTGATAATTTGATAAATCTTGATAATTTCTTTATCAATATTTTGTTGTTAAGTTTATGTGAGTGCGTTGTTGCAACTTTAGAAGTTGCACCACACAAAACACTTGCTATGACTTTACAAAGAGTTTATTATTCTGATAGGCTATACAACCAAAACCAGACTCAATGCTGTAAAGAAATATATAATTTAATGTGTCATATTGATCAAAAAGGTTGATTTTTTTTTGGCAATTGCCAGTTAAAATCTCCTTCAAAATCTCCTTTTAAAAGTAACACTGATTCTTACCAGTTCATAGCACTGTGATATCCAGTAATTATTCCTTTTGTTTGACCAAATTTTGTCCAATTTTTAATTATCTATGTTGTTCATCAGTTTCTTCTCTAGTGCTGTCAGTGACAGCGAAAAACATGCTCACAGGAATGTTTTAGGAACTACACACAAAACTCATCCTTTTAAATACAAAAAATTATTCCTCGTATCCAATTTAATTGGGCAAATTAGTAAGATCTAGCCCAAAAAACAAAACTTAAAATCCAGCAGTGCCAATGAGTTTCTACAAAAAGCCCAATAACATCGTGTCAGCAGGTACTCGGTTCGGTCCCAGGAAAACAAATGCGTCCATTCCAAGTTGAAAAAGCAAGAATGAGTGAGAGCAGCCAGATGGGAGTGATGGGTTATAAAGGAGGTACAGAGTGAGGGTGGGAGAGAGAGGACAGGCGTGATCCTGGGTGTGGAGTGATGCCGAGGGAGGAGGAGGCTTTGAAAAAAGATAATGGTTGCACTACGTAAGTATTAAGGGCATAGGTATGCCCTCTATTGTGTTTGTTCGGCATGAGACCTGAAATCTAAGCCTGTACTGGAGACAGACAGCTGCAGTCTTCAAAATGAATATCACAAATGTGTTTGCGTGTGTCCCATTATTTGTTGATGTATGTATTCGTGTTTATGCATGTTTATGTGTGTGTGTGTGTGTGTGTGTGTGTGTGTGTGTGTGTGTGTGTGATGCACTGCTTTTGCTGCAGAAAAACTCTACAGACCTAATAAGAACACTAATTCCAAACTTTTGCTCCTTTTTCAATTTTCAACAGGAGCATTCATCCACGGGATGTCCTGCAAAATCCTCACATTAAAAACAGTGACACAGCATTTCTGTTTTCATGTATATGTATAGGGATGTGAGAAGCTGTCTTATCTAATGTTTAATTTTCCCAAACTTTGTTGCTCATTTTACGAGCCCCCCCCCTTTCCCTTCTTCTATCTCCCCCGCATTTGCCCTCTCATTCTCCCTTTCTCCCACTCCCTATATTGTCTTAGAAGAAGGGGTGACATTTAGACAAGGGGAAGAAAACACACTGCCGACAAATATTGGAACTGAGGCAAATAAATCACAAGATAGGAGGGAAAAAGGAAAGAGCGGATGGGTGTTACACCAGGGTTAGGAAAAAGCAACAAAAAAATAACAAAGCAGGTTTGTTAAATATAAATTAGGAGAAAAAAATTGAATGACCTTATGTCTTAGAATTTGATATTAGAGAGAGGAGCTTCAAATACTATTTATTTATAATCTTTAGTTATTTAATACCAAGGTGATACTGAGCAACAGACAGCTTGACATATAAACTATATTGCATCATTATTTTTATTCCCCGCAAATCATTTGCCCTGTGTAATTACAATCATTCAATTAATGTTCGCTTTTTACAGTGTATCTGGCAGTTTTCCCTCCTTTTATCTCTTTCTGATTGTACAGCCAGTAATGTAAGGAAGGATAATGCATTAACTTCATAAGACCGTATAAAATTTTATCTATAGATACAATGAATCAAACAAACTGATATTCCAGCTTTAATATCCACTGATGTCATACATAAATCTCTAATTTAAAACTATTAAATATGTTATTTAAATGTAGCTTATCCACAAAAAATATCACAATAATGCAAAAGTCTAACAATTTTACAACTCTGCTAAACTAGGCTAGTTAGCTTTTAGCGAGCTAGTAAATCTGGTGTAATTATGATCAAATTTGGCAACAAAAACAACAAAAAAGATTTTGAATAATCAAAATAAATTTTCTTTTTAAAGTACATGAGAGAAATAGGAAAAACTGGGAAAATTAGCTTCGGGGCTAGCTGTGGCTATCTTATCAGCAAGCTTTAACTACAGAGGACAGTAACTGAAGTATGGTTTTTACAGAACTTTTTCCTGCCCATTTTCTTTTTTTAAACAATTCCACATTTCAGTTTCATTATACTTTTTGACCTGATTTAAATTATGGTCCTTAATCAGATTTGATGAAACTGTATTTACTGCTCTTTGGTTTTGTTACTTTTCTGATTTTTTTTAATTATCCATTGTTTTTTTTAATTGCATTCATTTAGTATCTTTTGTAATCAATGCGGTTGATTAGGATGGGAGCAATGTGGTTTCCATAATTTCATAGATTGATTAAACAATAAAGACTTTTTTAAATCTCAGAGGCCAATGAAGTTTTAAAAAAAGGATGTATACCTGATGAAACTTATTTATTTCTCGGTCCCTGTCAAGGACTTGACTGCCCATTTACCTGAACCCTTTGACACCCAGTTCCTGAATAAATGGTCACCCCATCCACACCTCCCTCTCTCTCACTCTTTCTCTCTCTCCCACACACACACACACTTTCCTCCGTCTATATCTGAAAAGACAGGTTCCTTCTAGGCCCCCTTTCCTCCTTTTTTGTCCTCCTCATGTCGTATTCCTCCTTTGTGTCCCCTGTTTTCTCCAAGTGACGTCTTCCACTGTCTCCCACAGCAACACCATGGTGATGAGCTGGCCACTGTCATGTCCGGCGCCTCTGTTATGCTCATCCCATCACCCCTCTCTCGTAAATAACTTGCCCTCTTTTTTTTTTTTTTTAATCTTTATCTTTCGCCCATTTTGTGGACATTTTATCATGCTGAAATGGTCTGGTACCGATTGAGTGTAGCCAGGCTGCAGAGCTTAAAAAGATGCTTGTTAAAGCTTCAGCATGACATATATGTAGAGATGACTTGCATTCCCTCAGTTATAGTGGGAGGCAGCAGCAGACTTTGAGAGACTGTGAGGTGGGGCAACTAATCCGGTCTTACTTTGTCCACTGATGCTTACCATGGAATGGATGATTGGCCTCATTCAGAGATGGTTGCCTCAGGGTAACTCTGGACTTCATGAACACATACCCCTCAAGGTCATTATGGGAAAGAAATGTGACCCACCACCTTTTGCTCTCTCCTTCATATGCTTTGCTACTTCTCTGCACTTGAGGGCTACCTGCCTCGGCAGTCTGAGTGTGAATGGAATAATCATATCAGGCAGAAACATGACTGCTGTGCATGAGCACGCTCACATTGCTCAGGAATCTCTGCCAACAAAGAGCTGAATGCACTACTGTGTATGAATGTGTGCGGCGCGTGTGCATGAATATTATGGGATGGCAGGCGGTGGTGTTGTCAGGCAGGGAGTGGGGGTGGCAGAGTGGGCGGCAAGCTGTGTGCACATGGGGGGAGGGGGCAGAAGGAATGGACGACCCATGAATATTGTGGAGTGATGGTGGTGTTGTGGGGTGAGGTGGGGTGGGCTGGGGGGGGGGGCAGGAGGTGGAAAGATAGCTGTGCATATGGGATAGAGGGAAAAGGAGGAGGTGTTGGTGATGGCGGTGCACGTGAGTGCATGTGCACGCGCATACATGCATGGTTAAGGGGCATTCAAGCGATAGTAACAGACATCGGCCAGACATAGGCCTTTGTTGCTATGCGATCTGCATGTACCGTACAGTGGGGAATATAGCAGAGTAGCCACTGGAGTGAGCGAAAGGCCTCTACGGTCACATTTACACTGTTCCTGCCTTGTTCGTGCAGAAAATACAGTGTCTGATACAACTGGGATTCTTTCTTTCCATGATCATTAAAAGACAAAAATCAATGCATCTTATGTATGAAATATTGTTTTCAGTTTTTGCCATCCATCTAAGCACCTCTGGCCTTCAGGGTGCAAAGCATAGACATTAAAAGTCAAATGGTTTTCTCTGCAAAGGAAGTTAATGATTGCATTCCTGTTTAACTACATGCTGTTTTATCATGAAAAATTAAAAATAGGATGAATAGTCATCCATAGTTGCCAGTCTTGCTGATTCCCTAGCAAGTGGCACCTTGCCCATGGGCCAGTCAGTTAGAATAGACTTGTGATGTGTTGCCAAACATGGTTCAAACCAGCTGAAGTTTATTTTAAATTATAGTAGAGTTTATTTGCTCACCACATACTTAAAGCTTAATTTTTGGGTATTTGTTTATAAAGTGAAGCACAAGGCATCTAAGTGTCACTCAGTGTAAACATCATAAATCTTCAAAAAAGAGCTAGAACTAGATGATACTGAATAAACTGGATATGATACTGCCGAAAAAGTTAAAGAAATAATTTGACTACTTAAAACGCTACTAACCTAAAGGGGGAACACCATATCTCTGTGGATAAGAGAATATGACAGGAATATAGTGCTCATACTGTTACATTACTGTACATCACCAAATCAGATTCAGTGTGAAGGGGTTCAACTAATAGAGGTAGAAATAAGAAAGTGTCTCTCACAGTCCATCAGAAGGTCTGTTCGCAGGACAATCAGGATTACATGTGGCCTTCAAATGCTCCTTCTTCAAATGCTCCTTCTAGGCTCTTATGTGAGTTCAAAAATTTTACTGGACTTGGTGCATATTCAGTTGCTTTTACCTGAAAAATCCACCTGGACCAAAACAGAATGAGCTCAAAGCATCATTCGATAGATGTTTTTATTTATTGATTTTAAATACCAGAAATCAAGCAGCATAAAGCCACAATGTGCTCCAGCTCCATGACCAAGTGGAGAAATGTGCAGCTGCAGCAGACATGTAATGGACTTTTTAGTTAATTTCTAGTACGACTGGAAAAAGCTGTTTTATCACAGTCATGTTTATTACTTTAATGGATCCCCTTCGGAGCAATTTGTGTTTTTTAATGAATACATTTACTCACTTCAAAGAACTTTACTCACTTGCGACCTACTTGTATGATGTACACTTGCCATCACTCTTGGCGTACTTGTACACCTGTTGGCATATGCTGAATATGAAGGATATATGCCAACAGGTGTACAAGTACGCCAAGATCATCCATGGGCGTGTCGGATATGAAGGACATGGCCACGGATGATCAATTAGGTGATGTGAGACAGATGTGTTGCAGTGTGGCTGGAATTGCACCACACTGACAGGGGGTCTCAGTCAACTTCAGGGATACTGAACACGGTCGCAAGCATTATTTCTACTTGCGCCCAAAACGGTGTGATAAAGAATTGAAATTCGGTGAGGATAAATGGTTGTGTCTCTCACAGTCCATCAGTAAGTGTCTATTCAGGATGATCACAGTCACATGTGGCCTAAAAGTGCTCCTTTTAAGCCCTTGCTTGGGGTTGTTGCACATTCGAGTGCTTTTACTTTGAAACAGAAGTAAGAGGAAAACAGAACCTGCTGGGCCAAGAACACGGTCTGGCATTTATTTATTTTCAAAAAGATTTTTAGAAAATAAGCAGCATTTAGCCACAACGTGCGGCAGAAGCAGGGCCAAGCGGAGCAGCGTGCAGCTGTAGCAGGCATGTAATTGATGCTCAAGCTAATTCTTTTGCACAGCGTAATTGTCGTTTGTAGTTGATGTGGTTTCTATGCACTCAGATCATTGAATGTCAATGTTTCTTGGCAAGAACTATCCACAGTCGTATTTACTGTTTTGATGGGTCTCCAGCGTGCAGCAGCTCAAGTCTTATTTACAGCCTCGGGGACATAATTTGAAGGCAGCATCTCGTGTGTTTTCATGAATCAGTTTACTCACTGTTGACCTGAATCCCACAACATCAGAACAAGACACCGGCGCGACGTCCCCACCCCGCTGCCGCCGCCGCCATCCCTCCCCGCTCGCCAGAACACCTGTCGGCCCGAGCCGACCCCCGCGCGACCCGATCACGGACGACGCGTTAGGCGGATCTTCTCGTGCGGATGGGACGCGCGGCGGCGGCGGCGGCGGCTGCTGCTCGGTCGAGCTTTTTACGACAAGCGCCGGGACGAGGCCTCGCCCGGGGCGCCTGAAGCGGCGCCGAAGTATCGCAGCGTCCGGCCCTCTCGCGCCGCCGGGCCTCGGCGGGGGGCCCGTTTGAACCCGCGCACGGCGCCGCCGGGCCCCTGGTCCGACCCGGGCGCCGATCGCACGGAAGCGGAGGCCCTTTGGCTTCCCGGAGCGGCCGTGCTCACCTCCAGGTGGACGCTCATTGAATATTATGGTCTGTCACCGGTGGACTTGGGCTCCCTTGAAGACCATGTGACTCGTGTGTGTGTGTGTGTGTGTGTGTGTGTTTTGTTTTTTCCTTCTTTCATTCTTGTCTTTTCAGGAGTTGTATATTATGGGATGCATGCTGCTACCGCTGGAGTATTATGGTCTGTCTAGGAGGGCCGGGAGGAGGGGGGGGGATGTCGCCATGACGACGGGGTTGCTAAGGGGGCTGGGACTGCCGGTGGAAAGGGGAAGGGAGTGTGCGTGCGACGGGCCTCGCGCACGCATGTCGTGCGGTGGCGGCGTGCGTGCGCACGTGTGCGAGCGCGCGTGCTCGGCGGAGGGGGTGGGGGCAGGCTGAGTATTATGGTCTGTTCCGTTGCGAGGTAACTATGCAGAGTCCTGTGTGAGTGTGGGAGGGGGGGGGGATTATTATGGGATGTCTGCCCCCTTTGTGTGTTTGCGAGGATGTTAGCTAAGCTGTGCCTGCGAGGTTGGGGGAGCGAGAGAAGGGGGACGGAGCGACGTGTTTTGGGTCATTGACGGCTCAAGAAAAAAAAAAAATTCTTTTGGGGTTTTGTTTTCTGTTTGTTTTTGTTTTTGTTTTTGTTTTTTGTTTTGTTTTGTTTGTTTTAAATTTCGCCGATCATCGGTTTCAGCCGAGCTTAATGAATGACCAGCGGATGACAACAGCAACTGCCTCGTAAACAGACCGACTTGTGTTCATTTTTTCGCAACGGGAGAAACAGAGAGAGAGAGAGAGAGAGAGAAAGAGAGAGAGAGGGAGAGAAAGACAGACAGAGAGAGAGAGAGAGAGAGAGAGCTCACCTCGACCCGGGACTATACACACGCACACACACACACACACACACACCAAACACACACACAGCGCCACAGTAAGTTTCTAATGTGTGAAGGTAGGTTTCGGTGCTTAAACTTTTCGTTGATGTTATTGTCCTAACTCGACAGTGCGAATTGTTTTTGCCGCTCACACTTGGAGATAATGCTGGATGCCACACTTTGCCTCATTCACTCCTGTGTGTAAATATATATATATATATATATATATATATATATATATATATATATATATATATATATATATATATACCTGCAAAAATCAACAACAGCTAATGTCAGTGCACAGATGATCTAGTTATCCAACTTGTTTGAGTACGCAGGTGGACGATTGGATGATGCGTAAATAACGAGAAATTAGCGAGGATCAGCCACCGACCGCTGCCATTTATTATTATCGTTATTATTATTATTTATTTTATTTTGTTTTATTTTTTTCCAAGCGCCCACCACCCCTCCCTTTCTGGACACCCCCCCCCCAACCACCACCACCCCCCCCCCCCGGTCCATTCTCCAACAGTCCCACGTCATTTTCCCTCCTCCCTCGCCGACGGAGGACCGAGGTTTAGGAGGGATTAATTCGCCCTGCGAGAAATTTTAAAATTAAAAAACGTCGGGAAAATGTCGGCCAGCGAGGATGAGAGGGAAGAGTTTGGGGTCGCGGACGAACACTCACTTCTTCACGGTAAGCTCGCTTTTTCTTTCTCTCTCTCTCTCTCTCTCTCTTTTTGATTTTTTTTTTTTATTTTTCCTCCCCCCTCCACCACCACCACCACCCCCGCTAAGAAGAAGGTCCATCTCCCCCGTGACTTGAGCTCGCCTTCCCCGGGAAGCTAGCGTTAGCTCGGGCTAGCCCGGAGTGGTCGGCTCGGGCCGTCCGTCACTTCGCCATGATAGATTAGTTAGCTAACTTGGCGAGCGGGCGGCTCGTAGTTATTTGTCCGCCCGTCGCCTTCCGCGGACCCTTCGGCGTGTTTTGTGTGTTTTTTTTTTTTTTTTTTTCTTTTCTCGAGTGCGGCCGCGAACTGTCAAAGTTTGAAAAGACAAGTTTCGACCTGTGCTGTTGTGGCATTCACGGTGTTTGTGTGTCTGTGTGTGTGTGTGTGTGTGTGTGTTGGTGTGTGTGTGGGGGGGGTGCGTGCGTGCACGCGCGCGTGTCTCGAGGCGCGTGCACGAACATCTGCCGAGCCGTGCTAGTGCACGATCCCCGCTTTTTTTTTTTTCCCTCTTTTCACACCCTGGCTTGCAGCAGTGCCACTGTCCGTCCATGTGCGTGTGTCCATGCGTGTGTGTCCATGCGTGTGTCCATGCGTGTGTCCGTCCATGCGTCCGTGTGTGTGTGTGTGTGTGTTGCACCGCGTCTTCCCTCGCTGACGAACGCATGTCGCCGGCAGATGAGGACGAGCCGGAGGATGCTGTGTCTGACGTAGACGAGGTACCCAAGTCCAAGAAGAAGAAGAAAGCCAAGAAGAGCAGCCGAGAGAGCAGGAGCAGCAAGAGGCAGAGACCCGTCAGGGAGGTTGGTTCGCCCTCCTCTGCCACAACGGCCTTAACTTTTCACGTTTGACAAAACAATACTGACATTTGGGTCACCCACACACACACACACACCTAATTTCAGTGTAAGTAATAGACTAAGTAATCCACAATCCTAATTCTGTGTAAAAATGCGCTTTGAAGTTCAACTGAGCCTAATAGGAGGCTTCAGCAGTCCGTGTTAGAAATATCAATTGTGTATCTTCCAGAATTACAGATTTTTTCGGTATGAAGTTTTGAATTTGTGCCTCAGAGCTGCAGGCTGTGTACTCACTGAGTGGCTGTGAAAGGAAAACACAAATCTGTAATTCTGTATTGAACAGACTGTAACTTTGGGAGATACCATAAATATTTGTATAACACAGACAGCTGAAGCCTCATATTAGCATCGGCCTCATATTAGCATCCTTGTGCTTGTGCATTTTTGCAAGAAGAGATCTCTTTGGGTTGGGAGGAATGATTTACCAAAAACTATTTCTATGTACATGTGGACATGTCAGTATTGTTTTATAATATACCTAAAAATGCTAATCTTCAAAGCTGTGACTCAGATTGTCAGTTGGTACTTTGTACAGATTTCTCCAACTGTGAATCCCTGCACTCTGTGACAAAACCACGGGAGAAATGAAATGTTGCAGATATGGATTTATTTCCTTCCTTGTAGTTGCCACTAAAATGTTTACAAAGGTCCCTGGGAGCCCTTATCCCAAGCTAGGGCCCATAGATCTACTAGACATGCACAAAACCCCCCAGAGTGATTGATGTATTTGTAACCAAATGGTGAGTGAATATGCTAGTCCTGTTGTACTTATAAGTTGTATTCACAGCATACAGTGAGGCTGAGCTGCTGTGAAAAACATGCATTAATCATAATCGCTGTGCATAAAGAATGTTATGACTAAAGAGGGTTACGACAAAATAAGAGAAAAAACACATTATCTGAAATAACAGTTGCAACTAACAATTATTTTCCTTATCTCGTCATCTACAGATCTTTTTTTTTGATTTAACAGGTTCATGTTTTTGTCTATAAAATGTCTGTAGATTGTAAATGAAGCACACCATAAATATCCCAGAACCATTGGTGAGACAGTCACATTGCTTCTTTTGACTGACCAGCGATGGAAAAACACAAAGATATTCAATTACAATACAGTAAAAACAAAGAAAAGCAGTAAATCCCCACATCTAAGAAACTCAAGCCAGAAAATGTACAATAGCCTATCTTGAAGACTACTATACTAATGTTCAAAAAAGATTAATTCATCATGAAAATTGTTGTAGAGTACTTGTCTGCTGGTTAACTAAGAGATTAAGCGACTGATTGTATCAGCTCTACCTGCAATTAGTGATGAATCATGCACTCACCAATGCTGCTTCATGGATGACAGGGCAGAGCTGTGTGACTTTCCATGCAGACTTTAGCCCAGGAGAGTGGCACAATCTTTACAAGGAATAAAAGGGATGTCATTTTCATGTGTAACATATAGTTTATATGACATGTAAGAAGCATCACTGTCTTTAAGGAGCAGAGTCATTCTTTGTCTTATAGGAGTTGCCAGTAAGCTCCCCAGAGCACCTGATTGGAGTAGAGGCAGCGGAGAGAGATGCAGAAGAGGGGGTTGTGCGGTCAGAGAGTGAAGGAAGTGATTATGCCCCCGGGAGGAAAAAGAAGAAACGCTTCAGCTCTGCCAAAGACAAGAAAAAAGGAGTTGCGGCAGCAGACAAAGGAGGCTCGTCCAGTTCAAAGAGCAAACGCAAAGATCCAGAACCAGAAGATGACGAGGATGATGACGATGATTGCCAGGTAAAGATTCAATCAGACTCAGGTGCAGAGTGGATAGCTACTTCCTTCAAGGCTAACATGTCAGACTAACCTCCCCTTGGTGTTCTTTTCAACTTCTCTCCTCCTGCCTCAGCCTAAAAGCTCCTCCCAGCTGCTGGAGGCCTGGGGTATGAAAGACATCGACCACGTCTTCACTCAGGAAGACTACAGCTCCCTCACCAATTACAAGGCCTTTAGCCAGTTTGTAAGGTAAGAGAACAGCTTATATATAACAATATATATTATTGTTTGCGTTGGCCTTGTCATTAAGGAGCTATACAAAATAAAAATGAATAATGAACATATATTTCTTGAAAATTTTCTGCCTTTAGGCCTTTAATTGCAGCCAAGAACCCCAAAATTGCTGTGTCCAAGATGATGACTTTAATGATGGCCAAGTGGAGAGAATTCAGCACAAACAACCCACTTAAGGTATTGCAATCATGAACATGGTTATAAATCTGACTTACAATGAATGAGATTTGTCATTCTCATGTTGCTGTCCTCTTGTGTGTTTGAGAGTAGAGAGCAGAGTTTCTGATTCTGTGCTGTGTGCCCCTGTAGGGTTGCGCAACTGCCAATGCAGCTCTGGCAGCTGCCAACGTGGCTGCAGCTGTGGAGAACATGGTGGTGGCAGGAACAGACGGAGGGGCAGAGACCTGTGCTGCCACTTCACCCACACCTGCTCCTACTCCCGCTGCTGCTCCGACACCTGCTGCACCCCCAGCACCTCCACTCCGCAAGGCCAAGACCAAAGAGGGAAAAGGTGCAGTAGGATAAATGAAGAACATGTTTTTTATAATTACAAGTTTGTAATTATGAATTATTTAAACAAAAAAGGGTTGCTATTTATGGACTTTGTAAAGACAAAACGATTTCTCATTTTATTTTTGCCTCTATTATATGAAAATGTGCAATTTAAATAATTATTTAGACTTACCATTTAAATTGTTTTTTTGAATAAACTTCAAACTCTTGTTTTTTTAGGTCCTAATGCACGAAAGAAATCGAAGCCTACGCCTAAGGCTCAACCGAAACCGAAACCCAAAAAAGTGGCTCCACTCAAGATCAAACTGGGGGGCCTCAACAGCAAGAGGAAGCGCTCCTCTGTAAGATCCCATTTCTGTCAATTAATTCTTATCTTTATAGTCCTCTAAATATTAAATCACCATAATGATAATATTGTTAATTAACTATAATGTAACCAGGTATTTTTTCTTGTTCTTGATGTCATCTATCCCTCTCTGTCACTCAATCAGAGCGATGAAGATGAACCAGACATTGACAGTGACTTTGACGATGGGAGTTTCTCAGTGTCCGATGGCTCCAATCGCAGCAGCCGTCCTAAAAAGAAGCCCAAGAGCGCAAAGAAAAAGAAAAAAGGTTGGCATGGAAGTATTACTTAAATAAAATCTGCTCTGGAGCTTTTGCTTTGTCAAAATAAGATTAAAGTCAAGGCCTAGATGAACATTATCACTGCCCTTGTGTCTGGTTCCCTGTACCTCATTTTTTCTGCTGTCTTTATGTAACTGTCCTTGCTCAGTGGAGACGGAAGACGGCGATGGCTATGAAACAGACCACCAGGACTATTGTGAAGTGTGCCAACAGGGAGGCGAGATCATTTTGTGTGACACCTGCCCCAGAGCTTATCACATGGTCTGTCTGGACCCTGACATGGAGAAGGCACCTGAGGGCAAGTGGAGCTGCCCACACTGTGTAAGTACTGTAATCTCACCCCTCGGTGCTATGTAGAGAAGGCCAATAGGTCGTATGTTAGAGAAGACTGGGCCAGACTCCCCTAGTATGAAACAGTTGGGCAAAAATTACACCTGTCATTAAAATACTGTTGTGGGGAAGTTTATTCCTGGAAAGTTGCACTAACACGAGAATTGATTAATGGGAAATGGTTCTTGCTAGGATTTTTAACAATTTTTCTGTTCTCCATTTCTCTTTGTCCTCTGCACCCCCCCCCCAAACCCTTTTGCTCGTGTTCCTATCTATCCTCTCCTATTCCCCACCACATGCCTTATCCGCCCCCCCATCCCCCATTTCCTCTTCTTGTTCCTCCCCTCCCTCTCTCTCCCTCTACCATGGCTCCACACGCAAACATGCACACGCACCCCCCACCCTCGGCGCTCTTGAAATTCCCCCTGCACCCCTCCTCTTTTTCCTTTCACTCCGTTCCGCATACCTTCCCTGCCTGTCTGCCCCCCCACCCCCCCAACACGTACACACACACACACACACACACACACACACACACACACACACTTACATACACGCGCGCGCACACACACACACACACACACACACACACACACACACACTCTTCGCTCTGTCTGTAATTCTGACACCAGGAGAAGGAGGGGATCCAGTGGGAGGCCAGGGATGATCTCTCTGAAGCCGAAGGGGAGGACGAGGAAGACAGGCGGGATGAAGGGGTGGAGGAGGAAGATGACCACCACATTGAATTCTGCCGGGTGTGCAAGGATGGAGGGGAGCTGCTTTGCTGTGACACCTGCCCCTCCTCCTACCACATTCACTGCCTCAACCCTCCTCTCCCTGAAATCCCTAACGGAGAATGGATCTGCCCCCGCTGCAAGGTGAGCACCGTGTACTGGTGCATACGAGTCTATGCGTGCATGTGCTCACGTGGGCGTGCACACTTATTGCAGATTCCATCTTGTGCACGTTGGTGCTGGAGATGAAGAGCTTTTTCTCTATCTGTGGATAAGTTCACCTACAGTATTTTAAAAACACCGTAGCAGTCATATAGTTTCTACTTGGTTGATTTCTCATGTCCTAAAAAGTCATATTATTTTTAAAAACTGAATTTTTTCTCAGTGGTAAATTGGTCACAGTCATTGATAAGCATCCTATCCTAAATTTTAATACAGTGCCCACCAATGAAGGGAAAAGTCCAGAAGGTTTTGACATGGCGCTGGGGGGAGCCGCCAGCCCCCACACCTGTCCCCCGGCCTGTCGACCTGCCTGCTGATGCTCCTGATCCCCCACCACTGGCAGGACGCAGGGAGAGGGAGTTCTTTGTCAAATGGTGCAATATGTCATACTGGCACTGCTCTTGGGTGCAGGAGCTACAGGTACACACACTCTCTGAAACTGTATCCACCTTTAGTTGAAAATGTGCTTTGTTTGGCTCACTTTGGGCAGGTGTGCAACATTTTCTTGTTCCCCTCTCCTCACATTTATAAACACACAAACTCAGTCATGTCTCAGATGTCCCTTTCTTTACCCCCTGTCGCTGTTTTCCTAGTTGGAGCTGAACTGCCAGGTGATGTTCCGTAACTACCAGAGGAAGACTGATATGGACGAACCACCGCCTGTGGACTTTGGTGGCGAGGGTGACGATGATAAGAGCACCAAGAGGAAGAACAAAGACCCTCTCTTTATCCACATGGAAGAAGAGTTTTACCGTTATGGAGTCAAGATGGAGTGGCTGATGATCCACCGCATCCTCAACCATAGGTAGGACACATAATCTCATAAGAAATATGCAGTTTACCCATTGAGAGAAATTTAATTCACTATGAAGGTTTAGAGCCAACAGATTGAATTAGTATTTTAGTCTTAAAACAGCTTTTCTAACAGATGATTATTCATGTTGTCTTGATAGGCATTTTTATTGTTAGTGGCATAAAGATTCCGATGTTCTGTCCTAATGATTCTATTAAATAAGAAAATTAAATAGTTAGGAAGACAAATGAAAGAAGAAAACAAAACCACGGGGGTCTAGTCAGTATAATTTAACACCTTAAGAAAAAATTTAGGAAGAATATGTATTTGACAGTTAATTATTTGAAGACAAACTACAATGAAAATTTATTCTACCGTTATCTCATTTGCTGCACAATAGTATACACTCAGAAAGTAAACACAGTAATCCTTTTTTTAATCAAAACTCTGTCTTTCCTCTTATTTGTTTTTTCATATTAGTGTTGATAAAAAGAACAACGTGCATTACCTGATCAAATGGAGAGATCTGCCCTATGACCAGTCAACCTGGGAGAGTGAAGACATGGACATTCCTGAGTATGACACCTACAAACAGACCTACTGGAATCACAGGTAGACAGACACTTACAAAGAGTCCTATAGTTCTTCTCTTAAGTTATTCACAGTGCTGTTGAAAGAATGTTTTTACCCTAAACTGCCATTTCCTCTTATAGAGAGTTGATGGTGGGTGAAGAGGGTAGACCTGGCAAGAAGCTGAAGAAGCCAGTCAAAGTCAAGAAGGCAGAGCGGCCGCCGGCTAATCCAGTCGTAGATGTGGGTATTTACCCCCCAAAAAAAAAAACAAACCAAAAGTAAAACCCTTGATTATTTCGATTCACAACACTGTACACTGTGAACCTGATATGGGCATATATAGTTTTTTTAAATGACATATGGATCATTGATGATAAAATTAGGGCTCACTATCAGGTGTATTCCCCCGGCAGAATAAAAAGTAGCCTGAATCATGACAGCTGTGGAATTTATGTTATTTCTGGGTTTTTTCTTCCAGCCCACCATCA
This sequence comes from Istiophorus platypterus, assembly GCA_016859345.1. Taxonomy (NCBI): domain Eukaryota; kingdom Metazoa; phylum Chordata; class Actinopteri; order Istiophoriformes; family Istiophoridae; genus Istiophorus; species Istiophorus platypterus. The sequence goes on from CM029126.1 coordinate 10,581,332, forward strand.
AGTTTGACCGGCAGCCCGACTACCTGGACAGCACTGGAGGCACTCTGCATCCCTACCAGCTAGAGGGGTTGAACTGGCTGAGGTTCTCCTGGGCTCAGGCAACTGACACTATCCTGGCCGATGAGATGGGTTTAGGCAAGACTGTACAGACCGCGGTCTTCCTCTACTCATTGTACAAGGAGGTAAGTAACTGTATATATGAAAGTCTTACAAGGACTGTAAGCATTATTTTGTAACTTGAATGCTGGAGACACCTGACAGTTTTCTCTGATTTATAAGGCTAGAGCTACATTTTACTTTATCTGTGATAAAGACCCATGTATGCTAACAAAATAAAATGCCCTTTCTGCATGTTCGTTATTACTGACACCGTTTTGTCCAGTCTGCCCACCCCTGTCAGTCAGTGTTAGTTGGTGGGTTTCAGACATGTGACAGACAGTAACTCTGTCCATTAAAGGGGATGAGTTCAAAGTAAGGAACTCTATCCTAAAGGCAGGACTAGACAAATACAGTGGTTTATTTTGTGGTCCCTCCAATGATAAATATATGACATCTTTACATTTTAATGTTGATGCCACTTGTCTTCCACTTGTTGTTCTGGTTGTCCCACTGGTACAGGGTCACTCCAAAGGTCCCTTTCTGGTTAGTGCTCCCCTGTCTACCATCATTAACTGGGAAAGAGAGTTTGAGATGTGGGCCCCTGACATGTACGTGGTGACCTACGTAGGGGACAAGGACAGCAGGGCTGTCATCAGAGAGAACGAGTTCTCCTTTGAAGGAAATGCTATCCGAGGCGGAAAAAAGGCCTCTAAGATGAAGGTAAGAAAGAAAAGTGGCGAAAGGAATGATAGCAAATGAGATGTATTAAAGATATTTGATAAGAAATAGGGAAGAAATAGTGTGATCACTTTGTGCTGCAACCCTGCATAACAGCACTTGCTGTACTGTATAGTATTAATAGTTGGTATGAATTTATATCTAAAAAAATATTAATGCTGCCAAGTTATACAAACATTCAACCACCTGTTTCAGGTTATGGCACTACATTACCAGTGGAAATAACTGCTAATTATATTTCTACTTCTATCTATGTATAGCAGCTTAATAATGTCCTGGTTTTCTCTCTACTTTTTTAGAAAGACTCACCAGTCAAGTTCCATGTTCTGCTGACATCCTATGAATTGATTACCATTGACCAGGCTGTGCTTGGCTCCATTGAATGGGCCTGTCTGGTTGTGGATGAAGCCCACAGACTCAAGAACAACCAGTCCAAGGTAACAACAAGCACTGCTTTAATAAATGTTTGTTTTCTTGTGTCTCAAACTTAGTTTTTATTTTAGAAATTAGTGTACCTTCGTGTGTGTTTTATTCTTCGTATCCAAAATTCAGTGGGTCTTGTCCTGTGCCTTTCTCCTTCTGTTACTAGTTCTTCCGAGTGCTGAACAACTACCCGCTGCAACACAAGCTGCTGCTGACTGGCACTCCTCTTCAGAACAACTTGGAAGAGCTCTTCCACTTGCTGAACTTCCTGACCCCAGAGAGATTCAAGTCAGTATGTGGCCACAACACATGTGGTTTGTCGTGAAGACACGATGCCTATACGAACACTGTGTTTATTTATGCTTTTGTTTTTCCCTGCAGCAACCTGGAAGGGTTTCTTGAGGAGTTTGCAGATATTGCCAAAGAGGACCAGATCAAAAAGCTGCATGACATGTTGGGACCACACATGCTTAGGAGGCTGAAGGCTGATGTCTTCAAGCACATGCCCTCTAAGACTGAGCTCATTGTTAGAGTGGAGCTGAGCCCCATGCAGAAGTATGTGATAAGAGAAGATTTGTAGTAATTAAGATAAAACCAATCTACATTTTTAGATGTTAACTTTTTCAAAGTCTTGTATAATGTTTTGTATAATCTGAATTCTCCCTTTTGGTGAAATTGTTTTTTTTTGATTAACCTTTTTATTTGTTTGAACCCAGGAAATACTACAAATTCATCCTAACACGAAACTTTGAGGCCCTAAATACTCGTGGAGGAGGAAACCAAGTCTCTCTGCTGAACGTGGTGATGGACCTAAAAAAGTGCTGCAATCACCCCTACCTCTTTCCTGCAGCTGCCACGGTATGATCCATGTTTCTCACACAATTATATAGGGACATGGTGCATGTTGTGTTGTTGCACTGAATTAAACCTTTGGATGGTTTGTTTGGACTCTCTGATAACAGGAGGCACCAAAACTTCCAAATGGCATGTATGAGGGCAATGCTCTGACCAAGGCTTCAGGAAAACTTATGCTGCTCCAGAAGATGATGAGGAGGCTGAAGGAGGGAGGCCACAGAGTTCTCGTCTTTTCTCAAATGACCAAAATGCTAGACCTGCTGGAGGATTTCTTGGAGAATGAAGGCTACAAATATGAAAGAATTGATGGAGGAGTCACTGGAAACTTGAGACAGGAGGCCATCGACCGCTTCAATGGTGAGACATAGTGTTCGTGCTGCCTAAAAACACCTGCTATGGCTTGCTGTCAGTGATGCGATTCCCCTCCTCTATGTCCCTCTCAATATGTTCTGCATCCCAACAGCTCCCGGTGCTCCCCAGTTTGCTTTCCTCCTCTCCACCAGAGCTGGAGGTCTGGGCATTAATCTGGCCTCTGCTGACACGGTCATCATCTACGACTCTGACTGGAACCCCCACAATGACATCCAGGTATGCAAACCCTAACTGCAACCTCTTTGTCAGTTCATTTATTTATTTGGATGATAGGTAATTATGCAGTTTGTTTTATGTTTGTTGTAGGCGTTCAGCAGAGCTCACCGTATTGGCCAGAACAGGAAGGTGATGATCTATCGCTTTGTCACCAAAGCCTCTGTGGAGGAGAGGATCACACAGGTCTGTCAAATTGACGCTACAAGAAATTATACACACTTCTTAAAATTACACACTTCTCCTTTCAACTATGAAAGGATTCTGTGAGAACCTGCTCATCACTTGTTTGTCCTCCATTTACTTCCCTCCACCAGGTGGCGAAGAAGAAGATGATGCTCACCCACCTGGTGGTGCGACCTGGTCTCGGCTCCAAGACAGGCTCCATGTCCAAGCAGGAGCTCGATGATATCCTCAAGTTTGGAACCGAAGAGTTGTTCAAGGATGAAGTCGGAGAAGGTGAGTCAATTTCAGTCCACTGCCACATGTCTTTCAAGGTCCAGGTTTATGTCAGTTATTTATATTTATCTGCGTTTTGCTATTTACAATTAAACATGGCAGGTAATTGATTTGGTCACTGAACACCTTAAGATTCAAATGGGTAGAATGAGTCACATTTCCTGAAAAGGGTAGGGTCATTATTTGCTGTGAAAAAAGTAGGTGCTACAATTTGTTTGTCTTGAGAACATAAGTGATCGTAACTGGATCAGATGAAGGTAAATTGTAATTGATATTTGCTATATTAAACTAAATCTGATTTCTAGCCTCTGCGTAACGTCACTAAGTAAAATAATAATATTGTGTAAAGCTTCTTCCAAGTATGGTATGATACAAGATAACAAGTGGGTGGCGTGAGGAACTCTCTTTAATTGAAAATGAAGGCATTTGAGACTAATTAACAATGTTTTTATTGTTTTCTTATTTACAAAAAAAAAGAATAAGAAGAAAATGCCATTAGTGAAAATCTGTGATGCTCACGGTTTTGTTAGTGGATGACTGTTAAGTTGTAAGAAACCCTTAACCTAAACTGGATAGGTTTTACTAATTTTGTTGTACTGCATCGCACATTGTTGTTCTTGTGTTTGGGAGATAAGTAGGAGAGTTAATTTAATTTCGTTTTCCTTCCTTTTTATTTGACTTTCATGCTTTCAGGGGACAACAAAGAGGATGACAGCAGTGTGATCCACTACGATGACCAAGCAATAGACCGCTTGCTAGACAGGAATCAGGATGCCACAGAGGACACTGAGCTTCAGAGCATGAACGAATACCTCAGCTCCTTTAAAGTGGCCCAGTACGTGGTGAAAGATGAAGATGATGAGGTATGAATTTATCTACAGTGTGTATGTGAATACGTAACTTAATTTTGTTTTTTCAGCTTAGATGTTTGAAAGTTGAATGAGCTCTGTAGTAGTAGTAGTAGTAGTAGTAGACGTCGTAGTAGAAATGTATAAAGTGTTTTTAAAATTATAAGTCTTAAAAACAGAAACTCTATTTTAGACTTTACTGCCATTTTAAACATAGACCAAGCCTAGACCTGGATCTAACATTCTTGTTCAACATTTTACAGACTTTTTTTTTGTATGTTTATTTGTTTGTTTGTTTGTTTTTAGGGCTTAAAATTTTTAAAAAGCTAAATTCAAAAACTAAATCTGCATACTTATTATATTCCATATAAATAACGTTTTTCTTTCCGCGAGAAGGAGGAGGTGGAAAGGGAGGTGATCAAGCAGGAGGAAAGTGTTGATCCCGATTACTGGGAGAAGTTGCTTCGACACCACTACGAGCAGCAGCAGGAGGATCTCGCCCGCAATTTGGGCAAAGGCAAAAGAACTCGAAAGCCAGTCAACTACAATGATGGCTCCCAAGAGGACCGAGGTATAAGACAGGGTACAGAACAATATATAATGCAACCTCTTTGTTTGTCTGTGTCTGTTTGTGTATACAGTGCTGTTTGTGTTTGTGTGGTGTTGGTGTAATATGGTAGGAGATGCAGTGTGTGCACGAAGTTTTGATTTTTATTTATTTATTTTTTTCTGACTTGAGATTGAGCATAGTAACGTGTTACTGTTGTTTTGTAATGTACAAGCAAAAACATGACTTTAACCATACAGAAGGGGACACTAGGTTTTCCATTACCTGAAACATCCAGCCATGGCATTTTTAACTAATGAACAGCAGATTTTAACAAGTTGTTAAAATTTATGATGTTTTGATAATATTGCATAAAATATCAATAAAAACGTCAAGTGCAAAAATATTTTTTCTGACTTTGCAGAACAGAAAAGATCAGTTTGTTCACCCAAAAAATGATTGAGACCGCAAATATTTATGGTGAAAAGTTTCACCTGACTTTGTTTTCATGGTCTGGTTTGTTCATTGTAGAGCAGTGTTAAACCAAAACTGGCCAAAGAGTCAAACTAAAGGTGTAATTATACCCGTTATGACTCCTGTGTCGTCTTGCTTTTTTGATTAATTTAGTTGTAAGGTCAATGTAGAGTCAGATTATCTTACATCATACCAGTATATATCCAAATCGATTCAGTTCATGTTTCCTATTAGTTATTGTTTACGAATGTGGGAATTAGTTAAGAAAACTATCAGTCGTTCATTTGTGAGTAATTATTTTGTGACATAGTAGCCCCCCCCTCCTGAATGGAAGTAGCCTGATGAGGGGTTTGGATATACTTTATCTCATCTAGGTTAGATTCTGTCCAGTCATCGAAGAGTTTTCCCGTTTTTATCTCCTCCTTCCTTCATATTCCTCTGTCTGTGCTTTTTTCAGACTGGCAGGAGGATCAGTCGGATAACCAGTCTGACTACTCGGTAGCCTCAGAGGAGGGCGACGAGGACTTTGATGAGCGGACTGAAGGTAAGTTTCGCTGTTTATCACTGCTGTTTAAAGACGGGCTGTGTGTCCCCTATGAATTGGTGGTGAAATGGCTTTTATGTTGCTGCTCTTCAACATTCACTTTGTGAAGCCATATATGTTGTATCCACGTTGTTAAAGGGTAGTCATTGGGACACTTTTAAATTAGAGAATTTATCCCAACAATTTTGAAGGAGACTTTCCTGCTTAGAGTTAGTACAGATTATAAGGAATCTCTGCTCTCCAAGCCCCAGTTGTGTCATTCACTAACATCCTTCCAACCACCCCTGCAGATGTTTATTCAGATTCAGACGACAGCTACAATATCCTCATTGACAACATCAACAACAACTCACGAAGCAGCACTTGTTGCTGCATCATCTGCATTGAGCGTAGAGAGAGAAGAAGAGACAGAAGGAAAAAGGAAGAAAGAGAAGGAAAAATAAAGAAGCAGGGAAAGAAATTTAAAATCAATGGTTTCTCAACCTGTTGAACAGTATACTTGCACTTTAAAGAGATTCTGTGTTAATGTTAACTGTTAATTTGCTTTGAAATGTACATGACAAAGTTTGTGCAAAAAAAATGATTTAGTATTGTTTCAGAACAGATTGTTCGCTTATATTTATTCAGTTTGTGTCAGTTGATTTTTATCTGGAAATTAATTTATAAGATGTACATGTTCAGTACTGATTTTATATTTTTGGTTAATTTAATTATGACTGTTCATTCAGTTTTATTAAATGAGGTTTACCAGAACATGGATTTTATTTATAAATGTTTTTGAAACATGAGGAGGGACAGCTTCAGCATGGTCAGAGTTTGGTTTGATGAGCTGTAAGTGGAAGACCTTCAAAGAAAAACCTTAGGACTTAAAAGCACACAGGGCAATACATTGACAATACCATTTGATTACACTTGTATTCGCTTTAGTTGATTGTGTGTTAACTTGAATATACGGTGAATTTCATACTAACAGTGTTATTTTTGTCTTAGCTAATGCCCGAAGACCAAACCGTAAAGGGCTGAGGAACGACAGGGACAAACCTCTGCCTCCACTGTTGGCAAGGGTTGGTGGGAACATCGAGGTGAGTTTTCTGCCAAGCACATAGTCATCATGTCGCCTCTTATTCCTCTCATGTACAGTAGCTGCTAGAAACTTGAGAAATTCCTCCCTCAAATTAAAAACCAGCCAGCAGGAAATTCCACGAAACAAAGACAATTTACTGGGAAAAGACTGGGTTACCTTCACTTCTGTTAATGCAATACTTGAAGAATTTAATTTATGTCCTGAAATCTTTATTACCTTTCAGGTTTTGGGCTTCAATGCACGGCAGAGGAAGGCTTTCCTGAATGCAGTGATGCGTTACGGGATGCCTCCTCAGGATGCTTTCACCAACCAGTGGCTGGTGCGGGACCTCAGAGGAAAATCTGAGAAAGAATTCAAGTGAGTTTTGGTGACACAAAAAAAGTCTAATTATCTCTAAGTATAGTATAGAAAAAACTATTATTTTGATATACATATGGCTGGGATGCACTAGAAGTCTCTGTATGTGTGATAGCATTTCATGAATGTGTTATATTCATCATTTTATTTGATTTTCAGTTTATTAACTTTTTTTGCATTTTTTCAGTGAAATGTGTGCTTGGCTCACAAATGTATTCATGGGGGCATCCTCACCCTTCCCACCTGTTTGCAGGGCTTACGTGTCTCTGTTCATGCGTCACCTTTGTGAGCCGGGGGCTGATGGAGCTGAGACCTTTGCAGATGGCGTCCCACGCGAGGGTCTGTCAAGGCAACACGTGCTCACTCGCATCGGTGTGATGTCCCTTATAAGGAAAAAGGTACGTAATATGACAAGTAAAATCTGTGCCAACCTGAGTTTAGTAGTGGATTTAAATAATTCAAATATTTAATTGCTGATTGGAGAAACAAATGACTAATAGATTAACGCATTGATAACAGGTGCAGGAGTTTGAGCATGTGAACGGTCAGTGGTCAATGCCCTGGATGGCAGAGCTTGAGGAGAACAAAAGGGCTGTAGCTTTGGCTGTTGGTGAAGACCCCAAGACTCCCTCTACTGGGACCCCTGCAGACACACAGCCCAACACTCCTGTACCAGGTACACACCCGTTTGTCTTTTCATACTCCTTGTAGTACTGATTCATTAAAGGAAAAAATTGTGGAAATATTAAAACTATATAGAAATGACTCCTGCAGAATAAAGTGAATACATGAAAAGAAGACACACACATTTTGACATGCATTTCTATCCTCTTACTCTTAACCCAGCACCACATGCCAAAACTTAATATGAAGTCTTATCCAATCCAAATTGCAGTAGCTATTGTTTTCTTTATGGTGCATTGAAAACTTTTTTGTTAAATATTAAGGGTTTTGTTTTTTTTATTTTGTTTTTTTTTTCAGGGCCAAACTGATATTACTTGACTGTCAGTTTATTTCCTGGTGTTCTCTTATGGTTACACCCCTTAAAACCAGAAAAGACTAATAACTGGCTATCGTACACTAATTTTTTACCTTAAAAATTTGAATGGAATTTTTGGATACTGATAGGATAAACATGAAGGATATCAGTGCACTCTTTACAAATCTTTCTTTTATCTGTGTTCTCTGTTTCTATAGAGGATTTGTCTAAATCAGAGGACAAAGAAGACCTGAAGAAGGATGGAGAGGACAGCAAAGGAACCAAGAAGGCAGATGATCCAGAGGTAAATTCTGCTATTACCCATTGTTGTTTAAAGTAGTGAAATTACTATGGAATAGCCAATCAGATTTTTCTAATTTGATCCTCACTACCTCTCCTGTAGATTATTGAAATCCCAGATGAGTCTGAAAAATTCCCTGTGTCTGAAAAGAAAGAAGGAGAGGTAGACTCTGCTGCAGGGAAGGAGGAGAAGGAGACAGGAAATGGAGACGAGGGGAAGGAGAAGGAGGCCGAAGACACGAGCAAGGAGAAAGAAGAGAAGGACAAGGCTTCTGACATGGGGGAGAAGGACACTCCTGCCATTAAGGGTGAAGGTTCGGAGGCCAAGACAGATTCAGAGGAAGACAAGTCTAAAGGTGAGACAGAAAATAATACTGTTTCCACAATCTTCCAGTTTCCTTTCTCTGTGATTCTATCTGTTGTTGTCTCATTTCAGCTGAGGAGGGCAAAGATGAAAAGATGGACACCAGTTTGTCCACAGAGGAGAAGAGAGGTGCATACATACAGCCCATGTCAACACACACACACACACACACACACACACACACTTTGCAATTGAGTGATCTTCACTATAAACTTTCTAAAATGTGCAAATATTCCCTCTGAAACATCCTTCCTGTGCCATGAATGAATTCATAAGAAAAAGCCCGATGTCTAAATATAAATACAAGATTTCAACTATGCCATTGGTATCATAATTTATTTCTACTCGCATATCCATAAAGAGAGGTGGTCTTGATTTTTAAACATTATTGTCATGTTTCTGTTTCTTTTCTCCCAGAGCAAAAAGAGGAGAAGGATGGTGGGAAAACGGACGAGTCTGGTAAGCTGCAGAACGGAGAGAACACCAAAGAAGGAGGAACAGTTGCACCGTTGGTTAACGTCAGTGAAGAGAAGAAAAAAGCCACCAAGCAGAGGTTCATGTTCAACATCGCTGATGGCGGATTCACAGGTGGACACACACACACACACACACACACACACACACACACACACACACACACACACATATATACACATGATTTTTTTTTGTCTCTTTTCTATTCTTTTTCTTTCTCTTTCATTTTGGTCTTTTGACCTTTCTGTCCTCCTTTCCAGAGCTTCACTCTCTGTGGCAGAATGAAGAACGAGCAGCGACTGTCACCAAGAAGACTTTTGAGATTTGGCACCGTCGCCATGACTATTGGCTGCTGGCTGGAATCATACAGTATCCTTTCAAATATGTTTGTGGACAGAAAAATCACGTTAAATTGTCATGGGTGATTGCTATCTTCCAGTCACATTAGTCACATCAGTTGGTGGGACAAACCAGGCAATTTGAAGTCTTCAGCTTGGACTGGTGATTGCTATGATGTGATTGTGTCATATGTCCTTCTGATATTTTACGGATCAAGCAACAACAATATTTGGCAGAATAATTACTATTTGGAGCTCCACATCACAGAAACTTGGAAATTCCATACACAGTAATCTGGATTTATTGTTATTAAAATCTTGATTGAGGAAGGAAAAAAAACAGTTTAGCTTCACTGAAAATCTAGTTAAAAAAAAAAAAAAAAATTTATATATATATATATATATATATATAATTTTGTTTTTTTATTAACTAGATTTTCAGTGAAGTGGTTTTTTTTATATATATATATATAAAAAACAAGGATGTTTTTTTGAAAGTGAAAAAACAGTATCCAGCATCTCTTGCTTACTAGATGATAATATGAACCTCATGAAATTATGTTGTTACACTTGACCCCAGTGTCTCTCAGACACGGCTACGCCCGATGGCAGGATGTGCAGAACGATGTGAGGTTTGCCATCCTCAACGAGCCCTTCAAAGGGGAGATGAGCAGAGGAAACTTCCTGGAGATCAAGAACAAGTTTCTTGCCCGCAGGTTCAAGGTGAACTGAGTGCTCGTTCTTATCAAGTTTCCTCCGTGTCTGCATGTCTGAGTTCCTCAATGTCTGTGTTTCTGTTGTGTCTCACCGGGCATTTGTTCTCTGTCTATGTTTCCTGTACAGCTCCTTGAGCAGGCATTGGTGATTGAGGAGCAGCTGCGCAGGGCGGCCTACCTGAACATGACAGAAGACCCAGCCCACCCATCCATGGCCCTCAACACTCGCTTCAGTGAGGTGGAGTGTCTCGCCGAGTCCCATCAGCACCTCAGCAAGGAGTCCATGTCTGGAAACAAGCCTGCCAATGCAGTACTGCATAAAGGTAAAACACGGAATATATTGAGGAAATTGGTAAAGAGTGCGCACTCATGGACCTGGAGAAAACAATGAGAGAAGTTTTGGTCTGTTTTTGAGCAAAATTAAATAAGGTGGTAACACAAATTCGTAAAGTCATGTTTAGAGAGCTGCCCATGCTGTACAACATTAGTGAGGACATTGCCATGAATAAGCAGAATTTTCACTATCACTTATTCAGAAATTTGGTTCTGAATAAGACGGGTTGGTGTCTGCGTGTGAGAGAGAGAGAACGGAGTGTTGGAAGCCATCATGATTGTATCAGGAGTATTGGAAAAGAGCTGTTGTGTAAACAAATATTTAAATTTCTGGTTACGTTAGCAGCGATAACTGCAACCAAATCAGGTGCAACACTGAGGTCAAATATAGAGCAGCTTTGATGTTTGAACAAGGACAGCTTTTCATTACCTCTTGTGGGAAAAAACACTTCTAATGCCATCTGTGAAGTTGGAGAGAAGCCTGTCTCCCCTACTCAAGAGCTGCAACCAGTGATTATTTTGATTATTATTTCATCTGATGATTATCTGTAATTGATCAACTAATCACTGACTATAAAATGCCAGAAAATAGTGGTAATTGTGCATCATATCATTTTAGTTAGAATCCCCAATTGTCACATTTTTTTATTTTTTTGTTTACCCCCCCCCCCCCCAACAACAATTGAAAACCCACAGGGATTTTATTTTTCACCATTTAGACAGTGAAACCAGAAAATGTTTGGCATTTTTTGCATGAAAAATAATAGTTGCCTAATACCTTTCTGTCGAGTGCGTAATTGATTAAACGGCTAATCCTTTCAGCTCTAGGTTAGTTGTTGATCAAAGGCAGGGTGTGTTTTTGTTGTCACAATGTTCTCCTATGATTAAACTGGTTATTTAGGGGGCTAAGGCTAAGGATGTATGATTTACATATTTGTGGACTGCTGTCGATAGTCCACTAGCCATGCTAGCTCCTGTAGGTTAAACTAAAACTCTACTGATGCTTCCTGTCCCTTGCTGCTTTTTTACCCTTGCCACGCAAGTAAATTTCTCAAGGTGAAATTGGGACAACAAAACTGCAATTTTGAACCCCCTTCATTTACGTTATTTTCATGTTGTATTTCCAGTTCTCAAACAGCTTGAGGAACTGCTGAGCGACATGAAGGCCGACGTCACCCGTCTCCCAGCGACCATCGCTAGGATACCTCCGGTCGCTGTGCGGCTGCAAATGTCTGAGAGGAACATCCTCAGCCGATTGGCCAGCCGGGGCCCTGACGTCGCCACTCAGAATCAGTCACAGACCTCACAGCAAATGCAGGTGCCGCGCTGACCAATCACCTCGCACATTTCACTCTCACTGACTGAGAGGCCAGTCACCCTCACTACACCACCATGTAGCAGACGTCCTCCCCCTCAACCACCATGTACAGCACAGTCAGGTTAGTCCTCCTTGCTCTGCACCAACAACCCATCTCCGGACTCAGACGAACATCAGCTGGTTGCTGGACTTTGATTTTAAAAGACTTGAACTGTAGATGTAGGATGGGAGTGAACGAAAGAAATCGACTCTCTTTCTGTGGCAGACTAGAAACAAGTCTTTCTCCTCCACTGGGATTCAGATTTAACTCCTCTAACCTGAGCACTGTCGTTGTGACTGTACTGTGGGCAGCTCAACTGACCTGTCCTCTTCTGTCTTTACAGCAGGGTCAAACATGTGTATGTAACTATATGTATCATGAAGCTGATGAGGATAGACAGGAGACAAAAGCAGCATGTTTGGAGTATACTGGTGCTTTGTAGTAACTTTTGGATTATTAAAGAAATCAAGGGATTTTATTGTGCTCATTTTCACCTTTAGAAAGTTGTGAAATTTTAACTTTTTTTTCTCTCCAGCTCTTAATGTCCTCACCTGTATGTGTGTGGAGAGAGACTGTGCGTGTGTGTGTTTCCAGGATGTATGTATCTATAAACAGGGCATATTGATGTGCATTGCTACTGCAGAATGCCCCCACACTTAGAGACTGTTATTGTCACTTTTCTATCAGTCAGTCAGACCTATTACCTCCTCCTACATCCTTACACTTCATCTCAAACCTCCACCTGCCCCATCAGGTGACCCGTTTTGGGATCAACTCTCTGTGCTCACACCCCAATCAGCACCTTGACATTCCTAACTGCACCACAGATTTGCTCCCTGGGAAAATATGGACATGCAATAGCACCACAACATTTAGGTACATGAGATGGTTTTGAGAATGATGGCAATCTTAAGTTAATTTAATTTCTTACCGTCTATTGTTATGTTGTTTTACATTATTGAATATTATTATTATTATGGTTACCACCTCGTTGTTTTTATCATTGCTGATTGTTTTTATGGACTCCAATAAAAGGTCAACAATTTTTCAAGGTTTGTCAAATTTATTTAAAGTAAACCATGTATGTATGTTCCTTTTTTTCTGTGGAAAATATTGTATTTGTTTATTTTTAGCCATGCTTTATCAGTTTGCCATCAACAACTACAGCAACCAGGCAATGGAATACAATGAAATTTTGTTCAGAAATTCATTTTCACTTGAGAATAAATCCTGCTGACCTTGGTGATCCCCTGACTTTATGCGTGGGCCTAATTAGCAAATGTTAGCATGCTAACCTGCTAGACTCAGACGGCGAACAGAGAAAAGATATCTGGTAAAGAACAGCATGTTTGCATTGTCACCGTGAGCTTGTTATGTTGATGTTGGGATTTAACTCAAAGCATTGCTATGCCAAAGTAAATATTCAAAGAGCCACTAGCGTGGCTGGAGAGTAGTTCCCAATAAAAGTACAGATAAGTAACAAAGGAACACAAAACTTGGTGTTTTACCAAGGAGTTGCAGATTAGCGATCAGCTACCAGAAAAGCTTCAGTGCTCTTCAGCATAGATTCTTCACGTCTCTTGAATGCCACTGGATGGACGAAAACCATTCTTATAAAAGATATTCCCTTATTTAATGTATTAATGATGGTAGTGGACACTACTGTATAAAACATTAATAAAAAAAAATCTCCCATGCATATTCAATTGGATTGACTCACATACTGTAATTTTTATACTAATACCATCAGTAACTCCTACATTTGTTATTTTTTCAATTTTTTTTTTCTTTTCACCCTTTGCTTACGCAATAGGGAATTCTGTGATTACTGATACCAGTTTAGGAAAATGTAACTTACTTTGTTACACATATACTTTGCATACGAACCTCGAAAGATGAGGTGGAATTTACATGAAAGCAAATGCTGAGGAGAGATGGAAAAATGGAAGGAGAGCCTTTGCATGTGATAGAGTGTCGTGAGAGGAAGAAGGGGGGAAGAAGGGGACAGGAACAAGCAGTTTTTCTCCCATAGATAGTTGGATAATTAAGAAAATTAAAGTAAATTACAGGGCGGGAAGATTGGCTGGGCTGGTAATTGAGCCTGATATCATAAGATAGAGAGTTGGAGGCTAAACACAAGCCAGTCTGAGTGCAAGTGAATGCAGAAAGTAAGAAAAAGAACCTGGAGTCAGAAATGAATGAGCTCATGTAAATGTAACCTGACAATTTCTGTGAGTCTCAATTTGCTTGGGAGGTGAAGAAACACTGAACACCATCACGGACAACGACGCAAAGGGGAGACTGGAGTCCACACCACCAGTGATCCTGAGTGCAGAGAGGGAGAGCCCAGACAATGTCTTGCGGGTGAGTTTCTTATATTTTTTAAGTGTTTATGATAAGTGAAAATAAAATGTGTGCTGGGATGTTTGTTTCATATTTTCCTACTTAATTTAGTGAATGCTCCTCTCCTTGTTTGATGTATGCTTTGGCATAACCTGCACATCCTTCCAATGTTACTTTATATTTTGTGTTACTCTTCGTTTTTCTTAAATATGTATCTTTATAGAAAGTTCGATGATGGGCCTTGGAATAATTGATGGCAATATGGATCAAGACATAGATCTAAAAATCTCTAAAAGCCTTTTTTAACATTGTGGTATTTAGTTCAGTTTTCATCTATATTCTTCAACATTTTCACTTTTCTCCCAAATAATTCTATACTTACTTTAGGGGACGAAAACTTTGCCTATTTATATGTTGGTTTTGATTTTACTTTAGATGCAGATTAAAAATTTTAAAACATTTTCCATCAACAAACCAAGTCTAGATGATGAAATGGTTTTTCAAAATAATGCCATAAAACAGTCCTCTTCATTGCCCCAAATGACTCTCTACACTAAGACCTTTTAAACGGATAGTTTAATTCGTAGAAGCAATATGAACTACCTGACCAAAGATTGAATTAAAAAAAATAAAAAAATAAAATTGTCTCATGATGTCTCATGCCGTCATATTTGAAACCTGTCAACGAGCCAAACCATTGAGCTCAAATGCCAGAAAATAATGAAAAATGTCCATCAAATGTGATTCCTTCAAACTGCTGCCTGACAGTCCGAAACCTAATTATATTAAATAAATCAGAGAAAAGAAGCAAACCCTCACATTCAAGCAGGAGGAATCATGCAAGGATTGTTTCAGCATTATTAAAATTATTTTGTATTATAGGTTTAGACAGGAGGGAATTACACACAACAGCATGTGCAGTGAATTCCTCTGAACAGAAACCAAAAAAAAAGAACATAAAAACCCCCCTAAACGCATGTATGAGTGCATTGTGTGTCACATTGCTGCGTTCGTCCTGCAGCCTGTGAAGTGAAGCTCTGTTGTGTCAGAAGGGAAGAGAAGCTGAACAATACTCATGTGTTTAACACAGGAGCCTATGAATAGAGAAATGCAAGCTGCAATAACTTGCATTAACCACGATGACAGACACCTGCAGTGTGTGTGTGGTTGTGTGTGTGTGTGTGTGTGTGTAGAGTGGGGTGAGGCTAAAGTATACCATAGAAATTGTAAGTTTTTGCCCGAAGTTGACACACAGTGTTTTGTTCTCCATTGCACAATTGCACCAAGTATAAAAAAAAAACAGTACAGTAAATGGAGGAAGATGTGTTGTGCTTGGGAAAATACTTTTCTTGAAATTGAAATATGCCCTCGAAAACCTGTAGGTAAACGTGATTTGAAAGTTAATGTTTTTGTTTCACCGGTTGTAAAATGTTTGCTCATCTGTTTATATTTATTTGCAGGTTTTGTGTTTGCACTGCTGCTTAGCTTTCTCTATAGTGTGGGTGAATGCACCTTATGATATCAGGGTTATCCTTTTTGCTATCTGATAATGGCAGGAGTTCATGGTTGAACCAGCTGAAAGCAGTTCACAGACACACACACAAATTTATGTAGAGGTGGGAAAGATGAACTGCAATAAGGAAGTGTTCTGTCACTATGACCTTTGTGTGTTGTATACACGCACACACACACACACACACACACACTTGCACACTCATATGCACCTGGAAGTAAAGAACAAAAAGACAATAGTGGCAGCAGACAGGTGGTGGGCAGGCAAAGGGGGATAGTCTTGCAAATAGCAGACTGAGAGACAAAGCGTGGGCTTGTTTGCAAAGGTACAAGAAGCTCAAACTCTGAATTTTTGGGATTTTTTAAACTTCATGTAACCAAATTGGAATAACTGGACGGACGCCCTTGCTCATATTTCACCTCTGAATGGAACAATTTGAACCATTGCTGCTGCTCTTTTCGTTGCGATCTTTACAGAAAACTGAATGATGGAGCAGCAGAGAGCAAGTTGCCAGGGTTTTAAACTTACCCTGCTCCTAAATATATCGAGATTTTGTTGTGGTTGTCTTTAAAAAAAAAAAAAAGAAGAGGAAAAAAAAAACAGCTATCTGTTGCAGGAATTCCGGCCTGTCAGCTTTTTTTGGTTCCTTCTTGCTTTCACTATTTTGTGAAAGGAGACGTAAAAGGAAGGAAGAGAGCGCAAGAGAGAAAACGACAGAGAGGGAAGAGAGACGTATTAAGCCCTGAACGTCTCAGTGAGGTGTCACTTTGTCTTCAGAGGCAACTGAGAAGAGTAAGTGTTTACCTGCTTTCCTACTTGGACAGAGAAGGGGTTTGGGCAGGAGGAGGATTGGGTGGAGGGAAGCCCAAAAGGAGAAGAGAGGAGGAGAGAGAGCAGGTAGTTTGACGGGTGTTACAGTGAATGTGGTACGGAGGAGTTGATTGTTTTCACATGAAATGGAAGGATGTTAGTGTCAGAGATCGAGCAAGTGTGAAAGAGGAAAAGCACGAGAATGAGAATGACTTATCCTCGATTTAGGCGAGTATACCCCTGCAAACTTGAGGAAGTAGTCAGACTGTTTCTTTTATACGATTAGAGATTTTAAAAAAAATGCTCTACATATGCTTTTGAGTCTGTACATGTTGAGGTACAAGTGACTCTTCACCAATCAATCTCCTTCTCTTTGATCCCAGACGAAGTGAGGAGACAACATGGTTCGGTGAGTCAGGCCCTTGTTGGACACTATAAAGCTCTGTTAGCCAACTCTGGTTGTGCCCTCTCTTGTTTTGTGCAAGGCGTGATAACAACTTCTCTGTTTCCATTCCTCCTTCTCTTTCTTTCCCCAGCTGTCGATCCATCCTGCTCTGTTCCTCTATCATGTGATTTGTGATGTGTTGTGTTCGGTGTCTGCTTGCATAAAGAAAGTGTGTCATAAATGATGTTTCCAATTCTGCAGTTGTGAAAGAAAAGCTTTTTTTTCTTTCTGCAGTTGTCAAGTTCTCTAAAGGTTCTTCACAAGATTCCATTTACTTTTAATTGAGGCTTCTTTATTTCTGATTATCCTTTTCAAATTGTCTATCTCGGTCCATTTCTTTAGCTCCAGAGCTAAAGGGAAAACACATATTCAAGGAGAAGCTCAAACTAAATGTCAAAACTAGTACATATACAAGACACACCATGGCTAGAATTTGTATTCCGTGACATTTGAAGCTTTATATTTCACATTTAAAAGTTGCTACTACAGTACAACAATGAAGAAATCTTTTCTAATGCAATATCATTTAAAGTGTCTTTGTCATTCACTACAAGTTGAATAAGTAAAAAAGATTTTTTAACAAGTAAATTCAAAAGCTGCAGGCTGGTATGCAGGATGGCTTTTAATATTGATATTGAACATTTGGCTAATTAAAAAAAAAAAAAAAGGCGGTTCCTTTAGAAAAACAAACAAAATACAAACAAAAGGTGTTTTTTTGGGTTAGCTCAGAGGCTGTGAGCTAAGATCTGGCAAATGATAAAATACTAGATATTTGGTCTGTACTGATGCAATTGTGTTAAACTGAGTCACTCAGCATCACAATGTTGCCGAAAAAGCGTCAGACCCAGGGCTTTACTCAATTTTTTAGGTTATAGTTTTGTAGATGTAGGGATAGTTTGAGGACTACCGTTTCTATGGTGCTTTGCTCTTAAAATTAGTCCTTGGTGTTGTTTGAGTTGTCTTAATATAGATTTTTGTTATGAGTAAGTACATTACGGTACATAATACATAGGAACATATGCCTCTAAATGGCTATAGACAGAAGAATGAAGAACAAGCTTAATTTTACAAAATAGAGACCATATAGACTGGACTAGGAAAGCAATTATCATCGGTTAATTTATCAATTATACTATCCATTAATCAATAATTTCTCAAATCTGGAGAAATGTATAAATAGTCAATAAAAATAAATTGATCAACAGAGGTATCAGGTGTCAAACTAATGCCTTAAACTTAAAGGTTTTCATAACTAAACTATGTTAAAATCTATGTCTCCCGCTGTTTAGCTTCACAGTAGATATATTCTGCTGAATGGGAAAACGTGAAACAAACTTACAGTTGTGTGCAATTATTTTGTATTTTGTCTATAAATTAACTTTACGCTCACCGTGTTCCAGTATATTCAGCTGAATGTTGTGAAGAAAAAAAACTGGGTATGGAAATTTGCTGTATGTGTTTATTTATATTTATTTATCTGAGATAGTTTACACTATGCATTTCTATTCATATTGTGTATATTTTTTACGGCGTATATCTGTATATACATATACATATACATGTGTATATACAAATACATTTACGTGTATATATGTATATATGTTTATGTGTGTGTGTGTGTGTGTATATATATATATTTATATATATATATATATATATATATATATGTGTGTGTGTGTGTGTGTGTGTCTGTGTGCATATATATGTAAACATTTGTATGTGTGTGTGAACACAGATGGTTCCATCGAGACATCACAGGCTTGGAGGCTGAAGACATACTGAAGTCTCGAGGCATTCATGGCAGCTTTCTGGCTCGACCCAGCAGGAGGAACGCAGGAGATTTCTCCCTGTCTGTCAGGTAATAATCTCTGCAACTGTTCAAATCCCCATTTAACTTTAAAAATTCCAAAACTGAGAAAAAAATTTCCATTCTCTTGAAAGTATATCAAAGCCCTTCCATGTGGCTCTATCACTTACCAAACCTATTGCTGAACAAAAAAACATTCCGTGTAGACAGACATTAAGTTTTCAACCCTACTTTGTGGGCACAACAAAATCACATCATGCATTCATAAAAGTGTTAATAGTATATGCAATTGTAGAGGTGAAACACTGAATTGAAATAAACATGCTTTCACATTGTTGAAAATATAATACATTTGTGCCACAGACATAGGCCTTACTTACTTTTAATGCTAAACGGGAACTGATAATAGACTGAATCATTATCATCGCTAAAAATAACTCCAATGAAAGTATAAAACCCAGATATATTTGATAAATAAATGTTAAATGTCATGTAATCTTAGTTTCTTACCCAGAAACATTGGCAAAGCCAATTTGACTGAAAACATGTTTGTGTTTGTGGTTTATTTGATGTAGTGCTTCAGTTGAAAGATGGAATTATTAAATGAATTGTACGTGACTATGTCAAACTGAGTAACTCAAGTTAACGATGTTGCTCACGGGTCTTTAGAGCCATTAATTCATGGAGATATTTAGGCTGTTTTCATGAAGATGTAGAGTATGTTGAGGGAACTGCTGTTCCTGTGATATTATTTCTTTTCTCATGATCAGGTCTGTAGCTGCAAGAAGAAAAAGTTTGACATCAGATGGTGGATCTCCTGTTGCTGAATAATTATTAACACCCACAATAAAAAAAGAATAGATAAATAAATAAAAATCACAGCATTTTGCACCGTCATTCACATGTTCACATGAGTCCCTTTCACACATGAAGTGGACTGGAGCCTTTAAACGGTATGAATGTGATGCTTTAGCTTTTTGAGAGACGCCACTATATATACTGAACATATGCAGATGGGTTCAGCTGCAAAATAAAGATAAAAGTGGGGAAATATATTTATGCATTTTAAACTTCACAGCTAAAAACTCTGCAACAAAGATAGAGATTTTCTCTTTCATGTCATCAGGGTTTTTTTTTTTTTTTTTCAAGGAAAGGTTTGACGGTTATTTCGTGTGACCTGAATGTTTTTTCCTCTCAGGGTGGGGGAGCATGTGACGCACATCCGGATCCAAAACACAGGAGACTACTATGACCTGTACGGCGGGGAGAAGTTTGCCACCCTGTCGGAGCTGGTGGAGTACTACACAGCTGAAAACGGCATCCTACAGGACAGTGATGGCACAACTATTGAGCTCAAGTACCCACTCAACTGCTCTGACCCCACCACAGAGAGGTCTGTGCATTCTTACTTGTCACCTCCATGCTCACCATTTGTCCTCTTGTAGGTTAATGCGGCCCACGCCTAGTGGCTTCAGTCTCAGGTTAAGTGAAATAGCATTTGGTTAGCCGGCTTAGTTAACTGGAGTCACCTGTGATGAGCAGTATTTCCTCTAATTTCCATTTATTCCCTGGAGTTACCGAGACTTAATTGTAGATTTTGATATTCCGTGTGGCTTTTCCTATTTGAGGGAGGCGCACTTTAAATAACTTGGGTCTAATAGAGTCTTTGTGAGTCCGTGAAAATAAACACCCGCACTGCAAACGTAGAACCCACAGCTGTCGAGGCTTCATCCTTACACTTGCCTCTTAACTGCCATTTAGCATTTATGAGCAGTAGGAAATAATAAATGGTTTATAACACACTTGATGCATGCATAAGGACATTCTTAAGATTTAATTAATGGACAATATTTGTCAAACGTTACTTCTTGTACGAAGACATATTTTATACAATTACACCTGTGCTTTACTATATTATCATTCATTAACTGTCAACATCCAGTCACGAGTGACCATAGGAGGAGTTAAAATTGCTGATAAATACATTGATAACCATTAGCTTGGCTGCTCTCTACCTACTATTTATTTTTTTGTATCCTAATAAAGATGTAGTTTTTTTAATATTTTTTTAGACCTATATTTTATCAATCCTTTAATATCCACTGTGATTGAGAGTTAGTCTCCTCCCTCTGGTGCTGCCGTGATGCCTAATTTCCAACTGGAGATCAATAAAGTGTTATATAATCTTATCATGACCACCTCACAAACTAGTTGCGATGTTGCCGAAAATTTCACCCTTTAATCTCAAATTCTTCACAGTGAGGCTCAAACATCCAATAGAAATAGCAAAAAGTAAAAATACATCTTATATTATAATTTTTTTCACCGCATAAAGACAATAATGCAGCACAAGACAAAACTGTTAAGGAGCAAGTAACAGAGGACGTCTTTATATGTAAAATTAGCAATGGTTTGACAAGTTAGACCAAGCACTAAACATTACAATGAGCATAACAAAAAAATACAATACAAAATGAATATAACCAGTTTGGGGTTGCACATTTGCAGTAAAAACTAAAAAGTATAAATATTTTCTTTCCATTATGTTTCCCATGTTATATAAATTTTAAAATGAGATCAAATCATTTCCATGAGAATTATTAGAGAATTATTAGGCCTTGAGATTAAAAAGAGGCAATATTCATCGTTAATTTTTTAACCCTTCAGCAACATCAGGCTTTGTCTTGTGACTCCTCCAGTATCGACTTTTTTGTTTGGATATCCTGGTTTGATGTAGAAGAGATTCAGTGGCAGTGGCTTCCAATATTTCTGATTACTTGTTTGCAAAAAGGAGAGACAGAAGAGCATTCCCACATTAGATGAAGAAAGTACCTGCTTCATTTTCACTACTACCATCATATAGGAGTCCCTTTTTGTACATGTAAATGTATTTTTCTGTATATCTGTTGTCTGTAGTTACTAGTTGCTTTTCCATTTAACATTAGAAAAATTCATGAAAATTGTTACTGTTGGGAAGACTCTATCCTTAAAATGTAAACTTTACAGGAATTATTTTTTTTCAAACATTATGTAAAGAGCTCATGAACTTCTAGCACAGAGGATTGTGTTATTTGTCAGTGGATCGGAAAGCACGACAGTTCCTAAGACTGAATATAAAGGCTTTTGATCCAACATATGCATATATTCAATTTGGAAATTTTAAATAGGAACAACACTCTCTGACAGAAACTATTCTGCACAATGAGAACTTCTAATCAAGATTTTTCACAGTTTACTAAAAAGTGTTCTTTTAAATATAGGATTTTTAATTGCAACTTAGCATGTTCCTGTTGTGGTATTAAAAGTTCAAACAGTCTTTGTCTTATTTTTAATCTTACTGATAGTAATTTCCATTTACATACATACATACTCTGTTTTGCTAGAAAAAAAAAAGCTAGAAGATAATTTTACAGATATTTTCTAATGTCAGTGCCTCTTTGTCTGTGCCCCCCCCCCCCCACACACACACACACACACACATCTCCAGGCTGCCCACATGTAGATTTGAATTCCATGACATTAGTGCTGGAGTTGGAGTTTCACTCCCAGCTGGAAACACTGTGCAACTATAGGCAGCTTGCAGTGCGTTTATGTCCAACTACTAGTGATAAACTCATACAGTTCCACTCCTTTTATGAGTCAAGGAGGGCACTACTTTCTGTCGTTTTGTGTATGGGTGTGTATATGTACATGTGAGTGACTGTGTACTACAAGCAACCCCTGTAACTCTCTCTCTCTGTCAGTTTTCTAACTTCCCTTTTGTTTCTGCGGTTGGAAACTAAGTTTTGACACTTTTGAAAGCAATGGCCAGACCCGACTTGCCTTCCTCTATTGCACACTCCATCATGTTCTTGCTCACTCATTATCTTCCTCATATCACTCAGCCTCTCATCTCTCTCATCTCATCTTTGCACACATTTCAACAGGTCATTGTGTGGTGCACTTTTTCTTTAAACTTTGTTTTCCTGTGTATCTGAAACATCCCCTCTTCTCAGAAAAAAACGGATAAACATGGTCTGAGGCCATGATTTGTGCATCATCGCATGTAATTATTCAGGGTTGCCTACATAGTTTCACGCAAGGTATGTTCAACCCATAAGGCTGATTAACAACTTAACCACATTTGCGTGGCCAAGTTATAGTCTTTAACTTGTCCACTGACAGCAAAGGCATCCATCAATCATTCCTCTGCACAGGCTGTTCTTAGCTTCTGCAAAACTGCATGGACACTACCTATTTTGTTTTTGCTGCAGCTGCTTCATACAACCTGCTGTAAATAAAAACTGTAAGGTGGAGTATAAGTTCAGCTTCTGTAAAATTAGAAACTGTGATTTGAACAGTAAATAAATCAAAGAACCAAATCTTGAAAAAAGTGTGTGCAAACAGCATAAAGAGAGATGGCGTAGTGTGTGAGTGTGAGTGTGAGTGTGTGTGTGTGTGTGTGTGTGTGTGTGTGTGTGTGTGTGTGTGTGTGTGTGTGTGTGTGTGTGTGTGTGTGTGTAGTGGTGGTAGTTGTGGGGACGGTGGTGGGGGGTTGGGGGTCTCTGTAGATTTTATATACGAAGGGTATGATAGTGTGTGTGTGTGTGTGTGTGTTTGTGTGTGTGTGTGTGTGTGTGTGTGTGTGTGTGTGTGTGTGTGTGTGTGTGTGTGTGTGTGTGTGTGTGTGTGTGTTCGGGGGGGCTGAAAAAGCTATAAATACTTTGTCCTCTTTAGCCACGAAATCAGTCTTCAGAAATTTTCCGACCACAAAGCAGGAAGTTTAGACGAAGAAATCGAGAACATGCCTAAAATTAAGTCACAGCCCAACGCAGTATGTTTTTACTTATTCACACAGACTCCACAAACACATCAAGAGTACAAGGGGGACATAATTTTTTATAGATATATATATATATATATATATATATATATATATATATATATATATATATATATGTATATGTAATTTGACCTGCCTCTAACTACTAAATCTTGACACACTGTTCTTAACTATCAAACATAATGAATCTGTTTTGGTTTTCTATATCTACTTACTCAGTTATGTGCACAGCAGTGCAGCGTGCCATATCAGCAGCTGCTGTGTGCATAAGACACTTTTTTTTCCAAGAAGCCATTTAAGAGTTAAATATCTGCATGACACATTTTTTTTTTTTGTTTTTGTTTTTTTTCTTTAAGTTATGTTCCCCTTTTTGTAATGACCAAGCAGCCAAAATTTAGCTCAGGGCATGAATATCTTTAAAAGTCTGTCGCAGTGGTTGCGTCATTAACCATAAGTGTTTTTCTGATCCAGGTGGTACCATGGTCACCTGTCTGGGCCAAATGCAGAGAAGCTGCTCAATGCGCGGGAAGAACCGGGGACCTTCCTGGTCAGAGAATCGCTGTCAAAACCTGGAGATTTTGTCCTGTCTGTTCAGACGAATGAGAAGAGCAAAACAGGAGGAAAGCGGGTCTCCCACATTAAAATAATGTGCCAGGTGGGTGCTAGTATCTCTGTGTGTGTGTATGTGTGTGTGTGTGTGTGTGTGTGTGTGTGTGTGTGTGTGTGTGTGTGTGTGTGTGTGTGTCTGGTGTATGTATGTTTATGTGTTTGTTACCATAAGTGTGCGTGCTTGTAACTAAGTGCTTTGAATATACAGAATTAGTCCCTGAAATAAAGACACATCACATAAAAAAAAACACTGAGGGGTATTCCCAGAGTTGTGCAGTGAACTTTGAAATATTTTTTAAGTCTCATTTCCCCTGTCTTTTGCAACAATAAATGTTGCTCATTTTTCAGCGATGCTATTGGTCGTAAGTCTCAGGAAAAGTTTTAGTTCAGACGTTCACCAGCAGTTCTTCACAGTTAAAAAAAAGCAGTTTTCTATTTCTTGGTAACACAGATAGGAAACCATGTCAAGGTGTAGTCTGAAACTATTAGTTGTTTGTACAATCACTGTAAACAGCTTTTTCAGATATTCACAGTACAGCATAGTTTCACGCGGCCATCTCTCAAACTCATATTCATAGATTGTGTCATTCCATCATCACTCACCATAAGGGCTTGCATTTTATTTTTAGCTGCGGTTGATCTCGTAAATAACACCGCTCAGTCCTCCTTCAAATGGGAGCCATTGTTTTTTTGTGAAGAAGATTAATGTAAGATTACTGGAGGGGTCACAAAGGCCTTTTCATGAGCACGAGGCAAAGATCCCTGCTCAGCTCTAATCTTCTAGTCTTTTACTGCGTTTTTTTTTTTTACCAGTTAAGTGGGACTACATCAGTGTGCTCTCATGCCTTTCGTATATAGGAAATTGTTTTTAGGGCCAAAAACTGTGCCATTTATTTTAGTCACAAACAGTCATAAAACTAACTTTTGTGTACTGGCACTTAAATAATTTGCTGCACAGTTTCTGTCACAGAGAGAATACTCTAAGGGAGCTCTTCTAGTTTATGTTATTTTCTGTTCCAAAAACGATTAATTTCAATTTTGATTAAAAGATATGTAAAAAAAAATGCGGTGCTATTACAAAAGGTAATGTAACAAATTTTTGTCAAAATATCCCTTATTTTCAATTTGCATATGACTATGTCTTTCATTTTGTTTTAGATGTGACTTTTTGATTTGTCAATACATCTCTTGGATCTTTCCTTTTCACAACAGACAGTTTGAAACAGTGTATGCAGACCGACATGTATGTTTCTGTGTGTGTCCAGAACGACAGGTATACAGTGGGAGGCTCTGAAATGTTTGACACGCTGACAGACCTGGTGGAGCACTACAAACGCAAGGGCATCGAGGAGATCTCTGGGAACTGGGTGCATCTCAAGCAGGTAAACTGGGTTGTCTCACGAAAATGATGTGGATAAAACATGTCAGAATGTGTAGGATAATTGAATTAAATTCAAAATTATAATTTTCTTGAATTTATTATTCAAGCAGGGTGAATATTTTGTAGATGAGGCAACAGAAACGGGCTGTTGTGAAATATTTGAAAATTCAAGCAGCACAGACCACAGATAGGATACATTACTCACATATTTGCATTTGTCGTAATGTGGCCTGACAGATGTCGACAGCGTTGTATATATGTTGTGTTCATTAGCTCATCATTTCCCTTAATCTGTACTGTTAGATTTTTCCTCTCTCTCTCTCTCCCTCTCTCTCTCAGCCGTATTACTCCACCAGAGTTAATGCAGCAGATATCGACAACAGAGTGAAAGAGCTGAATCAGACCATGCAGAAGCAGCAGGAGGGCGAGGGAGAAAAGCTCAAGGCGGGCTTCTGGGAGGAGTTTGACGTAAGATTTGACCTGGCCTCGGTTGTATTTACTGTCACTGTGTCTTACCAAGGATTGTTTATCCTCGTGTAGGAACTACAGGGTTTTCCTTGAGTGATGAAATGCAAAATTATACATCAGGCATCTTATTACGAATTGACTGATATGTCAATCAGCCTTTTACATCTCAAGACTTACTTCCTTACTGTGTCCAACTAAAAAGAGGAAGTTGTATAGTACCATCTTGTGGTGGTGGAATTAATCAACGGTCTCGAAGTCATTTTACATAAAGTCACAAACAGGCTTTGAGTACTAATATGCTCACATGGAACCAAATTATATTCACTTAAAACACCCAGTATGCTGCTTGAGTAAAGGGAAATGGAAAAGATGCTTGCAGGTGTAAAAATAAATTATGGATGGTAGTGATAAGGGCTGTAATAAAAATTTGTAATAATGTGATGATTCTTTTTTAAACTAACAGGTTAACTTTTTTGTCTGTAAAATGTCAGGGAATAAAGAATAATGTCCCACAGGATTTCCGAGGGCCCAATGTTCTGTCTTTAAATTCCTTGTTTTGTCCACCCAACAGTCCAAAACCCAAAGGTTAATGCTACAAAGATTAACAAGAAATGGAGAAAACTCTCACAACTGAGAAGGAAGAAAGTTGTCATTTGATTTTTCTGTTCATCGGCTAATTAATCAATTGACTAACAGTCTCACCTCTACCAGGCACAACTCCATAGGATCTCACAAGATCTTGTTTCTCTTTGTGAAGATTTCTTTTTACAGTTTTACTATAAAGTCACAATTTGAGTAACTTAGTAATATCCTTTCTGGTTAGTATGAAACTGTAAAATACCTTAATTTCTTGAATTCTAATAGCAAAAAATGTCCACAGCTGCAATTATACTGTACAATGTAGGTATTTAATATACCTACACAGCAGGCATCACACAGTCATGTCTCTCTCTCACCAGAATCTGCAAAAGTTGGAGGCAAAGGTGAAAAAGAGCAGAGAGGAGGGACAAAGACCTGAAAACAAGAGTAAAAACAGATACAAGAACATTCTTCCCTGTGAGTTTTCAATCTTTCCAGTATAATTATGCTCTAAATTGATAAATCCACATTCTGATCGTGCTACTGTAATTTTAACCAAACATGTTCTCCTTCTTCCCACCACATCCTCTCTCTTTCCACTTGTTTTTCCCCACAAGTCAACGACACCAGGGTCATCCTGCAGGACACTGATCCTAATGTTGTGGGTTCAGATTACATCAACGCCAACTATGTGAAAGTAAGTCTGCAGAGTCTCTGGCCTGGCAGCAACACAAAATGACCAAAACACAACATGAAACACAGTGGGAAAACCATCAGATATTTACTTCTTCACCATTCACGGTGTTATCAGTCACCAGGGTTATTGAGTTGATTGTGTATGTGTATTGATTCACCGGTTCAATCTGTGTTTGCAGAACAACCTTTGGGAGTCCGGAGATCAGAAAGTTTATATTGCCACGCAGGGTTGCTTAGCAACAACTGTCAATGATTTCTGGCAGATGGTATGGCAGGAGAACACAAGTGTGATCGTCATGACAACGAGAGAGGTCGAGAAAGGGCGGGTCAGTGTCCAAGCAACAATCATAGACTTTTCTCCATAATTCATTTTGTGTCAGGTTTCTTTGTGCTCATCAAGAGAGCAGAGTTACCATTCCTTGGAGATTACTGTTGTCTCTGGCTGCAGAATTCAATGCTGGCAAAGGGCCTACCCTTTAAGGATTTAACAGGATAACATTAAACATGACATGCCAATAATAAAATCAACATATACATAAGAACATATTAAAGTACACCAAGAACCATAAATATAAAAGATGTGAGAGGCTAGAATTCAGTCATCAAATACCCTAAACATAAGAAAAGCAAAAAATCAAATACTATAATTAATGGCAACCATAAATTAAAAAACAAAAGCCACCCAGAGGTTCCTTGAATAACTCTTTAGTTTTCTACAGAATAAATGTGTACCATACTGGCCAGACCTTCATAATACCAAGGAGATGGGGTGCTACGTGGTGACCTGTGAGTCGGAGAGAGAAGCTACTGACTATAAAGTCCGAGTTTTGGAGATCGCTCGTATGGACAAGGTAACCTCCGGACACCAACCTCTGACCTCACTGCACTCACTCACCCTTGTGTATATAAAGCATGAGTTACTGATATATTTTCGTCTTGCTGTTTCTCTTTGACTAGCCAAAAAAATCTCGTCAAGTATGGCACTACCAGTACCTCAGCTGGCCTGATCACGGTGTCCCTCAGCAGCCAGGCGGCGTCCTAAGCTTCCTCACTCAAGTGAACTCTAAGCAGGCTGAATATCCCAGTGCTGGACCCATGATTATCCACTGCAGGTACTGGACAGATGAAGTCCATTATGGTACCAGGGGAGTTAGAGACCTAGTACAACAACTGAGCTGCACGTGCCAGGGATCACAGATATTTGTTGTGTCAGAGCTGCTTTTTTTAGCTGGGACCAAATTTGTAACCTGCATTAAAAAGGTGTTAGGTGTGTCATTCCTTGGAGCACTATTTACATTGTTAAATTTGTTGACTATTTTTTAAATAACAAATTAATAATTTAGTCTACAAAAAAAAAATCAATATGCTTCAATGTCCTATAAATAACATCTTCAAATTGGATGGTCTGTCTGACTCCAATGCTAAAACCTAGGATTTTATATTTAGCATCATAGAAAAACAAGAAAACAACTAATTGATTGTTAAGACTGTTGAGGTTTAATCTGCACCACGAATCAGCAATGCAATTTTCTTTGATCTTGGGTCTAATCCAAGCAGTTATTTCTCAGCTCCCGAGAAGCCAATGATGCATTTGAAGATGCAAGGTTTTGTGCAGGGCATGACGATATGTTTCCCATATGGAGGTTTTGCCAAATGGTAGCTCACCCCCAGGTGTCAGGTAGATCATAAATCCTTAAATTTGGAATGTGTGATGTGCTGGAACTTATGGGCGGCACCCTTAGTTGTGTAATGTTTTGAAAAATATCACAGCACTAATTTTACCAGGCTCAGGTTTTATAATCTTATGGTTAAAGATTAAAATGATCATATTTTCAGGATTTAGATTAGTAGTAGTTGAACAAAAGGTTTTGAGTCAACTGACAGTTTATCCTTTTGGAATTTTTCCTGTGTGATATGTGGGATACTGAGCTGTTTGTGCTTTTTTTTAAAAAAAAAAAACATGTTGGTTTAATGATTATATGACCCTGCTGTAAGTATTTTGGTATGTAAGTATGTTAACTAAGCTGCACACCAGTATTAAGATGTCCTATACTTTAGATTCTGACATGTGGCCCTTTAATCTGAAGCAATATTTACTTATGAATATCAGCCCGTGTTACAGGTTAATTACTGTCTTGTCTGAATTCCAAGTATAGTGTTGTAAGCTTTTTTAAATTTTAGGGGCCAGATGAACTAAAACTATTTGGTGTTTTTGCAATTAAAAAAAGCTGATATAACAGAATAGGAACGTAGGACAGAATTCTTTGTGCTTGTTTCCTAACATTTTAATCATCTCACTGATCAAGTTTATTTTCCTTCCCCTTGGAGAGTCCCAGGCCCTAAAGGTTGAGGGCGGGGACCCCCGTCCCAATATGTATTATTTTGGCATAAAGGTTGTCCCATATCCCCCTGTTTCTAAATGGTTCTAAGCATGTTCAATGTAGCCAACTCTTATGTTCAAGAACAAATTGATAAATGCACATTTGGTGATTTGCAAAAAATAAAATCCCCCAGTGAATTATTTGCAGCCTCACAAAGCTGCTAGCATGGCTGTAGATGTGTAGTTTTGTTTGTACAGTTAATGATGTTCAGTTTTTGTTTAAATGCATCTTGTTTTAATTTGTGGAAAGACATGTTAACCTAATTTCTCCTGTGAATTGGTGCAGTGCTGGAATTGGCCGGACAGGCACAATTTTGGTGATTGACATGATCCTCGAGACCATTGACACTCTAGGTAATTTTTTTGTTTTTTAAAGAAATCAACTCCTGAGACATGTATTGAGTAAAAGCAAAACCACTTGAAATACCTAGTTTATTTTCCTTTTTGTCATACTGTCTCCAGCCAATGCTTTTCCCGTCTCACTTTCCTGTTCCCTGTAGGCCTGGACTGTGATGTTGACATCCCCAAATACATCCAGATGGTACGAGAGCAGCGCTCTGGTATGGTGCAGACCGAGGCCCAGTACAAGTTCATCTACCTGGCTGTTTTGGAGTACATACAGACCACCAAAGCCAAAGACAGTGCTTCCATGGTAAGCAATAGAGACAGAAAATCTAGGAAGAAGACAAAGATTCACCATCAAATCCCTCAGGGATGGGTCTTTTCTTGTGGCTGAAATATAGATTGACAGGGGGAAACAGAAACAGGTTTTGAGAAAACAGGATAGAGATATGTATATCAATAGACCTTTGCACTTTTGATTGCTTATTTGAACACCAGAGCTGACTATTATAATGTCAACAGACTGATACATTATCAGAGAGTGGCTTGTGAAGGGTGAACATTGACCCTGAGACAGAAGACATTCAACCATGAGACTAGACATGACTTATCTGTGTTTCAGTAATTCTGTATCTGTCATTTCTGAATCCTTTCTGTTTTCCTTTTCCCCAGGGGGCAGAGACAGAGTATGGAAATCTGCAACTCAAACACCAACCAGCAAGCAGGAAGGTCTCAAGGTGAGTGTGTGTGTGTGTGTGTGTGTGTGTGTGTGTGTGTGTGTGTGTGTGTGAATGTGCGCGCACGTGTGCGTGCGTGTGCATGTATGTTTTTGTGTGCGCATGAAGTAGATGTCCCTAATGACTTCACATCGCTCTACTGATGTAGAGCGCTCCACTGCCACCCTACTTTCTTCTAAAAAGCATGACTTCCCCATCACTGTCTTCAGCCTCATGTCAGCAGTTTCTGGAGGAAGAGCTGCAGACAGTCTCATTTTGTAGGTGGAAGGAGGCACGCTCTAGCTGAAGCGCCGCTTCAGTTTCATGCTTTTTTCATTTTCTGGACTTCAATGCAATAAATACTCATCTTGTCACTTCATCTACCATTTATTTGAGTTATAAAATATTGTGTTTCCATAAAACATGCGCAGTTTGTAATCTAGTTTAGTTTTGCAGCTGAAAAATGAACCCATTAGTATAATTTGATAGATTAGGTTCGGTAAGACGGTCCACCACTTTGTTCCAGACTAAAATATTTCAGGAAATACTGGAGGATTACCATGAAGTTTTGTGAAGACATTTATTTTCCCCCATAAAGCCCCATGAAGGACCCTACATTTTCCCCAAATTTAACTCAGTAGCATCTTTTATTAGACCCCAAATTCCTGAGTCTTTCAAACCCCACACCACCAGTTTGTAATTCAGGCTTTCAATTCAAAAAATTTAAATCTCAAACCCAAGAGAAGATAAGCCCTAAAACATCCTCGAGATTATTGTTTTTGAAAAACTCCTCCAGAGCCACAGAAGACATTATACTGAGCTCTTTTCCCCACTAATGGCGAGAGAACCCTTTAATGGATGACAAAGGTAATAAAAGCAGCAGACTGATTAGTAGGATTCCCCACTATATCCCAGCGTCTGAGGGTGGCTTTTGTCTCCTATACTGCTGCAGCCTGGGTCCATTTCTTATCTGCTGCTAGGATCGGGGCAGTGCCTCCTATGATTGAGTCCCAAGGTTCTGTGACTGAAATCTCCAGGCTTGCTTTGGAACACTCCAGAAGGCTTGAGATTGGCAGAGAGAGGGCTGCATTCCCATAAAGCCCTATGCTGCTGAGGCACCTTGGTAGTGCAGGTCACTTTCTCGCTTGTGAGTTCGCCAGTCTCCAACCGACTGGCGGGAGATAGAGCGACTTTGTAGATGATAATTTGGCCACACGAGTCGAGGCAGCAGACAAAACTGAACGCGCCAAATCTTCGGCCTCCCTGGGAGAGCAGCGTTGTTGATTTGCTCCAGGCCGCTGGTTATATCCTGCCTGAGCCGTCCCACCTGTTCGGAGTCTTTATGGTCTGTGTTGTTTTTTTACAGTGTGGAAACAAATTCAAGACACCCCGCTTGTCTCTGTTTTGTGGTCTGAACAATGTTTTTGTGACCTCTGGGTCCTGGGAGCCACTCGTGTATTCACTGGACAATGTTCTAATTAATCAATTAGGAAAGATAAAACAGCACACATACACTGAATAGTTCAGCCTCAGACAATGTAAACTTTGGCCCAAAGCCAGCAGCTTTGAGTGGTTACTTCATGTTTGGTTGGTCTATGTGAAACCTTCTCATACAACAGCCCTGTTCAATCACCTCTCCAGTGTTTATGATTCACTTCCTACAGATCTGTGTATAATCAGCATTTGCTGGTTTATATAATTATATAGTTGAATCACTGATGAAATCACTAATCAGTTTTGTTTTGTTTTTTTCTAGAAACCAGGAGGATGTTTATGAGAATCTGTCAAAACCAAAGAAGGACATGAAGAAGCCAAAGTCCGACAAGAAATGTGGCTCAGTGAAAAAAAGATAGAAGAAACTGGGGAGTATGTCATGTTATTATATTTATGCGAGTAATCTTTTATTAAAGAATTAGTCATTTAGTGAAGACCTTATAGAAAATAAATTTAAGGTTTAAAAACATAGACAAGATCAGTTGTTGACATCTCATATAACACGTGAATGCTTGGTTATCAAAAATAAAGGCAGGACATGTGTTAACACTTGTGTAACTGTCTCTTCTTTCCAGTTATTATGAGTATAGACACCATTATCTTTATGAGATCCTACACTGAGTGGAGCTACTTTTCATCAACTACCTTTTTTTTTAACCATCTCTTTTGTTTTCTTTTAGCACCAATGTAAAGGTTTCTCAATATTTTTCTTATTTCAGATGCACATTAATAAACAGGAGTGCATCAGGAGCAGAAGCTAAACATTAAGTGTGTTTTTAATTTCTCATCTGTATAAGAAAGATTTATTCATTTTAAGTCTACGTCAGGCAGACTAGATAATAACAAAAATTGATAATATATTTTATCCACTCAAGTATTAATCTATGTATGTAAATTCTCTATGTACTTCTGTACTAATTCCCATTTTTTAATATTAAATTATACTTTAAACTGTAGAAGTTTGCCATAAACGCCTAACAAAGTTTCGAATGGTGATAACTCCCCTTTCCCCTTCTTTAACATATCACTTCCACATGCGTAGATCTGAGTGGTGATGTTGCACCATAGCTTTAAAAGTACATTAACAACAACAATGCTATAGAACACTTTCACATCCCGTTTTTTTCTTTGCCAGTTTCTTCTTCCTTTTAGATCAAGACTTTTTTTCACCAATCATTCTCCTCTCTCAAACCTGCATTACTTTCTTCCTATGCACATTTGCACCTTTCCCAAATATAAATACCCCCCAAAAACAAACAAACAAACAGAGACAGTAACCTGCTCTTTAATCTGGTCTCACACCAGACAGCCTGATGCTTCTAAAGGTTTGATAACATCAGTTGTTTAATCATATCAGTGTTTTCTCAACCACTTTTCCCCCCGGGTCAGGAATATACAGTGAACCTCATCTTTTAGTGCCAACATGGATGAGAAATGCTCGGAAACAATATGGAGGGAAAAAAACCTTCAGTTTTACCTCCACCGGGCAAACTCCTTCAGTTGAAGATCATGTGGTATGTTTGAAAGCACCGGAACAGCTACTGAATTGACCTTGTGGTCATGAGAAGATTGCGGAGTGGAAACTGGACATCTAACCTTTCCATTGTCCTGGTCTCTGGACGGTGTGTGAAGTCTGTAACGCGCGCGCATGTGTGTGTGTGTGTGTGTCTGTGTGTGTGTGTGTGTCTGTGTCTGTGTCTGTGTCTGTGTGTGTGGTGTGTGTGAGTGTGTCTGTGTGTCTGTGTGTGTGTGCGCTCTGTACGTGCCAATCCCAGCGCGCACACACAGTCATAGGATCCGAAGCGCCGCCTCCGCCTGCTGCAACCGATCCGTCTGATTCCGGCGTCAGGGAGGATGAATGAATCTCCCAGCGTCGGGCCCCTGCTCCTCCCTCCCTCCCGACCCCTCCCCACCCCACATGTGGTCCTGCTGGGTG
The DNA here is from genome assembly GCA_016859345.1 of Istiophorus platypterus. Classification (NCBI taxonomy): domain Eukaryota; kingdom Metazoa; phylum Chordata; class Actinopteri; order Istiophoriformes; family Istiophoridae; genus Istiophorus; species Istiophorus platypterus. The sequence goes on from CM029126.1 coordinate 10,615,548, forward strand.
GAGAAAAGAAAAACCCAAACCGAGTCACAACCCGCTTGGAAAACCCCGGACAGAGACAGAAACGGCGACCGGCGGAACGCTTCAGCCGCGGCGGCCTCCTTTAACGCACAGTCCCCGTCCGATCCAAGGCGTCGTCCGAGGAGGTTGCACAAGCGGAACCGATTTGGAAAAACCGGGCGGCAGCTGATACGTGGGATCCGGGCTCGACTCCGAGGAAGAGCGAGGGGAAGACAGGGGGAGATAGGGGCTTTGGAAGGAGCGAAATCAGAAACATGTCCAAAACGAATTACTCCGGCACGTTTCACATGGTGGAGCAGGAAAATATGGACTCCTACCTCGCAGCCTTAGGTAAGACTGTCAGCCTACACAGGTGTAGCCCCTTATATAAACGCACGTTCCTCCAGAACTTCCACGTCCGCGCTGTGTTGCCCCTTTACTTTAATCAGGCTTCCGTGCTTTATTGCTTGGTTGCGGTGAGATAATCCCTTTTTGTGAATCTTTAATCGCTGATTTCATGATGGGCACCATCTGAATTTGCAGCAGCACATTAGTGTGATGAAATCGCCCCCTTGTCCCTTATATGACCCCAGACCCAGTCACACACACACACTCGCACACTCACACACTCACACACTCTGAGGCATATGATGTGTTCACTCTGTCTTCACTGAGTTTGACAAACAAAGCTCCTCTTTTATAAAAAAGAAAAAAGTTTGACTTATGGTATATTAAATGTCTCTCATCTCTTTGCCTTTTCTCAGATATTAATTTTGCTCTCAGGAAGATGGTGTGTCTCCTGAAGCCCACTAAAGAGATCGTCCACGACCCGGCAACTGGGGCCATGAAGATCCGCACAATCACCACTCTGAAGAACTTCAACATGGATTTCACCATTGGAAAAGAATTTACCGAGGACCTGGGGCCGGTGGATGGACGAACCTGTCAGGTGTGTGTGCGCGTGTGTATGTTTGTTGTGTGTTTCTGTTTTCTGAATATGCACACTGACTTGTTTGGACACCTGTTCAGGCTCGCTGTTACAGTGAATGTATTGTATCATTACTTGTTATACAAGTTTGCTTTGTCAGCTTTTAATTTGGAGCGTCTGGGAAAAGTCGACCCACCTACTGCTGTTTTATTGTGCTGTAACCACCCCCCGCTGCGTAAAGCCCGGCTGCAGCCTATTGTGAGGGATGTGTAAAAAAAGAGTAAGCAAAACAGAGAAAGAAAACCCCACTGATCATTTACAGCTTAAAAATCCATTCAGAAACTGATGCACCGATCAGAACAAGCGTGTTACCTTGTTGTTTCCAAAGCAAAAAAAAAAATCAAAATAAAATTTACTAAACGAAAGCGACGCATGAGAAAAGCAGAGGCCGTAGACCCAAACAAAGGAAATAAAAAAAAAAAAGGGGTTTGAACTCCTGGCTACCCATTTGCACTGCACAAAGGCTCCTGTGATTGAATGTGTGAGCTACTTTACATACTAATCACACATGGCATTTCTGTGCTCATGCAGACTACGGTGAGCTGGGAAGGAGACAAGCTGGTCTGTGTACAGCGAGGTGAGAAACAGGGCCGAGGCTGGACGCACTGGCTGGAGGGTGACATGCTGCATTTGGTAAGGATGTGCGGAAGGGAAAAGCAGTGAGGAAGAGGACAAAGCAGGAGGATGAGGGGGGATGTGAGGGGATAAGGAACGAGGAAAACGAAAGCACAAAGGGGAAAAAGATGCTGACACTGATATGCTAAATGAAGGAAAACATGCAAATAAGACAAGGTTTTACAAGTTTGCATTTCTTTATTCTGTTGTGCACTGTCTTTGTGGGAAGAATTTTTTTTTTATTGAAAGTTTTCTCTTTGCCTGCATGAATTGGGGGGGGGGGGGGGGCTCAACAAAGGAGGTCGAACACAAAGAGGTCTAAGACTCTTGAATGCACATTTTTAATAAAATCCTACAATAACTCTGGGCCAGAGGATTGGGCCTTCTCACTTTGGCTGTAAAATAGTTTCAAGATTATAGATTATCTGTCAGTGCTGATTATGATTTCAAACAATCAGCATTGTTCAACTAAACAGCTCTCAGAGGATTTTTAAAACCTGTTTCAGTCAGGACAAAACATTGCTTGTTGATGCCGTGTCCTGGTTCAGGAGAGAATTGGGAAAGAAATGCCAGCAAGGATCAGGATTTAAAATTGTGGATTTTAGAGGTTTCGCAAAGTAGGAGGAGGGAGTGACGAGAGACTAATGACGAGTGAGTGGGAGCTGGAGGAGGAGGAGGATGGGTGAGGGGGCTAAAAAAGAAAAGGAGGAGATAAGTAGACGGTGAAAGAATGGGAGAGGGATTATGAGGTCAAAGGACGAGGGGAGAGAGAGAGAGAGAGATGGGTGACATGGGATGGTGTGTTTCGGGTCAATACCTGGTTTGTGTATCACTCATTTAGCTCTCCTTTGATGTGTCAAACTGATTCCCGCTACTCATTTATCACCTCCCCTCCGACCCCCCCCCCCCAACCCCCACCACCACCACCAACACCCTTTTCCCCTCTGCAGGAGATGAGAGTTCAAGGTGTGGTTGCCAAGCAAGTCTTCAAGAAGGGTGATTGAAGTCACATGGAAATGTGTTTAGCAGATAAACTCAATTTATTCTTAGCAGAAATTAGTCAAGGACTTGGTGCATGAACTAAAATGTTTAAAGTTTTTTGTTTTTTTTTTAATTATAATCAACAATATTTGAAATATCACAGTAATACTAAATATCTGTAAAAATACTATTATGTACATATTAATTGTTTCTGTCTGATGGTACTAACTGAGAAGAGACGAGCAGAGCAGAGCAGAATGACTCTTGACTTGTGTAAACATTCCCAACATACTCTTTATATTGCACTATCTATCCTTACAATGTTTTTAAAAATATAGACATCTGTTTGGCATCACTGCTCCATCTTCAATACATCACATTATACTCAAAATGTCACATTTCTAGTCGTCTGTTTGTGTGTGTCTTATTGTTGCTGCATATCTAAGAGTTTTATAATTATTGGAATTCAGCTATATAAATTTTTATTGTGTTATACTTAAAAAGAAGACAAAGAGTTTTGTTTTTTGGCTTCCGACAGTTTAGCAATTTACAGTTCTCGGCCTGAAAAGTTTACTAGAGTTGGAGTTTTCCCTATCGTCAACTAATTCCATGAAAAGTCTAAAACCAACGACACGTTAACAAGTTTGTGTCTCGTTACTTTTTTACTTATGTGGCCCTTCCAACCGAAGATTTAAAAAAAATTAATAAATAAAAATAAATAAATAAATATAAATATTTAAAAAAAAAATAAAATTAAAAAAAAAAAAAAAAAAATATATATATATATATATATATATATAGCAATAATAATTTTGTTTAATTCATTTTTTAAGGGGTTGAGTTATTCCTAAAAGAGCTGGGTGCTATAGATTTTAGAAAATACTAGTAAATTTCTCTAAAAATGGAGTAAATAGAGCCTTTGTTTGGGACCATTATAACTGCGTATTAATACATATTTACAGCTATATTTCCCAAAAGTGATAAAATATATCACACTTCGCCCACACAGGCGATACTTGTTAGTAGGAGTCATTTGGTGTTTTATTTGGTATTTTCATAGAATTTGCTTACGACCAGAAAAACATAGAATGTCACCGGATATATCTTGTAATAGAGACAGCACTGAAATGTGGCTGAAGACCGCGGATGGCGCCGCTTTTTACTTGTGAAGCTCGTATCAAAGACAGATTTACATCAAAGGAATTAATTCAGGCAAAGAGCTCCGCCGGCTGTTTTCATTGAGGAGTTAAGTCAGTTCATATGAAGAATGTTCCCTCAGAAAGCTGATGTCAGGACTATTAGCTGTCAGCTTTGTTGTGAAACCTACACAGAAATATAAAATCCTCCCTCTTGAGTTTGTCATGTAAGTCCTGCAGGAGGCGACAAACCATCAGCTGTGTCAAGTTTCTCTTTCTTTTTTTTTTCCCTTCCTTTATTTTTTTATTTTTTTTTTTTTGGAGTATAAATAGTTACAGTTTAGGGTGTGTAAACACAGTTGCGATACCTCCAAGCCAGAGACGAACACTTAATATCCACCAGTGTAGGTTTACAAGGACATTAACTGTGTTATGTCCCGCACCACTCGTCCTCCTGTGGCTCAGAGTAGGTCCGGAGGAAGGTGCTGGTGCAGTGTCCTGCGCTGCCATTGCGGTGACTGGATTCGGCGTACGAGATCGAGGCCTTCAGCGGTGTTATCGGGGAGCTGTCCATGCTGCAGCAGACCATGTTGTCATCTGAGGAGCACAATAGAAAAAAAATCAATCGTGTGAAACGAGCTGCGCACTTCAGGGGGCAGCACTGAAATGTAATCTTAATGGGGCTGAAAGCGTTTTTGGACATTGGTGATTAATACACACTGCTGCTGGAGAAGGGGAATACACTTCTCACTCCGATATACACTGGCTTGGCAAATTAAAGGAAAGACTTAAGGAGTCTTAAGTGATGGGTTGGGGGCTCCACTGCAGATTCACTGCTCCTTGTAGTAGATCCTCCAAGCGTTTAAAGAGTTGTCTTCATCCCTCTGGTTTCAAACTGAAGGGATGAACACTATGCTTCCCAAAGGATATCCCCCCATTTTTGGTATTTTGGTGATGATGGTAGAGATTTTGGACACTTAAGTCCAAATTCTCCCTTCGGTGTCGAGTTTTGAGGGGCCGTAGCATGTGATTCACATCATTGCATGGAAATTAAGCTCCTATGTTGGTTATGTTTTTCCCTTTAATTTGTCCCCTATATGTCAATCTTCTTCTTGCTTATCAAAAGTCTGTGCAAAATCTGGATATTGGCAGCAGATGACAAGAACAAACGTGGTGACTCAGAGAGAAAGGGAATGATTCTCTGAGTCCCTTGTTAAATGTCAAGTCCCACAATTGTCCAATTGCTTTCTGTCGTCTTGTCTATTGTCAATATCTCTAGTCAAGGTATGAAAAATACCCAAAAAATACAAAAAACCCCCGACCCAAAACGTTTTAAAGAACAGGTATAAATGTGTGTTTGCATGCACTGGTGTTGAGAGATTTATCACCTGGGTTAAAAAGTGGAAACTTGGAGTCCTCCACAGAACAGCTCTCCTGACAGTGGCCGTTGGGCTCTTTGGATGGTAAAGGCAGATCCAGCGGAGGAGCCAATGTTGTGGCGCTCACCTCTACCAGAGTAACCGGAACACTGGAGTTTGCTTTAACACAGAAAGTAACACAAATAAGGTAAAAACAGGATTGGTCCTGCACGTGCCTCTTTTAATCAAGGTAAAGAGTTGCAAACAGATCAAATGCACCGAATATCCTGCTGATTAATAATTTTTGAAATGAATGACCAACTCAGCGTGACTCATATATTAGGAAGTGATACTCAAAAGATAAATATAAGAAGTATCAAAAACCGATTTCCTGCTGACTTGAAAAGTGGGTGTTAAAAGTTTGCAGTTTACTTTTTCGTATAGGAGGTTGTAGTCAGTTTCGACTCACAGCAGCTACAACACCTTCTAGTGGGTCAAGTTTTTAGAGCAGAAAATGGTGCACAACGTTCAAAATAATCTGAATCCATCCTCACAGTACAATTCACTTTTCTGCCATTTATACTCTTATGTATGCTCCGTTGAACAGCAATCAATTCACCGTTATGTGACTAAATGTACTGCTTTTTATGTACTTTTTTCGTGTCAGCAGTGGAATCCATGGAAGCCATGACTCCAAAGGGCTCACACAAAGATGTTAAACTACCTAGTTAAACTTTATTGAAATTACATCCACTCCTCCTTCCTCATTGAAAAAAAATCCAGAATCAATGACAATGCAAATATTTTTCATTTTAAGAGTTGAACTGCTTGATATTACCTATTTTACAGGAAAGTTCTTATTATATTTGAGAGTTTGCACACCACACCTGCATAAGTTAAATTTTTTTGGCAAATTTTGGCTTCACGGCCAGGTGTGATGTCATCGAACCCTGCTTGTAAATTACGCATCTTAAACTGATATTTTAGGGGAGAGCAGAGGAACTTTCCTTCTTCAGCAGGTTCACCCGAAAACACTCTACAAACTCAAGTATATTGAAGATAAGCAAAGCACACTTTTAAATAGAGACGGACTAAAACTCAGGAAAGAAAATGTCTCTATAACTTTTTTTATCCGGATAGAAATCTCTCTTTCTCTGTTTAATTCAGAGACCGTAAGCGGTTTTCACCGTCTTTCGAAACAGTACTCAAACTAAATTTTCGCTGGCAGTAAGATTCTTAGAAACTTAGATTTCAAAACCTCAGCATATAATACTGAAACTATATTTGTGACAGAATACTACTACGAGTGAGAAAAAAAAATCTTTTAATTTTGTGTGGAAATAATCCTTTGAAAATTAGAAGAAAATACAGGAATATTATGATTAAAAAAAAAAGACTATTATAGGGAATCATTGAATTCAGTGTCAAAGTGAACATCTGAAAATCAGCAGTTACTGTAACATAACCAAAGTCACTAAAACAACTATTCTACCACTGATGTAATCTTTCGACCATTAAATCAGATCTCACCATCTGGGAGAACAACACACTTGTTTTTAAAGCTCGAACTTCTCTTTAATTCTATTTCACCCGTACATTCCAGTATTGGCATACTGTTTCATTGGAAATACAGCAAATGCAATTGAAATTTCAACACTGCGTCAGCCAAAACATCCAGTTATGGGACTGCGCCACATGTGTACAACCCGTTTCTCAGTATGAGTTAGCTACCTGTGAAGTGTGCGTCACATTTTACCAAAAACTGTGTCAGGCTGTATAAGTACAGGATGTGGTTTAGCCCTTTCAGTTTGTCATTTTTGTCGAGCTTGTCTAGCATCTCATTACACAGCTCCTTAGGTAATTGTAACTCTTAAATGTTCTGCTTTAACCCCCCCCCCCCAAAAAAAAAAAAAAAACCCGACAGAAATTACTCTTCATTTTCCAAAAACAAAATCAAGACCAAACTAAATTCTTGAAAAAAAAAACATCTGGTGTGTAAATGTCATTTTAACTTACTCAGTTTTTTTTTTTTTTGCGTGTTTTATTTTATTTTTTTTAAAATTCACAGTAAAGGAAACAGTTGAAGTGCAAAGAGATAACCTTCAACTGTATGACTTCAAAGCTTACATTTGTGGCTGACAAGTGTGTGTAGTTATGTCAGTGAGTAGGCTCGCTCGCATGCTGCCCTGCCGCCTCCTTGGGCAGACTTTTCTTTTAAATGATGAGAACAAACGCATTTGAGAAACAGTGATGAAACACACACCCACACGGTTGACGTACTCTACACACCTGCACAGTATGATCTGCGTTTTGCTCTCCTGCAGATGAAAACAGCAAACAGGACGAGTGCGGTCAAGATGAGTCCTGACCACAGGCCTGCGGGCAATATCCAGGAACAACCTGTGGGGGTGGGGTGGTGTCAATCTTTCTAAATGTACTGTAATGTTTTCCTCATTAATGATATTGTCAGGAAGGTAGTGACGAAAAATGACTGTAAAAATGAATGAATGCAATTTCCTCAGCAGCAACTGATTATTATGTTCATTCAGGTTTTTTTTTTTGAAATGTCATTCAGTTGTTGGTAAATTGTGGTCACATAAAAAGCACACTTTCATTTACCATTTATAACCAACATATAAACATACCCTTAATGGTCCATAACACACTATAATGCAGTTGTAATCTACATTATTTTGTTGCATATACTTTTTAAAGTTTAACAGTTACAACACCGCTTCTCCTCTGTTAACAATTTGTTAACCATTTAAAGGCATGTACGGATATTTAAATGCAGTATAAATATCAATGTTTAAATAGAATATAAAATGTTCAACTTACTATTATATATCATTACAGCCATGTTATTATGATTTCAAATATTCATTAACTGTTTATATACCAGTTGAAGCTGCTACATAAGAAGAGTTATTGCTGTATGACATTACATTATTTAACAATTAAAACTGTATTTATATCTACTTAGAACTGCTTTATACTGTGTTATATAGGCTATTATTTGACTATATTCTCCCTACTGGTGCTGCATAGGTGGGGTTAAAAGAAAGAGATGCCATTATCTCCTGTGTTTGGAATTGCTCAAAGTTTTGTTTCTAGATAATAAAAAGTGTCACAGGTAAATTTCCTGTTAGTTAGATGTTCACATTATGCTTCTTTGATGTGTTTCACTGCCTATTTTAATGGATTAAATTGAATAAACAGTTTAAGACGCTGATGTCAGAGAAATGTATACTATTTGAACTGAAATGTAAAGTTCAACGGCTTTAATGTTGCAGATGTAAAATGAAGTTCCTCGATGACCTTTTCTTTAGTTTCTACAAGTGAATTTGCCCTTTACAGGCAATCAAAATGAGACACACCAACTGAAGTGTAAAACTACATCAAGTTCCTTAGAATAATCACTTCCCTGGAAAGGACTTCCCATCTGTACAACTTCTACTTTCTCTCTTAATGACCTGGTCATATGAGAGATAAGGACTGAATGCCAACAGGAACTTACTGAGTCTCAATTTGCCCCAAGTTCAATGCCTCTGATATGACAAGTGTGTGAAACAATAGTCTTAAGTTAAAAATGGAGAACCTACGGGGTAAGACGTCACTACAGACCGCATCAGCTGTTTTGGTTCCCAGAATTTTCAGCTCTCTACCAAAGTCCTCACATCTGGAAAAGACATATAAAGTCAGCAAAAATAAATACCCTCATTATGTACAACGTATCAATAACCAAATGAAGTTGGGAAAATAAATATGTTTTCTTCTTTAAAAATTTGGGCATGTTTGTCCTAATAAAATCCACAGAAAGGGATGTATAAAAAGCCTCAGACCATCTCTAGAAACTGTTACTGCACTGTTCAGTGTGGATCAAATATACTGGTGAAATGTGGGATGTTCTGGGTTTGCAGGCTAAGTGATGTCAGCTGAAACAAAAGGTCATATCTGCTGTATGCTGATGGATGCCTCATGTGCGACTGACTCACAGTTTACCCCCCGACATACTGTGCATCCACATCCTCCAGCTTTGGTAATAATTGTATGAATAACTGTGAGAGCAGGGATACTGTCTTACCTGGTATGTGTTTTACAGGGTGAGAGGAAATCTGTCACATTGCTATAGGACCCTTCTTTACAGGGAGCACAGATTGTATCATTGGTGCGATTGGCTGTGTGAAAGAATGAGATATGGACTCATTTCAGTTATTACTGTAGTTTTGCAAGAGGTGAAGGCTCGCTGGAGTGCATGGTAAATTATTTTGCATATTATAATGGAAGCCTACCTGGAACCTTGACTCCTTGACCCAAAGGACATTTGGTCACTGGCTGGCAGTGGTCACATTCATCGTTACTACAATAGAAACCAGTCTGACACTCACACACTGTATTCTCGGTGGGTGTACAATCTTTTACCTTCCTCTGCTTGTTATCTGAAAGAGTCAAAGAGAAATTCAAATAGACAGTCTGTGTGTGTGGAAACACAGAAGCAAGACACCAGACTGTGATTTATTTTATCCATTTCATCTATAAGTATTTTCTTCCCCTTTCTGATCATTTTGCTTCTCTTTTTTAGTCCTTTGATTTACCGATTAGTATTAATAATTAGTAAATTTATACAGAGGCTCTGGCACAGGGAGCCCCTGTACCCCTTGAGTACCAAGGCCTGTGTCTGGTCGAACCCATCAGTAATCCATCTATGGGAAAAAGGTTTTACATGTAGTAAATTTTGGGCTACACAGATAAAATTGACTGGACTTTAAGCATTATTAGTTTGGGAAGTCAGTTTTTCATATCGAAACAAAGGTTTTACAGCTATCTGTTGCTGTTGAACCCACTTTTTTTTTTTTTTTTTACCAGAGTTAGTACAAAGACAATACTTGAGGCTTCACTCAGTATCTTTGTTAAAGTGCCTATAGTTGCACTAATATATTCCAGCTCTTCAATTAAACCCCTTAATTTTCACGCTGAATTCAATATTACAAGACTCTCGGGTATTTTAAGGTTGCACCATTTTATCAAATGCAAATATTCCAGATATCCTTTGTATCAGTTTATACTTCATACATTCCACCCAAAACTCAGCCTGACATATAAGTTGTCTTTCATAACTTTGGGATTGTCACTAGAATTTAAAATGAAGTTTCATTTTGAACAAAATTTTTCTATTCAGTATTTTTTGATGTAATAAATGACCCCACCAACAGGTTGGTAAATTTTATAAAATCAAGATGTTAAAGAAGGTCATTTGTGATGGTGTTCACATGAAGAGACAACAGCAAAATATGTATTTATAATCTAAAAAGGCAGTGTAGGGGGGAAAAGAGGAAGGAACTTGATTTGTTTTTAACTTGTGTTGCAGAGAACATGTGCATGTGTGCATGTACAGTACTGTACGTGAATGTGTGTGACTTACGGGAACTGCACTCACTGCAGACTTGACAACTGTTCAAGTGATTTTTTGTGGCCGTGTAGACTCCATGTCCACATGTAGTACACTTGGTTTTATGTGTGCTGTCACACGGAGCTTTCACATAACTTCCTGATAAGAATTGAGACATACAGAGGAATTAGATGTAAGGTGAGGTTTGAGGTTATATGAGGTTTGCAGTAAAGCTGAATATTTTCACAGACTAGACACACAGTAAGTGTAAGTGTTAACTGGTTTGCACTGTCCTATAAACAAGTTTTACTGTCTAAAGAGAAAAGAAATGTTAGTGAGTGAAACTTTGTAATATTGACTGACCTGCAGGACAGCGATCGCAGCATATTCCATTCTTTAAGTACTTATCCTCATTTGAGCAACTCATCTTTTGTAGCCCATCCAATTAGTCCAACACCTTTGTGTAAAATATGTAAGCTTGAGACTATTATAATCGCCTGCTTTTCTTTTCTTTCTCTAAACCTGCCCCTGACTGTTGAAGAAACCAATGTTAAAGCTTCCTTAGCTCAAAGAGCATCACTTTTGCCTATCTCTTTATCTGATGATCACTCGTTCGGCGCTCACGCTCTTAAGGCTCCACTCTCTTTCTCCTGTCTGAATTGTCTGTGACTGCAGACTTTTCCCCTCCTCACTGTACCTTACCTACTTCTTGTGTCTTTTCTAATCCTACACAGTGGAAAACCCCAGTGACCCTTATCTACTGTTTTCCCCCTCCGTCTCTTTTTTTCTCTCTCTCTATCTCTCTGCCTCTGTCTCTCTCGCTCTCTCTTTCTCTGTCTCTCCTCATTTCCTTCCTGCCCTAGCTGTCTTACTGTGAGGTGAGCTATATGTGTGTGTGTGTGTGTGTGTGTGTGTGTGTGTGTGTGTGTGTGTGTGTGTGTGTGTGTGTGTGTGTGTGTGTGTGTGTGTGTGTGTGTGTGTGTTTCCATAGCTACAGAAAAGAAGACCGACTTCTGGCACTCTGACTGCACAAAGCAAAACAGCACAATGAGACATTTCCTCTCTCCTATACACCCTTTCCTTTTCTTCAACACCATTGTCTCACTGACATTGACTAACACAGAGCCCCTGTCCCAGTGGCACAGAAATGCTAATGTGCTAAAACTTCAGAGAGATTCTGTAACTGTTTTGGATCCAATAAATGTTTGACTGAATCTTTCTTTCCTGCCAATGCCATGCACCGATTGTCACTAACTCCTTACTGCGAATGTACAAATCTACAAATAGACTAATAAATGCTTACGGATGCAGAATGTCAATGAGACAGGAAGGTGGTCAGCAAGCCAGAGTGAGAGGTGGAAAGTAGATTATTAAGAAAAAGGGAAGGAGAGCTGCTGAAGTAATTTATTTGAGAAGAGATTTTGGCAAATCATGATATCAATATCAAGGTGGGTGTATATTATTGCATTTTAATACTACAAACAGATAATGACTACACTGTGTTGATTTGCATAGACGTGGAGAATGCTTGAGATGTTAATATATCTGATTACTGCATTCTGATCAGGGTCGGGTTTTGTTTGTTTGTTTGTTTTATGCACGGTTTACTTTCTTTGTCTATCAAGGTTATTTTTTTCACCTTTTCCCTAAATCCTCCCGCATCATCCACGTTTCTCCTTAGTCTCCTGCTTATCCTGCTCTCCCACTCGGCCGACTCGTTACTGCTGGGATGGGTGGAATCTCCGGGGTACCCCGGTGGATACCGGCCTCATTCCAGTCTAAACTGGAGCAGGTGTGCCCCCAAAGGTCACACCCTCTCCATCAGGCTTATCCACCTGGACCTGGAAGACAGCCAAGACTGTGAAAACGATGCTGTAAAGGTCGGGATCAAAATGAACTTAAAATTCTTATACTTGAAGGAGTTAACTTGACTACTACCCTAATTACACCCCCTACAACTTAAGTTTCTACCATTTATTTTTCTAGGTATTTTCGAATGGAAATTTAATTTCTGTTCTGTGTGGCACAAGGAAATTTGAGGAGCTTCAGTCCACTGTCAATCCCTCTCTCATCTCATCCTCTGGCGGTTGTCTCTCTCTGTCTTTCCAATCTGACTTCTCAAACAGTAAGAGGCACACCGGCTTCAGAGGCTTTTACACTGTCCAAGGTAAGACACAGAGGAGAAAAACAAGTGAAAATTGGAGTTGTATGCGTTCAATTTATTTGTTCCTTATTCCCTGGGAAAGCTCAGTTTGTACAGTACGTGCATGTTTTCATCAGTGGCAACACAATTGTGAGCATACCCATACACACCAAGACACGGTGGTTTCATTGTACAGCTTCTAAACCTGATTTTGAAATATTTTGACAATTTTTTTGTACGATTATGCAATAAATGTAAAGGAAAAATTGTAACAACAGCAGTGTCTAGGATTAGTTTATCAAAATTTAGCTGCAATAAATAGGTGACATTTGTGACATTATTTCTAAGTAGGTCAAATAAATGACTATAGCATGTAATTCTTCAGATTTTTTAGTACTGAGCCCTTCAGTTTCAATTCTACAGTACTGACATGTCTGTGATGACTGATGTTTCCTCTAAATTCTTTTAACAGCCTCAGGCAGCACAGCCTTGGCCGTACAGAGCAAAATCAGTTTCACAACAAGAACAGGCAAATATTTTGTGCCTTTTAAAATAACTGAAAAAAAAAATACATTTGTGACCGTACTTTATACAGTTCAAATTTTATATTAACTTTATAGTTAAATGTGAATGAAGAACTGATCTAGCAAACTGTTTTAGCAATAATGATCATCTCTAGCATGGAAAGATTCAGCTCAATGTGACAAACAATCAAAAAAACCCTGCATATGTCCCTCCCAGCTAAATACCTTCTGTCACAAATGTTAGCTAGTGCATGAACTTGCTGAACTGATACAGTGGGTAGCTCTCTAAAACTTGATTTGAACTTAAAGTGTCAGTTTCCATTGAAAAAGCAAATGTTGAGATAACGGAAAGACAAGTGTGGAAACAGGTGTTCATTGCTGACTTATAACAGTTAAACAGTTATAACAGACTTATAACGTTAAATCTGATCACCTGAAAGAGTGTTAATTTATTATAAGTAGGTTTGTGGAATCAGGACATTAAAATGTTGTGAAAACTGTCATGCTTTTCTACCTTTTACCTTTAATGAATATGCTCCCTCAGATTTTGACGAATGTGAGGAAGACCCAGAGAATGGATGCACCCAGTTCTGTCACAACTTCATCGGAGGGTACCACTGCTCCTGTCAACCTGGTTACCACCTGGGCACGGACAAACAAACTTGCACAGGTACAATTTTTATCAGTCAAGAGTGGGTTAAGAGACACAAGAGAAGACAAATCAAGGAACAAGGGACAAAACTGAAACATGAAGTGAAAATGAGAAAGTAGAGGAAGCAGAAGCTTCAGGAGAAGAATGGGTGAAGGAAAAAGGAATGGGATGATTGATGATTGTGTAATGCTTATAATTATGTTTACTGAAATGATGTTGGCGATGACAATGACTTTTTTGTCTTCATCGCAGTGAGTTGTAGCGAGGATCTGTCAGGGCTGAACAAAGGCGACATATCCAGTCCCTCCTGGCCTGGTTCCTATGCGGAGAATGCCAACTGTCAGTACACCCTATCTGTGGAGGCCCACCTGCAGCTGGAGCTGCACTTCTCCGGGGTTTTCGATGTGGAGCAAAGCCCTGATGGTCAATGCATAGATGTGCTGAGGGTAGGCGTTGATCCACAACACATAAATAACACATGGAGGCGTGTTTCTTCTAAAACTCAGGGAAGTCCAAAATACATGTTCAAGGGATTACTCACATCCTATTTTGGGTGTTTTCATAGTATCTCAGTGTTGCATATTTTGGAAGAATTTTTACCTTAGTGTGCAGCGCCTATAGAAAATATTTATCTACTCCTGCGAAAATTTTCCTGTTCTACCGTCTTACAACATCCAGTAAAATTTAAAATAAATCATCTACAGAGTTGCTTGGTTTCCTGCAGGCTGCAGGAGGTTTTCGTCCAAAATTTCCCTATATTTGGCTTCATTCATTTTACCTGATTTCATGTGAGGCTTCTTTTTTTTCTTTCAAGATGATTCTGACTCCCTAACAGTTGGCCCTTTCACATACAGCTGTAATTATACTACAATCAACTGAAAGCCCCCTTAACCACACACTGCACACTCCACTGAACTAATTCTGATACCACTGATGCCACAGCACTGATTTGCTGTAGGTGCGTCCTATGTGCATCCTGTGCAATGGCAGGGAACAGAGCAGAGAGGACGTCAGGACTTGCACATTATGAGACTTTACCGGTTGTTTTGTTTGCAGATTGACACTCATACTGGAACTCTGGGGCCATTCTGTGGCCACAGTCCTCCCCCCTCTCCCCTCCTTACTCACTCACATAATATCAAAATCCGTTTCATCTCTGACGGCTTTGGCACCAACAAAGGCTTCAATCTCCACTTCAAGACCAGAGGTACTGCCGCGTCCTCACCTGTGCCACAGTGGGAAAAGAACATTTCTTATTATGCTTGTTGGAAAACTCATTACAACAAAAAATTAAATCACAACAACTTGCTCTTTTGTATGTTAACTGCAGGGAAGGTCTGTCCAGCAGTGGTAACCGCAAACTCCACTGCCACTCCGCAGAAAGCAGAATATCATCAGGGTCAAACAGTGACAGTAACTTGTGACCTTGGCCATGTTGTGGATACTGTGAGTGTACAGAGAACCCGAACCTTAATAGCTCTGTATTTGATGTAAATGTTTAAGGCACTGTTAAACTAATGAAGTTCTCCTTTTGCAAAGTAGCAAGGCTTCAAGACCCTGTCATCAGAGTATGTGACGACATGCCAGAATACAGGCACATGGAGCCCTAATTACACCTGTGAACGTGAGTCTGACTCTAAAAAATTGGGGGTTTTTTTCCAGAAAAATTCTTTTAAAAATTGATTTTTTGTGTTTTCTCCACTGTCTCTCACACTGCCCCCCCCACACATATTCTCTCATATAGCTGTTGATTGTGGAATTCCTGATATCCCAGAAGATGGCATCCTTCAGTTGGTGGGGTCAGATAAGCCAAACACTAAGTATGAAGACCAGATCCAGTTTAGCTGCAGTTCAAAGTACTACGTACTGGATGGCCCAGGTGATTAAATTAAGCTTTTTCTCATTCCGTTTCTTAGTCCTTGCCTAAACTAATTCTTGAGACGGAAAAGTTATCTGGTTTGTTTGATCTATTGTTGTTTCACCAACATGTTTTCTTCAATCTTTCAGACACATACACTTGCAGTGCAATTGGTGAATGGGCATCACATGACAGAGAGACACAGATGCCAAAATGCACCCCAGGTATGGCTTTAAATGTCTTTCTAAAATGTTTCAACATGGTTATCATTTATTTGCAGATGTTTCCTTTTTCATATGAATCTATTGATGGGTTTTTGTGTCTTTCAGTGTGCGGGAGGCCTGAAAAACACCCTGCGAGTGCAGGCAGGATTTTGGGAGGTCAGAATGCAAAGCTAGGAGAACTACCTTGGCATCTTTTGATAAAAGAGCCGAATAGAGGAGGAGCATCACTGATCAATGACCAATGGGCCGTCACAGCAGCTCATGTTGTGGAGAGGGCAGAGGAAACCTCTTTACGACTGTATGGTGGACTGGTAGATGGAAGGACCACCTCAAAGACAGTATCTGAAGTAGTTGTCATTGACAGTGAGAGGATCATAATTCATCCCGGTTACAATAGAGGCATTCCTCTTGAAAGACGCACCAATTTTGACAATGATATTGCTCTTATCAAATTTTCCTCCAGAGTGAATTTTGGACCAAACCTCATTCCAATTTGTCTGCCAGAGGTAAATAGAGGCTTGATGGAAAATGAGCAAGGTACAGTCTCAGGCTGGGGGATGACAGAAGGGAGGTCCAGTCTTGTCACATCCCACATGTTGAAATATGCCCAGATTGGGGTCTACTCCAATAGTGAGTGTCAGAATACACCTTACTCATCACGTAACAGCCGCATGACTTTCACTCAAAATATGTTCTGTGCCGGACTTACGGGGAAGGACAGCTGCAGGAAAGACAGTGGGGGTCCATTTATTTCACCGATGTTGTCTGCAGGCAGAGGGCCTTATTATCTGACTGGCATTGTGTCCTGGGGATCCCCCTGTGAGGAGAGGAGGTTCAAGGGTTATTATACCAAAGTGGAGAATTATGTAGAGTGGATTAAAGAGACAATAGATAAAGAAGAAAAATCTTAGAAGGGAGAGAGATGAGGAGGGAAATGCATTGCTACTAACAATAACACCATAATCCATTTCTGGACTGATTCCGATCTCAAAAATAACAATGTTCATGAAAATAAAGACTATAACCTTGTAATCAATATACCAACATTCATAAACACAATATCAACACATTTTGACTTCATATGTATCTTTTGTATTAAAGGAAATGTTTGAAAATCCATTGCAAAGAATGTGCGTTTTAATAAACTCGTCTTTTAATTATCATCAGCTCAGATACGCGTTTTCTCTCAGTGTGACACCTCTGAAGCACCTTTTTTGGGAACATTTTAGTGATATGGCCACAGTGCAATTCCTGGCATGTTGTGGCTTCCTCATCTGGGGGATATAGTTGGAAGTAATATCACAATATTGACAAGAAACATTTTTCCCCACTATTGATATACATCTCAAAATAGCAAATGCATGCAAAACACAAACTAATCAAACTGATTTTCACTGCAGTGTGTTTCACTGGTAAGCCTACATCAGACAAAAGGGTTCTCACATGTAAAACAATCATTTGTTCTCAGTTTTAAATCAGTTTGCACATCTTTTGTTATATGCAATATTCAAAGACAATATTGTAATATTGAGAGCAGCAGCTTAGGGGTTTTATCATTCAGTGCTAGGGGGACCAGATCATGGATTCACTTTCCCAGCTTAGATTTTCAGTGCCAGTTCTGTTTTTTAGGTCATGCATATATTTTTAATAGTTTCCAATACCTTTATTTTAAAATAAATAGTTGTCTAAGTTTTGATTGACATTGGCAGACTCTGAAAACTCCCTTCTCTCTACATCAACAGCAGGGAGACGGATATCGTCTCAAACTGATGTTGCCTTGACAGAAACAAGGACAATGGGTTCAAACTGATCCAACCCAACAATCAAATCCATCAATACCCAGAGTTCTCAACGACATGCACGCACGGCATCAAGGGAAACACTTTTCTTAAACACCCACTGCTTTAATTTTTATGATGACTGCTGTTACCATTTCATTAAAAAAGGGAGTTCTTCATTGCTGCTGTTGCCAAGTGCTGCTCATGGGGGAAATGTTGGGTCTCCGTAAATAATATCTATAAAGAGTCTGGTCTAGACCTGCTCTGTATGAAAAGTGCCCTGAGATAACATCCGTTATAATATGGCGCCTTATAAATAAAACTGAATTGAATTGAATTGAATTTTGTCATGCTGAAAAAAAAAATACAAGTAACCCCCTCTAGTGGTGGAATGAGGGTTGTGAGCCAATGATCCAAAGTTTGAAATGATGTTGTAAATCTCGGAGCTGTTTAAAAAACAAATCAGACTAGTTCTTTATATTTTGAGTAATTCTCATTAAGATACAATGTTAAACCAAGATAATATCATGAGTTTGCATTTCACAGGAGATGTCTAATTCACAAGATCGTCCTAATTCTCTGTTGCTCATGTTCTCTACACTTCAAAGTCAAGTGTTCATTTGATTTTGCCAAGATAAACAAGACATATTCCTGGCATTAACGTAGTGAGTTGCTAAACACTGGAAACACCAGCCTTTGTGACATTAATGTGTCACTTGAATGTGAGGCATTTGCTCCTAGGACAGTGAATCAGTTCACTCACAGATATATTTTTTTCAAAGATGGGGTGGGTCTTCTGTTTCACCTGGTAAGTTAAATAGAACATTTTAAGCCATTTGTACGTTCTGCTCAAATAGTTTTTTATCGTGAAATAATTTTTTGATTCCAAAATTCAGGTCACATATCTGTTTTGGAGCTGCTTCTTGTATCGTCGTGTGATCACTTTTGTATGATCAAGATGATCCATGTTTTACAGGTTGATTGAGTGATCCGTGTCTCAGTGTGCCACATGCAAAGCTTTTGTGGTTTCCGCGGTTGCGCTGACTCTGTCAGCGTGTTTATTCTTTTCTGTGTGCAGTGACTTTGGACTGGCAGCTCAGGCTGATAAACAGATCGAACTGTCTCTCTTCATACACCCTCTCTAGGTTTCTGTTTGTGTCAGCGCTTGAGTGCAGGCAGCTGCCTGGCTCTGAGCCTCCGATGCACGGCGAGATCCAGTCTCCCCAGTATCCCAGGCCTTACCCTCCCAACCTGCAGGAACAGTGGGACCTCAGTGTACCCGAGGGCTACCAGATCCGACTCACCTTTACACACATGGACATTGAAGCTTCTGCAGGCTGCTACTACGACGCTGTCACAGTCAGAGCCATATTTCAACACATATAACACATACAGTATTCCCATAGTTCTAAACTTAATGGTGGCTCATGACCCAGTTTTTACGTGAAACGAGCTTGAATATCGAGGACTTCAACTTTGCACTAGGACATTTGCACTACCAGCAATGTACACACCTTTACATTCATACCTTTTCACATTTGAAACGTTGAACACGATCTTCTTATAAATTAATACTATACACACTAAAAGTAGACCATAAACACAGTCCTTCTGGCCTGCCTTCTATTTTAATGGCACAGGCTTGAAACTCATACCCATCTCTTCCCAAAAGTGTTTAAAACAAAGGGTTACAGATCTGATAACACAAGAGTTAATCTTCAAGTTCTGGTCTCACGAGTTGCCACAGACATAGAATTCATGATTTACAACTGTAGGCATGGCTCAGACACACTTGATGTGCAGCAAATTTTCCTCACCATGTTTAAGATTTTATGCTTTATGTGATCTGTCAGGTTCTCTATGATGGAAAGGTCCTCGGAAAGTTTTGTGGCCAGGAGAATTCTGCTGATGGGCATCACCCCGGCAACCAGCTTATCTTGTCTCCGGGCAACAGACTCACCCTCGTCTTCCAGACTGATAAAAACAACCCAGAGCTCCACCAGAATGTGGGCTTCTCCGCTCAGTACCAGGCAATAGGTAGCACTTTGCCTTTTCCTGTGAGCCTTTCCGTCTTCCCTTCCCTCTTCTCACTACTGAATTGTCCCCGACTAACTTAATGACTTCCTCAACACCAGACATAGATGAGTGTTCTGGGCCCCCACCTGGAGATGGCTCCGGTCCACTCTGTGCTCAGATCTGCCTCAACACTCTTGGCTCATACCTCTGCTCCTGTCACCACGGCTACGAACTTCGCCCAGACCAGCGCACCTGTGTGTGTAAGTATTACGCTGAAACATCCTCCCATGTGTGTGTTCTCACACTGAGTCAAACATGATTCCCAAACTACTGAGCCATTTCTTTAATACTGGATTTGTAGCATTGTATTACAAACTCTCATCAAAGGTTTGACCAAAAAGAGCTTTGTGGATCAATAAAGCTTACTCATTTAGGGGTGTATTTTCAATACTGTGATTTCTTCCTCTCTTCTGGCCCAGTATCATGTGGTGGCGGTATTTTTGATGAGCCGGAGGGACATCTGTTCAGTCCAGGATACCCTAACTCCCCAAATCATGCCGTGTCCTGTCAGTATGTAATTTCTGTAGAATCTGGCTTCATTGTTTCTCTCAACTTCTCTGACAACTTCCACATTGAGAGTTTGGAAACTGAGCAGGGCGATAACTGCCTTCATCACTGGTTGCAGGTGAAAACAAGCAGCTTCCACACACTTCGCATTTTTGTATGAAAAAAAGGGGGATGAATAAAATGGACTTGTCATACAAATAAATGACTGGGGTACTTTTCCTCTCTTAAAAGGTGACCATTCCAGACAGAGAGCCCATGATGCTGTGTGGTGCAAAGAGTCCAGGTCTGATTATGACAGGCTCCAACACTGTCAAACTGGACTACGAAACTGATGACGAAGGCCTGAGCAACGGCTGGAGCCTGGACTACAGAACACACAGTGAGAGGGAGGAGAATGAGAGTAGAAACAGGCCAATGCGCAATTAAACTGCAATTGATGGTCTTTCCGGGTAACGAGTGCCACTGTTGAAACAGAATACATTTTCCACCATACCGTCTGCTTGAAACTAACAGTTGGTTCATTTCAGATATGCAGATGATGTTTATGTCTGCTTTTCCACGGTGATTCTAGGAGTGCAGTGTCCATCTCCTGGTACTGTAGTTAAAGGCAGGGTCACACCTTCGTTGAGAAAATATTTCTACAGAGACCACATCTTTGTACGCTGTGACCAAGGATATCAGCTGATGAGGGTTAGATGAAACTTTTCTTTTCTTTTTTCATTACAATGAGCAGTGCTTAACATCAACGAATAACACCTCTTCATATGTCGTTGTGTAATATGATAAATATCTGTCTGAATTTTTTTTTATCGGTTCCCCCTCTTTCAGGATGGTCAGGAGATTGATAGCTTCTCTACCATGTGCCAAAGCAATGGACAGTGGCACCTCCCTCTGCCAGAATGCCACAGTATGTCACCTCTAAGTTCAGACACAACATCCATCTTAAAATGTGATTTAATCACAGATTAAGCTTTGTGAAGTGTCTTCAGTGGAAAAAAAAACGTCAAAATGTCCATGTTTTGTTTTCTACAGTAATTAATTGTGGAGAACCAGAACCTTTGCTGAATGGAGGGGTGACCTTTTTGTCCGGCTTTCAGAATCAGTACCTCTCTGTTGTTCAGTATCACTGCGATGAACCATTTTATTCTCTCCTTGGGGGCTTTAATGGTGAGATACTTACATACGCTGTGTTCTGAAGCACAATTTTAGATTTTTTCTTACCATTTCTAACTATGTTTGGTTTTCATTAGCAGACTCTTGAAACTTTTTTCAGTTGTGTGTTGTGTTACTATATCCCTGTGTGGCATTGCAGCTCAAGTGCAGGTTTATTTCTCCGCTGCATTTCTTACATTTAAATGTACATTTCACATTGAATGATGCTGGCTTGATGTTTGATTCGATGGATACAAGCAGCAGGTTCTCAATAGTACAGAAATGAATAGAAACAATTGGAGCCTGGAAATATATCTATATTTTAAATGTATTTACACCTGTAAATACATTCCACAGTGATGTAATGGCGTACTAACACATAACTAACACACCTCTACATCAATGCAGCAAGGTGAGACAGCCAGTATTTAAGATCGTTAGCTGGTTTTAAGTTACTTTTAAGTGAATGATTGACACCAAACTATTTTTTCTTTGGTTCCTGTTGCTCTTCAGTTAGCTTCACATGTGAAGCAGACAGGAAATGGAGATCCAACTACGATGCTGTCGTCAGTCCAATATGCATACCAGGTACTGCTTTTTGATACAAAAATAACACCCTGCGAAACCTTATTCAGATCAAAGTCTAGATTTTTTTCCATGATTTGAACAAGTTTGTACTAGTGTGAAACTGCTTGTGTTTGATTACATCTGTATCATATCCAGTTTGTGGCCAGCCAACAAAACACATCTCTGCCTATCAGAGGATCATAGGAGGGAATGCTGCTCCGGACAATGCCATCCCCTGGCAGGTGCTACTGAATATAGATGGACAAAGAGGAGGCGGCATGGTGATTGCAGACCGTTGGATTATGACTGCAGCTCATGTCGTGAAAAGTAATGGAAAGCAAGCATCGAATGACAGTGTTCGGGTAAGTGAGCCACTATAGTTGTGACCTGCATGCCCGCTGCCTACATGTTTTTTTTACCGCTGGCATTAATTTCCTCCTGTGCTGATGATTTTCAGATTTACATGGGACTCACTGATGTTAATACCTTGATGGCCTCTCCTTTGTATGCTGCCTCAGTCCATGTTCACCCTGACTACAACAACCCCGACCATTTAGACTACAATAATGACATTGCCTTGATCAAACTGCACAACCCGATCACATTCAGCTCATCCATAATGCCCATATGTTTGCCAGCAGAGGATGCCTCATACATCACTGGCACGATGGGGTAATGAAACAACTTTTTTTTTCATAATGCTTTATAATTATATTTGAGTATTATTATGTTATATGATTTATTTTCTCTGCTGTTATTTTGGGAATGCAGTCACCTGACTCTTCCTCACTCTTCTTTTTGTTTTTGTTTTTTCCCTTGGTGTACTAACATGTGACTCTTGTCCAGCTTCTAGGCAGGAGACTATGATTTGCTTCTTTTCTATTGAGTTCACCATAATTTTGTCTTCTATATCTTTTCAGACTGGTGTCAGGCTTTGGCATCACACAGGAGAAGGGTCGACGGATTTTAACAAATAAGCTGAAGTATGTGCACCTCCCTGTGGTGGAGCAGGAGACATGCGGTAACTCTATCACTTCAGTTAAGCGGAGAAGGGACAATGTACCAAACCTGACAAATAACATGTTTTGTGCTGGAGTCCCTGAAGGTGGGAAAGACTCCTGCCAAGGTGACAGCGGAAGCCCCTACGCCCTGAGTGACAACGGACAGTTCTGGGTTGCAGGAATTGTCAGCTGGGGGGTTGACTGTGGTCAGCAGGGAACATATGGAGTCTATACCAGAGTCGCTAACTACGTGGACTGGATCAACAAGACCATGCTTGAGAACTGAAATTTGCAGTTATTTCTTACAACCTAACACCAAGATGATGACATCTGGAATAAAATAAGACGAGAGAACTAATTATGCTCTAAATCCACTCTCGTCTGTAGTGTTAATGCACATTGTGTCACAAGAGAAGCTATGAATTAAGATAATCTTACAGTCGATGATGAAATGATAATTTCTGACTTATGCGAATAGAACCCTTTCAAAACTTCCTAATATTAGTGAATAAATGTCATACAGATTGTTCACTAAAGTCAATACAATGTTTTTAAAATCTTACGAAAGTGTTTTTTCTTAAAGTTTGAATAAAGTGACATAATGAAGACCTACATGTGTCTTTTCATGCATTTATCTTAGATTAGTCAGAGAGCGCACCTATGGTAAAAGTGACAAGATTAGTACCCAATTCAACCCCTTCCTGCTCACTTGGTTTTTGTGTCACGTTAACACAGGTGCCTAAATTGTATAATGTTAGTTAATGTTGCATAACATTTGTTTCTTCATTTATATTTCTGAAACTGCAAAGACAGTAGGCTCTCCTTACACTGGCTATTTTGTCTTCTATACACTTCTGCTCATACTTTAGAACTTTTTACTTCAAACCACTGCAGTTTTACTCTTTATTTTCTAAGTTTTACTACTCAGTGTAACAGTTATCAAGCCTTTATTAGGACTTTCTCCTACAACTCTTGTTTGCATTTAGTTTTTGCCAAGACAAACAAAGACAAATACAGGAGGCTAAATTCCACTGCAAAATACTAAAAACCACTGCCAGCACAACATTAATGATCCATTTGGACCTGAACCATTTCTCAATAAACAGTAAATCACCTACTTATATATATATATACTTCTACTGGACATGGATTGGATATACTGTGTCATTTGGTGAGATTGATTAAGATTTTTAACTTGAGTGTTATACCTTTCAGTCAATTCTTCAATTCATTTTCATGAATTGCTATTTTGACTCATTAAATTTGCTGTCTAGTGTGGACTTTCTTATTATATGCCATTGTTCCTGCATTATACATTACCTACAACCAATGTTCCATACATGTAGTGTAGTCGACTGAGTAATCTTTTGCTAAATGCCTCATACAGCTAAATAATGCGATTGCAAAAGTTAAAAAAAAAAAAAAGATTGTGTCACTATGTTTGTTTATTTCCTGTTTGCATCAACTCTGGACTTGTTCTGGCCTTAGTTCCAACCTTCTTGTTTCATGCACCTTTCCAGATTTCTGTTTGTGTCAATGTATGAGCTGCCCAGCTCTGATCCCGTAATGAATGGAGAGGTCCAGTCCTCCCAGTATCTTGGGTCTTACCCCACCAGCCTGCTGAAGCAATGCAACCTCTGTGCTTCTGAAGGCTATTAGATCAGGCTGTCACTAGCACATGTGGATATTAAAGCGTGTGCAGGCTACTTTAAGGACTCTCTTACAGTCCGAGCCATATTTCAATATAAAGCTATATAAATTTTTGAACAATAGACCAGTGTCTTCATATTGAAGTCTTCTTTTAGGTTTTATTTCAGAATGATGTACATCCCATTCTAAACTATACCATTTAATTCCTATGTAATTATTTTTGTGAAATCATTTATTTTACCTCACTTTCCACTCCTCTTTTTGCTATTTCCCCTCCATGTGCCGACATATGAATGTTGTTCAGCTTTCAGACTGGAGAATATGATTTGCTTTTTTTCTATTGAGTTCACCATAATTGTGTCTTCTATATATTTTCAGACTGGTGTCAGGCTTTGGCATTACAGTGAAGAACAGGTGACAGATTTCAAAAAATAAGCTGAAGTATGTGCACCTCCCTGTGGTGGAGCAGGAGACACGCAGTAGTTCAATCAGCTTGTTAAAGAGAGATGGTACAATGTACCACACCTGACAAATAACATGTTTTGTGCTGGAGTCCCTGAAGGTGGGAAAGACTCCTGCCAAGGAGACAGTGGAAGAGTGACAACGGATGGTTCAGTGCTGCAGGAATTGTCGGCCAGGGGGGTTGATCGTTGTCATGCAAATTTTAAGACTGCCAATAAAATAAACTATTACAGTACTGTGCAGAAGTTTTAGGCAATTCAGATGTTTAGATATTCATCCATCACACAATACCATCCGGAATGTGCCTGATCGGTCCCAAATTCCTTCTGCAGCCTTACAAACATACACACAGTGAGGTCTTGACATACAGCCAGTCATAAAAAACTATCCTCAGAGACAAGTAGAGAAATGAGTCCTACAGCAGATGGTCTGCTGTACGAGCACTGTTCTCAATATCTGGGGTTAGTCTGGGGTCGGATGAAGAGACAGAAGACACCGAGACGGCCTAAATCCACAGCTGAACCAACCTTGAAAAACTTTGACACAAGTAGTGTGGTCGCACAAAATATAGCTTTGGTTTTAGTTCTTGTTTGTTTACTGCACTTCGTATGAAGCTAACTGATAAATGAAAAACAACTCATGGCATAATTTTTGGAAAAAAACATCCTCACTTCACTTTTAGTACCTAAGACCTCTGCACAGTACTGTAGTTCTAGGCTTGTTTATGGCCCTACCCAAGTTAGGGACCTGGGTAATTACTCCCACTGTCCATTACTACACCCCTGGATATATATATTTATCAAACATAAATAAGAAATGCAATTGTAGAGCAGGTTTATTCCATTTTAAAAAATATGTGTAGAGGTTTAAAAACGCACCAGCCCTCCGCCCACCCCCCGATTGCACGAGCCCGTGCGCTCGCTTTCGCTTTCGTTCCTAAACCGCTGCGCTGCGCGCGTGCTCCCGAGATCCAGCTGCTGTGGGATCCTCGAGACTCTGCCCTTACGTTAGATTAAATGATCCACGGAGCAGCTCTTGCACGTCGTCGATGCCATGAAAGAAAAGGCTCTAAAAGACTCAAACTGTAAAGACGCGGCGACCGAGCCGCTGCGATGCGTTAAAAGCAAAAGCGAAAGTTCGGCGGTGCTTCGGTGATCTCCGCCGTTTTTTCTCTTTTATCGTGTCGCAGTAGCCTTAAAGTTGTTAAAATATATAAATAACCCTGCGATCCAGACTCCAAGATGGTGATTCGAGTGCTATTATTTGGATACTTGACGTGCGTTTGTGGTAGGAGGATTTATATTGGTCTGTTGATGCCGGATGTGGTAGTGGCAGCAGATGAGCTTCGGTTGTTTTGGTTCAGTTCCGTGATAAACGTGAGAAACGCTTGTTTCAAAATGTCCGTAGAGCTTATTTTGGTCAAGCATCAGGCTCTAGGGAGTTTCCTGGTGAATAAGATGTAATTGGCATATGTTCACTTAATCCACGTCCGCATAACTGATTCAGATGAACAACTTAACTGGTCTGACCCAGAGTCTTCTGTTCGGTGTACAGCAGGTCAACTAAACATGCAAAAATGTGAATTTATCTTAAGACAAGTAAACAATAAAACATAATTGAATGATTGATGACTATTGATTGGTTTAAATGGGGGCAGTTATTTGAGGAAATTCTAATGGAAGCAAACAGCTACATTTATACTCACTGTAACTAACTACACAAATATAGAATCTCAGGGCTTGGTCTTTATTTTCCTTAAAATTAGTACCAAATTACATAGTTTTTTTCCCCCACAAACCATTCGTGAAAATCATTAGGAAATAATAGACGTGAAAATGAAAGACTTCACATATTACTAATCTACCAGTATGAGTTTATGAGTTTATAAATTGTGATTTTCTCAGTAATTTAAAGGCAGTTGGCCTCAAGTATATTACTGTATCAGTTGACATTTAGCCATTAAGTATCAGTAATGAAGAAGATAAGTCTTATGAAGGAGTCTTTTTGTATCTGCCCCTTGTTCTCAGCTGATGGGGTTGCAGATGTGGTACTGTCCTGCACCCTGTTGGAGGAGGGAGGCGGACTGGGTGGAATGGGAAGTGGAGCGGCCTTCAAACGGACTCCAGCTACTCTCATCCTTAGAGACGCTGCAGTGTCTCCCGACGAATCACTCGAAACGCTCACTCCATTCGTCCCGCCTGCGGATCCTGATCCCGACCTCATCCTGTTTGAAGCCAAAGGTTTTCCCTGCCCTCTCTATGTGTAAAGTTTGGTGTAATACAAGCACAGGCTGTGTTGAACTTCTCCTGTCATTCCTCTATGACAGTTTCATCAGTACAGATCCCCAATGTAGACGAGCTGCTCCATGCGGACTGCAATGAGCAGGAGGTGATGTGCGAGATAGCCACTTACTCTCCTCATGGATCCGAGGAAAGTTCAGATCCAGCCTATTTCATGGCGTCCCTCAATGTGGTGGGAGGCAATTTCAGCACTATGTTGATTCTGCAGACCTTGACGGTGGAGAGGGACCAATCCACGATGATACAAAACCAACTGGGCCTGCCTCTTAGCCAGATTGGTACTCTGCTGACAGAGGGTGAGACGCAATGTTTCAAATCCCGTTTTATCTTTGCATTGAATGTATTCCATTCATTGTTTTTTAGACAGGAAATGACATCCTTTGACTGTGCCGTCATCCCTGCTCTCTGTCCCCCAGTGATATTCCTGGTTTATTCCCACATAAAGTCTGTATCTGCACCTCTGAGAGGTGATGTCCTCCTCAACTGTGGTTTCAAGCAGCTTGAAATACCATTATCGCAGGAAGTGGCCATTGAATGGCGACTGCAGCACAGAGGAAAGGGGAGGAGGGTGCTTGACATGAAGACAAGGCTGGATGATGCAGAAGGAAGCACAGTGGGTAGGTGTTATAGGTGTGAACAGGTGTGCATAGCCTCTGCAGTTTTATCCAGGGTCTTTAGAGCTGAGACTGGCTACCTGTGACACTGAAGCTGACAACACTGATGAGGATGGTACAGTGGTGCAAGTTTGCTCCGGTGGCATTAGACTTCATGAGTAAATATAAAGATGCTAATTTCTAGGGAGGTTTTGAGGACATTTTTGGCAAATTTTACAAACACAAAAGCCGTGCCAAGTGCCTGTTATACATCCCAAATGCCTTTGACATTAAACAGAAATATACTCTAACTCTACATATTGTATTTGAGGTACACAGACATGTTAACCATTGATCTGAAAGTCAATTTTCCTAAATTTGTATTATATTGTGTAATGAAATAAGCTGTCAAACCACAACAACTACTACATGGGAGAAGAGGCAACTGGGACAAATAGAGATTTGTGAAAGTTACAGACATGTTACATTAATCATAGGATTTTATGAGCTTCATAATTATAAACCCTAGACTCTGACATCTTCGAGACATTAGTGTTTCTGTCACTTTATGAATATAGTCATCTTTATCACATACTAAATGGGCATTAAATCTTAGATATTTAATTTGCTGGATGTTTTTTTTCAACCACATGTGTTAAAGCTAACTAGATTACTGTAAGAGCCACGATTGAATGTCAGAAAACTGCACGAAGCATTCAAATGGAGTGGGAATGAGAAGCACAGTGCCCCTCAACCTTGAGTTGAGATTGTTTTGTCAGTTCCTGTTTCATTTTATGTTTTCTCAGTGCATGCAGGAAGGAGGGACTCAAGCATGGATGCCGCCAGGGTCGTTGGTGAGGGTAACGCCTCCATGACTCTGAACAAGCTGAAGGTTATAGATGAGGGGACCTACATCTGCACAGTCGGTTTAGGCCCCTTCCATGCACAGCAGGTCATTCGGCTCCATGTCATTCGTAAGTGTCAGACTAATCCGATCTCTCAGTTCAAAAGCATCCACAGCAAGTCTTTCAGTTCATTCTCTGTTTCACTTTGTCTTCAGAACCGCCCAGTGTTTCACTGTCACAGGAGAAGTTGCTCCTGAATTCGGAGTCGCCTCAGACACTGAGCTGTCACTGCAGGACATACTATCCACTGGACGTTCAGGTCTATGTTCTTATATTGTCCTTTTTCTGCCACAAGATATTTAGGACAGACATCAAATCTCAGGAAACATCAGTTATTAATTTAGAAGTAGAGAAGGCAAAAACACAGACCTACCAGATAATGTTTACCAGAGATTAAGCTTAATAAAAATCAGATCCGGTGTTTATTTGTTATATATTATTTTGACCAAAACAGAAGATTAATTAATATTTTTTCTTCATTCTTTTACATTGAGGTAAATCTCAAAACAAATGAGGTAAATCTCAAAACTAAACTAGAGAAGAAACACTAATTTTACCAGTTTACAGATGGTAACTGTCTACTCTCCTCTGCCTTTCAGATGGAGTGGGTATCCCTCTCTCCTACAGATACAGAGCCCACGGTCTTTCCAGATCAGGGTTCTCTGTCCAGCCATCGGCAGCATGGTGACGGGACGTACTCCCAGTCATCGCACCTCATGGTGCCCCCCAGCATCTCCCCAGGCACTAGAATCACCTGCAGGGTGTCACATCTGGCCCTGGATGCCCCTCTGGCTGTGAGCTTGGTGGTAGAAAGTCCAGAACCAGGTAACTATGTGTGGCTTTTGCTGGCTGTTTGGCAACCAAATAGTCTGTATTATAGTTTGGAATTTTTGGGAAATAATTGCTTTTCTTGATGAGAGTGAAACGAGAAGATTGATACCGCTCTCATCACTGCAATGTAAATATCAGGGTACAGCTAGTGGCTATTTAGCTTAGCATCAAGACTGGAAACATAGGGGAAACATCTATCTTGCCTAAAACCAAAGGATAACAAAATCCACCTACCAGCACCACTCCCAATATTTAAAATGTTATATATTGTTTGTTTAATCCATAAAAACTGAAGTGTAAAAAGCAGTAGTTGTGGTTTTACAAGGGATTATCCTTTCGCTTCCGGTCTTTATGCTAAGCTAAGCTAAGCTAACTAGTCATGCATTGTAGCTTAATGAATACCGCCCAGATGTAAGTTTTCTTAGGTTGATTTTAGTGAGTAAAGAATATCGATAGGTTTAAGAGAGACATATCTTAGAGTAATTTAATATTAAGAAATCTCAAAATATAACATTTGAGTGAGGTCTAATACAGCATTGATTTGGAACTGTAACCTGGGTCAAATCACAACCTCTTTTGTTTGTACGGAGGAGGGATTTAACTCACTCCAAAACCGAAGCATTTTTTAGACATAACAAAAGTATGGAAGTGATAAAAATCATGTTTATTTTGCACATAAAGTGGCGACCTTTCATGTCTGAAAGTTGCTGATTTGCATTACATGCTGTCTGCTGCAATTTCTATCTTAATTTCAACTTTGTCTACAAACACTGAACTGTTCTTTTTGTCTTTCACTCTGCAGATTCCTATTGGTGGGTTTTTGGTTTCCTGATCATCACTGTACTTTTCTTCTACCAGGTTATGAGATAAGTCAGCAGAAGATTTTCAGTCGATAATCCTACTTAAAATTGAGCCCAGGGAGGATTCTTTTGTGTCATTCATGAGTCTTTAAGTTATCACTGATTTTGTTAAAGGTCATCACTGGTTCTTTTAATTCTTTTAATTTAATTTTATATATATTAGAAAATAACTGTTTTAAGATCTAGCAGTATAATATATTTGCTTGATATATTTGTTGTTGAATATTATTGGTAGTGATTTATGTAATGCTGTCATTACAGACAATATTGCATTTCCAACCCACACAAACAGAATATTTATCTCTCTCTCTCAAACACACACACACACACACACACACACACACACACACACACACACACACACACTTGTAAGCACTCTTGTTTTCCCAGAATTTTGAAAGAGAGAAATCAGTGGTGAAATCGCAACTTCAGAATTAAAAGTTCTTTCTTAAAAGTCTGTATGAGGGAGTAACTCTGAGTGCATTGATTTGAGGAGCTGCTGTCACCTTTCATCCAACAAAATTCTTATTGGACGGACATTCGCAGGTGTTATTTTAACAAAGAGAAAAGTACTAGAGAGTTCGAGGTTAAATCAGTTATTTAGTGTGGCAGTGGGAGGGAGAGACTACCTGTTTAACGCTTGAGGCTTTGAGTGTATGTTCCTCAACAGTTTTTGTTCTGAGATCACAAGCTCATAGCATATGAATATGGGCAGGTGCATGCTTGTCCACTTTGAGTCAGTTGTTATTATTTCAGTACAAAATAATTAGGTAAAAATGATTAAGTATGCTTCAAATACCTTCTATTTATGTTTATTTATACTAATGTAGTCTAATAAGGCCTAAGAATATTGTATACAGCACCCACTAAATTTAACTTTTATGACCTTCTTTATCTAGAATTTATGGTTTATAATATCTGATAATTTCTGAATTCCACAATTCAAATTTGTAAATGTTTAGGGATTTCTGTATCTTGAACTATTTTTTTTCTTCTTTTTCCTCAAACATTTACTATGCTATTAATGACAAAATTTACTGGCTTAATATTTTGCTCAGAGAAAAGAGCTAGAAGTTAAGTATCAGGCTGGAACTGATGGTCACTTAGGTCCCTCTTATTACCTCTTATTTAAACAACGAATTTTGAAGGGCTACTAGATGCAGTCTGAAATATGTAAAAAAGACAAAAAAAACATGGCAACCACGTCATCTTGAAAGGTTTATTCTCCCTTTTGATTAATTAAAAGGGAGAATTGAAATAAATAATAATAGAAGAAATAATTAAAATTAATTTTCAAATCAAATCAGCTTTCAGTAATTTGCTTAAGGTCTTTAATGAATGGAAGAAAATTGTATTCAGTGGTAATTTATCTGCACTAATATAGAGGCCAAAGTATTTAATATTACCTGCTTGTACTTTAAATTGTTCTAGATTCTTCAGATTATTTGTACTTTTGTCTGCTAATTCCGTTTTACCTACATTCATTTTATAAACTGAGGGCTACAAAAATTCTGTCATAATATCAAATGTGTACAGGATGGAATTGTTTCCAATAATTGAATAGAGTAATAAATCATCAGCACATAAACTAAGTTTGTGTTGCTTCTTACTATTATAATGCCCCTAATTTTTTCCGTCTACTTTTTTGAGCCAAGGGCTCAATTGCTAATTTGAAGAGGAAGGGCTTTAAAGGGAATATTTGATCTGTGCCTTTCTTTAAGGAAAGAAAGAGATTTATTTGTATGTACCTGTCCCTTTGGTGACTTGTATAGTTTTTGAACATATTAATTCATTTCACTGGAAAGTCATAAACCTCCAGCATTTTATACAGATAATAGAATTCCAGTTGGTCGAAAGCGTTTTCTGTATCAATCATTGGTTTTAAATACCTCTTATTCTTCTTTGCATACTGTATAAATGATAATGTTATGGTATAAGTTTTTTAAATGTCTTTTGTATAAATGTGGTTTGATTGTGATAGATATTATCTGGTAAGTTATGTGCTAATTTAATCTTTATGGCTTCACTTATACATACAGAAATAGTTTCTAGGTGCACTGTTGATGTGATTGGTTTTTTGTTTTTTTGGGGGGCAGAATTTGTTTTAACTTTTATAAAAATTTCAGTCAGAATCAGGATCTGTTTGCTGACAGCAGTTGGCATCATCTACAGGATATAAATGTTTTCAAACAACAAGGTCTAATTTGGCTCAATATGAATATGAAGAAAATGTAACAAAGGTCAGCCGTCAGTTCTATAGATGATTCCTTTATTGGCATCAGCAAAAGTGGTAAGCATGCATTTGTTTTCACAAATCCAGTTGCATCTTTTATTGCAATTTCAGGTTGTAAATCACACATGTTCTCATATCTCATTTGGTTAGTACCTAATAATATTGTTGCACAATATCATCAGATAATTTTGGGCAATCGCTACAATTATGCATAAATGCACTTTACACATAAAGTTGTTCATATTTTCACAATTTTTTCAAGTCTCCAAATCAGTCTGAAGAGATAAAATTAGCTTTTCTTTTATATCCAGCAACCCCCCTCAAAGAACTGAAAGAATTTATAAACACATTTTCAGGAGAGTAGTCTTAACAGATGTGTACTATGGTTCTAATGTACAATAATACAGTTCACAATAGTAACGATTGAATGCAGTCTCTGAATATTATTTTCCTTCAAAAGCAAGTGAATTTAAAATTTGGCAAACTTGAGCATCATTGCAATGCATAAGCAGTAATTATCAGATCAGAAAGACAATATACATAGGTCCATTAAAACACTAATAAAAGAAAATGTACAATCGGCAGTTAGATTCAGAAATGGCAGATACACAGTTCACACAAATAGGCAAAACTATGGACAACGTTTGCCATGCAAGTTAGAAACAAGCCTCATTTTGGCTGTTACTTTACTGCAGGTGACAGTTGAGTCTGTTGTTTTTTTATGTGAGTGAGGGGGGAGTGGGAGAGCTTGGTGGCTCTGGGTTTCCAAATCAAGTCTCTTCTTCCATTTTCCTGCTTTTCTAGAGATCAGGTCAACTTAAACAACAATCCAACAAACACACTTTGTCAGCACATCTCTCAAAACAAGCGGACGTTTGTAAATGTGAATGTGACGCTACACATTCATCTGTCTATGGCTCTTTCCGAGTCAGAGTTGAGAGACCTTTTTCTGGGTCAGACTGGTCCCTTCATGTGCACCGTAGACTGTCTGTCAGTGGCTGCTTGTCTGTTTTCCTTGCTCTGCATATTACTATTCAACCATCTGTGGTACAAAAACCCCAGAATAAATGAAGCATGGTTATAGAACTACCTTATCAATAATTTCTTATCAGTCCAGAATTAAGTTTCACCTATTTATAGAGGAAAAAAAATGCTGCAGTGCTCTTACTACTTTTCCCTGAATCAGTTCATCCTTTTCTTTTCCCTCACAGTCTCTTTCCCTTTTTCATAATTCTCTTTTATTTTTATCTTCTTACAGAATGTTGCAGAAATAATAGGCTAAGTGAGAGAAAGTTAGGCAGAAAAGGAAGAGAAGAAGTTACTAATAAAAGCCTATTACCTAAACTTGGAAAAAGCTGTTAGCTACAACGCCTTGGATCACAAATACACACACGTGCATACAACAAAAAGGATCATAATTTTAACCTAACATGACCTCATGTTAGTACGCATGATGGTAGCAGTGGTGACGGGAGGAGCGTGTTAGTTTGAAATGTCAGTATCTATTTACAAACGTAGGACTCTCAAAAAAGGTATTATGAACAAGCTTTGGTGTATCAGGGGTAGAGAGGACTGCAAACTTTTGTTCAATCTCCCTGCACACATTTACCATCTGTACAATGTACATTCCCTCTCCATAGCTCCGTTCAGGGGGCTTAGCCCTGTGTGTTCCCATGTCACAAGGTTTTTCTCTCTCCCTCCTTCTCTTTCTTTCTTCCTCTTTCACTCACTCTGCTGCGACCTTAAATAATACATGAGGTGCAGAGACAGGAGCGAGTGAGTGAGATGTCACGCCAAAACAGTGGAAGAAAGTAACAAGAAAGGGGGGGACAAAGAAAGCAGAGACACCTATAAACACTACTGTGATGTTTAAGTGGAAGATGGTTTGATGGAAGACTGTGTGTAGAGAGGGAGGAGAGGACGGATAAAAGGGGGAGGAGTGGCGCTTGTTTTGTTTTTTTTTCTCTCCCCTCTCATGTCATTCTCAAGTCCATATCCATCTGTATTGATGGGCTGAGCTCAGTAGAAGAAGTACACTGTGAATGAAGGAGACAAGTAGTTATTAGTCTAATGGATCTGGCAAAATGTCACTTCAACAGAACACACTGGGTTCTCCCTCTCACGTAGTATTTACAGTTTTTTTTAAGTAAAGAACAGATGATTGAATTATGTGTATTGTATAAGTAATTTACTTTAATAAATCATGATATATGAATAGTCATGGCAGAAGTAGGCATCATCTACCTTTTAAGATAATGTTATCTGTTAATAGAAACCTATAAAAATAACCTATCCGTCATCCCTGGTATCAGGATCAAGATGAAACTATTTTCTACTTACGGAATATTATTCCAACCACAATGACTCCGATGATGCCCATCATGATCATCATCTGAAAAAAGGAAAACAAACATTTACTCTCATGGTACATCCCCTTATAAAGGAACCTACAGTATGAGATTATAAAATTGTGGAGTTCAGCGCTTGCAAATAGAAAAAAACATGAACAGCAAAACAATTAAAACACTTGAGATTCTTTGCGTTTGTCGTGCTTTAGTTATGTAATCGCTCGAGTGTTTCTGAGCCCATAGTGAAAACTCCACAATAACAGACCTCTTATTCCCCTTTTCCCTGAAGCATCTGTTCAGCCCTGCTAGGCAGCCCATTAACCGATGAGCGTGTGGAGAGCAGCTTTCCCGGACCAGACACACTGTGTGTTCACCTCAATGCACATCAGCTTGAACAGCTGTTTGATGCTTTGAAATGAAGGAGCCGAGGATTGGATTCACATTTAATTTAGATTCTGCATTGGCTCTACAGTATATTCAAACTATATCCTTATGCACCACACTACATACTAATAGGTGCATTGCTAACACATAGTGAATTTCTGTCAGTCATATCAGTCTGTTTAATGGACCCACACTAATGTGCCCACCTTGCAATTCTTCCACCAGTACTTGTTCTTTAGCTTGGCTGCACAGCTTTCAAACTGGGAGGCTCCGGCTTGGAGGGCATCTGCTCTGTCATCCAGCTCTGAGAGCTTCTGGTCCCTTTCCAAAACCTTGTCCACATTCACCCGCATGATATCCACCACCTAGCCCACGGCGGCATGGGTGAGAACGCATTTGGCAGTGGTGCGGAAGAGAGATGAAAGGAGTGACAAGCATGGTTAAAGGAGAGCAACACAGGGGATGGGGAGGGGGGGATTCCTGAAGATATATATCACAAAGGTGAATAAATAAGTAGTGGCAATCCATTTGCAAATTACAACAGAGGCCATTATATATTAAGAAGACCAGAACAATGTGCTTTGTATGTGCTTTAATATCGACACATTGCATTTGAAATCAAATTCAATTCTGGCCCAGAATCTTTGTCTGGCCTGGTCGAGCTCACCTCTTCAACTTGGGCCTGTGTCTGCTGTAGCCTGCGGTTGCTGGTAGTGTTGGGTGGGGCTGCAGGTTGGCCGGCTGGGGCTCCATCTGCACCTGGGGCTCCTGGAGCTCCCGGGGCTCCGGCTGGGGCAGAGGCATCTGGGGCAGACCTGAGAAGAAGCACGAGGGAATATATCAATAATATACATTTGATATTCTGATAAGTGATGCATGTGCACATTATGTAGAGGGCACCCTACTTAATGCTGAGAACTAAAAAAACGGGTTTGTGTTAAATCTTATCACCTGAAGAAGAAGGAAAATTAAATTAATCTACGGAGGAGGGATAATAGCAATTTGGGGAAATCCAACGAACAGAAACAGAGAAAAACTGCATATGCAGAGCAGATTGTGGGTGTAGGGTGAGGAATGCAGGAAATAAGATGTAATGAGGGGGAGAAAAAGGAATAGAGTAGGACTAAAAAAGAAGATGCAATGGAAAGAAAAGAAAAACATAGGACTCAGATAGGAAACAAGAAATAGAAAGCCTTGCCAGATTAGACATCAGCTATAAGAGAAAGAATAATAGGAGATTAGATTTTGGTGAAAAGAAAGAGAGGGGTAGAAGTTCCTGTGATGGATTACAGAGAGTTGGGTTGGACACAGGAGGAAAAAAAAATGGCGAGGTAGGAAAGTGATGTGCAGAGAAGAGGAAAGGGTTAATCCAGCAGGGGGAAGAGGAATGGGGACCAGAGGTATAAACTGAGCAAACAAGCTCCCCAGGAGGGCAACCACTGGACCAGCTGCGGGACAGTTTTACACAAAACACTGTCGCTGCAGCAAATGAGGAACCAAAATGTCCTTTTCATTTTCTCAGCACCAAGCAGGTGATGAAAGCCCATCAAACCCTCTGATCCATAATATAATGCATCATAAACTCAGTTTTATCAAATCTGCTTTTAAAAACCATCAGTTTAACTCTACATTCTGCTACAGAGGGACACCAGTCAACCCTTGAATGCATATTCTACTGATGCTGTGACAGAATTTCTTTTTTTTTTTTTTTACTTGCGTCAGCAAAATCCGCCAAGCTGAAAGAAATCAGTTCTGCTGCAAGCCCACAATTGGAAAACACACAAGTAAGAAAAATTTACATTTTGGAATTTTATATTTATCAAGTCCCCCGCAACAGATAATTCATGTTGTTATTGTGAAAAGAGCGCAGTGGAAAAGCCGCATTAATACTCACATCTTCTATGCAGCTGTTTGAACTGACTCACGGGCAGCGGAGGAGGGGTGACGGGCTGTGAAGCAGCAGAGGGAGGGTCTGAAGTACAAGACGAAATAAAAAAAAAAAAAAGAAAAACAGCAAGATCACAGGGGGAAAATGAGACGTGAATATCTGGGCACTAGTCCCGAAAAGTCCCCAATTCTCAAATTAGCAAAGTGGTTGAAGTGAAGTGCGGCGCTGACGGTAAACAGAGGAGGAGGATCTTGGCGCAGTGGAGCCGATCTTCCAGCGGCGCACTTGTTCTGCGAGTCGTCGGCAAAAGTACCGCAATACTGACACACGCAGACGGGTCCTGCCGATGAATTCACAGTTTGACCGGGTCGGGGAGCTCGGAGTGATGGAGAGAAGAGGAGGAGGAGGAGGAGGAGGAGGAAGGAGGAAGGAGGAAGGAGGTGGTTGGGGGGGGAGGGAGAAGAGAAAAAATGCCAGCTCAAGAGAAAAGTACCTCTGAATTATAATCCATCCAGGAGAGACCCGGAGAGGTTCGGGTTCCCGCAGGGCTGCGTGCAGCTCCCTCCAAGAAGCGCCGGGTCCTTATAGAGCTGCTGCCGACGAGACGCAGCACTGATTGGATGGAGGATGAGTCGCCTCTTCCAAAAAGCCGAAGCCACTGGCAAATGCGTGCGGTTTTAAAAAATGAAGGGGAGAAAAAAAAAAGGGTCCAGTCATGAAAATTCAGTTGATTTCTGTCAACCCCTCCTCTCTCTCTCTCGCTCTCTCTCTCCCTCTCTCTCTCCCGACGTGCGTTTTGTGGCAAGTGCGGGAGTTTCGCCCGTGGACGGTGCTGTGGCTCCGTAGGCTACTGCAATAATGCGTCTCTCCTCCTGCCTCCTCCACTTGGACTCGTAACGACGGTGCGGTACCCCCTCCTCCTCATCATCCTCCCCCTCCTCCTCCTCCCCCCTCTCTCTCCCCTCACACTTTGCAGTACTGCAGCTCTCTGTGTCGGATGGGGCGGCGGGACGACACTGCGGTACAGAGGATGCCTAGAGTGTTGACTCGACTGTTTCCTCCCCGGCCTGGGAATCTCCCAGCTCCGTCCTCCTCCCCCCCCTCCTCCTGCTCCTGTATCACAAGCCCCTCTGCGATCGCTCTCGTTTAACTCCTGGTGGAGTCCAACCTTTGAGCCTGAGGCCTCTACTCAGTTTCCATTTTGACTCTCAACTCTCTCTGCAGATTTTAGGAGAGAGGAGTAAGGCCAGTCAAAAACAGGTCGGTCTCGGTACAAAATGGCCAATGGAGAATGAAAATACATCAAAGATGTGCTATGTGGTCAAAGGTATGTGGACACAACTGACCACATACCTGTGTGTCCTCTGGGTCTGGAGCTGTATTGCATGTTTTGGCCTAGGCACATTATTTCCATTGAAGGAAAACATTAATGCTATAGTGTACGTGTTGTTGGGGTTTTTTTTTAGATTTTTCTCCCTAAATCTATTTGCTTAAGACCATTACAATAAAAAATGTCTCCTCACAGCCCCAACTGGCACAGGTTGTATGAGTAGCATGAGCTGGAAGCAGACAATTTTATTTTCTTAGATTATTCCTTATTTGTATATGCTTTACTCTGGAGGCCTGGCAATCTATCCTTGGCCCATCTGTGACAACTATCCAGTATTTCAAAATACAAACACAAAAATTAAAGTGACAAACATACACTTGTGAGAAAAATGTTTTTTTTTTTAATTTCCCATATAATTGAATCATTTGATGACCACTCTCATTTATCATATGAGCCTTTCAATGACCTGACCCTAACTGTTGTGGACAGAAACCCATTAACTCAATGCCCAGTTTGTGTTTGTCTGCTTTCCTGTTTCAATATAAAAATAACCCCGTGCACAAAGTGGGGTCTAGAGAAATAGCTGTCAGAGGCTGGTGAATGTATTCTTGTGGCTAAATGGGAGAAAATCTCTGTAGCCTGCTGAAAGTCTTCCCAAAAGATGGAGGCTGTTATATCGGTGCTGTTACTTTTGGAATAACATCATGCAACCATCAGATACACCATGTTTGGGTGTCCACACTCTTTTAGCTGCATAGTATTTGGCTTCATACAAAAAAAAAAAAAAAAAAAAAAAAAAACTCAAAAAAATTTATCAATTAATACTTTGAAAATGGTCTCACTGATTTTAGACCAACCCCAAGCATTGGCCCTTATATTGATTTTAATATCAAAAATTAACAAAATTACAATTTATTCAATTTTTAATGGATCTGTTAAGGATTTTACATTAGCTGGAAGGAATAAAACAAAGCTTCTTCTCCAGTTCATTTTTTAAAAGTATTTATGGTTTGTATATCATGTATTTTGTGTTTGTCAAGAAAATGCAGGTACAGGACTCATGCTACTCCATAATACACAAAAATCAGTTATCTCTATATGCACATAACTTAGAAAAATGGCAATATACAGCACAGTGACAGCATGAAATCACACAACTAGACTCCAACAGTCCTTATTGGCAGGTCTGATGTATGTGCGAATATGGTCGCTTTGATGTTAGCGATGTTTGCCAGTGCGGTTAAGGCGTCTGTAGAGGAAACGGATCCTCTTCTCCAAGTTGTGTCTGTCTAGAGTCATCATTCTGTCTCCAACCATCTTCTTCTTTCTAATTAGACGCTGTAGTTCATTACCTCTGAAACCCTTCAACCAGCAGGGGGCCACAATAAGGTCTTTGGGATGAGCTTTAAAATCTCCTGCAGGCACAAAACGAAGATATCAGTTTCTTCACAGTTTAAGTGTAAGAGAAGAGAAAGAAAGTGAAAGTGTGGGAACTGGCACAGTTGGTGAAGAGTCAGGAAATGGGGTCAAAATCAGCAAGGCACTATCTAAGCCAGGATGTAAAAATGGTCTTATTTGCCCATACTCAAATTCATGAATATTTATCTTTACAAACCATCTCCTAAGGACTTATTCTGCAGTTGTTGAGAATATGGTAAGACTTAATGCACATTTACTGGTTTTCAAATCAGCCTTTTGTCTTGAAAAATGAAGATGAGTAACTCAAAACATGACAATTTTCTTTCTTTGGGTCTTCCTACACTAAATTGCATAAATAATCATGTGAAATTATATTTGAATATACAGTTAGAGACTACATCCTAAAAGTTTTATAATGGACAGAGACTGTCAACTAAAAACTTCATTCAACATGACAAAAAGAAAGCAACAGTGGGACAACTCCCACAGTGTCTAATTAGTCTTAACTGATTCAGGATACTTACCTAATATACCTATGTTATCATAAACTCCGAACATGCTCCTCTTCTCAGTCCACCTGTCCACCTTCTTCAGCTGAGGGATGGCATGCATCCTGATCTGGCAGCATGTACCTGAAGACATCAAGATGTTTCATGTCAGTATTGAGTATCCTGAGTATCTTTTGCATGTACACTCCATTTAGTGCTTCTACTATTAGCAGATTAACTGATTCACCATCTACAATTTTTTAAAAGGATGAATTGTTTAAGCTATATAATCAAGCAAAAATGCCAAACATCTACTGGTTCCTGCATCTTAAATGTAAAGACTTGATACTTTTCTCTGTTTTGTATCATCATAAACTGAAAATATTTATGTTTTATACTGTTGATTAGAAAAAAAGTAAAAATCCAAAATTATCAATACATGAAGCAACATTTTAATACACTAACCTATAGAGATGTATCAAGTTTTCTCATTTCTATTCACTGCATGTTTTCCTACTTGTACATTACTCTCCTCTACCTGTTTACACCTGCAGATGGATTCCTAATTTAGATTTTACAGTGGAGTTACACTAGTTTTGGATCCTTATTTGTTCTGTCTCTTGTGCTGTTCTGAGACACGATACTGGCTGTGGCAATTTATCAGTTTAGTTTTGTCTAATTTTTTTCTAATCATGCTTAGCGATCAATAAATTAACTAAAGCAGTGACAGAAAGAGAATTAATAATTTCAATTCAAGTGGTCTACTTAAGTACAATTTGTGCTACTTATACTTGAGTGTTTTTTACACTTCTACTTCCTTAAATTTCAGAGGGAAATATTGTACTTTTTCCTCCACTACATGTATTTAACAATTTTAGCTACTAGTTTGTTAAGATTTCACATAAAAATATAATGACTGTATTGTAAGATGCAAGAACATTTTGCTGATAATACTTTTGTAACTCTGGTTAAATGGAGGACTTCTACCTGGAATGGAGTATTCTGAAAACGCACTGCATCTTGTACTCGAGTACAGGATCCGAGTACTTCTTCCATTACTGAACAAACGCATAAAGTGTGAGCATAAAAACGTGACGCTAAGGACAAGCCCGGTTCAGGCTATTCCTCAGCGGTAGCGCTCACCGGTAGAGATGGTCCTGGCTGTGCACAGCAGCGTCCCGGCGGACCGACAGACGGACGCTCCGGCCCTCAGCAAACCTCCCAGGACGGACATGTCCGACGCTTTCTACGACACGATACGAACAAGCAAAACGTGAAAAGTGCGCTCAGGTAAACCCGCACCTGTCGGTCGTCGCGCGTCGATGACGTTTCAAACACGGTGGCCGGTCGGTTTTTACTCTTTATCTTTACATTGACCCTTAGCTTTAGCCTTAGCTTTAGCTCTAGATTTAGCTGACGAGTGATATCAAGAGTCGTTATCACCGAACACTACCTGTTTCAGCGACCGTCAGCCAGTCGAGTCCCTTTGTTATTATAACAACCGAGCATAAAGCGAAGCCTCACGCAGTTATTTAACACTTTAAAACGACTGTTATTGAGGCTTGACCATGCTGCTCAAGGCTGCCTCCGTCTTCCTCCGTGTCCCACAATGCATTGCACCTGTACCGTACTGTCTATAGAGCGGCGCAAAAAAAACCCAACAAAAACAAAAACGAAACAAAACAAAACAAAACAGTAGTTCGACGATTCTTCCTCCACCAACCTTTTACTGTGTTTTTTCACCCATGAGAGGGAGGTAGAGGAGCCGGGGCCACAGAATAATCAAATACACTCAGTCGGCAGTTTATTAGGTACCCCTGGATAAAACGGATGCAGTCTAACACAACAGTCCTTCAATAAATCCTGCATTCGTTCGACTTTATGGTCATTTCCGAGGCTGCAGTTTTTGGTGCACATACAGAAGGATGTGCAATGCAGTGCAGTCGAACACCACCAGAAAACTACATCCTCCAAGATGATCTTACAGCGAAAACTTGTCATTATGACCTTCATGCAGATAGGATTTATTACAGGCACGACGTGTTAAACCTCACGGGGTTTATACAGTTGTACCCCAAAAAAACCTGCCACCTGATTATAAATGGGAATTGAAATGTAAGTGCAGTTTTTTCTTGGAGTTAATCACATAGAGAAGAAAATTAGA
Source organism: Istiophorus platypterus (assembly GCA_016859345.1). Taxonomy (NCBI): domain Eukaryota; kingdom Metazoa; phylum Chordata; class Actinopteri; order Istiophoriformes; family Istiophoridae; genus Istiophorus; species Istiophorus platypterus. The sequence goes on from CM029126.1 coordinate 10,658,349, forward strand.
GGGGGGGGGGGTTTACATGCAATGAAACCCTACAAACTGTCATTCTCCATCCCTTAAATACATTGCAGAATAACTAGATTGGATGGGGAAGAAAAAACACACTCGTCTCATGGTTGAATGTATTTTAAAAGCTGACTTTGAATCTAAGATACCTAATCCTCTAGTGATTACTTTAGCCTTTAAGTACACGGTGCAATAACCACATTGGTCCAGCTGCACCCGGACCAGCTACAGCAATTAATTTCTATTTAGTATATTTAGTACAAGGGTAAGTACTTTTAAATTTAATACTTAAAGTACATTTGGATGCAATACTTGTGTTGTTTAAGTCAAAATTTGAATGCAGGACCTTTACCTGCAACAGAGTATTTTACATTGTTATAATTAGTACTTTAACTTGGTAAACGTCTTCCACCACCGTAGAGAAACATAAATGGGCCAAGAGTGACTAATTTTAGAACAGAAATCAGGTGTGGCTTTCTTCAAAAGCACCAGTGTCATACATTAATTTCCATTGCTGAGTTGCTTAACTATTAAAGGGAGGCAAAATGAAAATAAGTGATCCCTTACACAGTTAAAATCTTTTATAAATTCTATGAAAATGTGTACCATGTACATCATGCCTTAAGTAGCCTCTCAATGTTTACTTAAAGGATGATATAATCACTTACATTCAACGATGAGAAAAATGAGTATACTACAGTTACATTTATATGAGATTTTTACATCATTTAGTTATAATGCAATGTATTTTAGGGATGGAGAAGTGAGAGTTTGTAGGGTTTCATTGCAAAAAGGCATTTTTAAAAAATCTGATGTCATTGATTAGTTATTAAAGAGAGGGATCTGCTGCTGAACCTTTAGTTGGAATGAAAACATGAATACCTGCAGCCATCCATGCTGTTATTTGTTCTTTCTATTTCTATGATTTTTTCTCTCTCTTTCTCTATGTCTCTCTCAGACACATACACACATTTACACACCCAAATGTACAAACACATAGGACTCACAAACTGATACTTTCAGTCTTACTCTTGTAAAGAGCTGGATGGAATATTTTGTCATTTTCAAAGAAACAAGTTGCCTTTATTTCATTTTTACTAAGGTGTCAGTGAGCTTGTGGAAATTTAAACCAGACAAAACATTACTAAAGTTTAGATTCCGTTCATCCTTAAAAAAAACCACACTGCAATAGCCTGTGTAGAGTAAGGGTTAATGTCTTAATGTAAGTGCTAAGGGTGTGTCTGTACCATTAATTTGAACTTTTGACTTTCTTTTGCATCTGCAAAACTCTATGTATAGGTACACAAAATATAAGGCAATAGAAAACAGCAACACAAAACTATTTAATATATGCAGAAGAGGAAAGATAAACAAAAGGATTTTTCAGAATCCACCAATTAACATCTGCCGTAGTGATACAAAAAGATAAAAAGATAAAATAAAATAAAATGCAGTATTGCAAATACAGAATGGCAAGCCTAATCCGTATTCTGGAAATCATCTCAGATACACAGTCATGTTCTCATGTCTCAGCTTCAGTCTCAAACAAAATGCTGACCTAAGGAATTTATGTTTGCGCAAGAAAATCTAAGATTTTCACCGCAGAGCAGCATTTTTATGAGCTCTACTTCCTCTGCCAGTAAAACTCAGTGGAACATTATATATCATCACCTACACATACAGACCAGAATACCAGGATATAATTATAGCAGTTGTTGAAAATCCACCACAGCAGCATTTATAATAACTCTGAAAGTGTTCTATTGCTTACTGAAGGCTAATGCTGATGTTAAATTAAAAAAGCTGACCAAATAATCTCTGTCCTTGTCACAGTCAAGAGTCAAGAGTAGAGATAATTCAGTGAGAACTTGGCACAGGAAAAAACTACTCACTTGCTGATCTTCTACAGAAGAAATCTGACTATTTTCCAAGGTAATCCTGATTAACATAATCATCTGCATTCCTTTGAGCTCATAGCTCAATTGTTTCCATGTGAGGGGCATTTTCACTCAAAGTCCCTGTACCTCATATTCAGATGCAGTGGTAGTGACTAAACACCAGCTCTAGGAAGGACCACTTCACCATGACATACACATGCCCCCAACACTGAGCTTCACAGACACTGTTTAGTTTTTTGTTTTGCTTTCTTTCGTTGCGAGAAAACACTGAAGCTGAAGCAACAGCCTTAAACAAATATGACATTGATTTAAATTTGAAGGCTGAAAGTGTTTGATGTGAGGGGGAACTGTGGAGATGATGAAACCTCTACCCTGATGAACCAAGGAAAATGTACCCACAAGATTAAGAAAAACAGTTCAGACGTGTCACCCACTCAGTCTTAGGTGTATCTATTCTGTGTATATGTGTGACTTTCTATCTATTTAACCCTTTTCAGCATAGATAGATAGATAGACCATCATCAACAACACTGTGTTTAGGACTTGGTAGTCAGTCAGTGCAAGTGTAGTGGCTATTGTATTTTATCTTGTCTCGATATTTCTGTATGGTTTGTTTATGGGTATCCACAACTACATTCAAGTGTCTTTGAAACCATTTCTTACATGGTTACTGTTTATATACTGCTGATGGATGTTTAAAAGGGAGAACTAAAGTATAGTGCCATAAAAAGTAAGGGGAAAAAAAGCAAACTAGACAATTATGCATATTATCTTCTATCTTAAGCATCTAATCATTCTAATAAAGTAACGTAAAAAGACATTCCTCTATCAGCCACCTGCAGCGTAAAATTATTTACAACAAACCGAAATAAGATAAAATATAGGGGTTTAAACCAATGTTTGACTGGCAGTGTAGGCCTGTTTCTCTTGTAGTGGCAGTGCTACAAGAATTGACGACAATGAAAACAAAGAAGCGAGAGCGGAGCGTATGATTCACTTTCATAAATATCCCATAGAACAAGATACCATGGTAGATGCTGAATGGCTTTGTTCCCATAATGTTGATGCTGATGATGTTGATGATGCTGAGAACTGTGAGTTAGCTGTTGGTTCTAAGTGCAAATGACTGGTAGTGACGGAGGAACGACAGAGTTATTCAGGGTTGCAGTTTTGCGATCTCGGTTTAAACAACAACTAGAGCTTCCATGAATGACACAGAAGATATTTGTAAACAAGCAGAATTCAATGCAGTGTGTGGAGAACCCTCGTGATGTAGCTTACTGTTTATTTTGCACAACAGCATTTCTAAAAAAGCAGCTTTATTCTGCAGTACAGCAACCTTTAAACCGGGCTTACAGATGCTATCATTCAAGGTCCTGTGCAATGCATTTTAAACTTGTGCATACTTTTGGTTTGCAAATTAAGACAATATTGCATATTGTTACACAAGATATTTCATGTGAAGAAGGAAACAGAGTGAGGTAGAGAGAATCCGTGGGAGGGGATGGGTCCCCCTGTTTGCGTCTCTGTCTTATAGTTTCCAGGCTGCTGAAGTCAGACCGCATCAAAGCCTGGCGTGTAGCTGTAGTCACATGATGAACAGAGGAACTACCAGATACTCCACCCCCATCAGCACCCACGGGCTCATATATATACCTCATCAGCCAAACACGTTAAGCAAAGTGAAAGAGACTTTAGGTGGAAAAAAAAATCCACATTCAATTGAGTGAAAGAGATAACAGGGAAATTAATGAAAAATGATGTTGTTGGAGTATTTCATCTTTGAGATGATTACTTTTCTTATAACAGGTCATCTCATCATTCTTTTACATTAATTTTTGATTAAAAAGTACATTAGATGGATACTTTTTTTGCAAACTTTCTGAAATTAATGTTTTATATTTTCTTCCCCAGGAACTCAATGCAAGGTGACAGAGGTGTTTGCTGAAGCAGGCTCTGAGGCTGTACTGCCTTGTAAATTTGTCTCCAAATCATTTGCTTCCCATGCCATCATCTGGAGTAAAGGCAACCAAGGGTAAGAAACAACTTTAACCTTTTACTCATCACTTGTCTATGTTGTCTTCCTGGTCTCCTGTCCAACTCAAAGCACCCTCAAATCCCTGTGTTCAAAACAAAAACCTGAACTTATATGCTGATGACTCTGGATTTATTGTGACACATCTTACCACAGCACTGTTTGGAGAAAGCAAAGGAGTGGTCTGCAGTACTGGGGTGCTAGCTGGTCACACAGAGGGGGGAACCAACGTATACAATGCCCCAATTCCCAGTTTGAGAGCGGCGACTACAGCCTGCAAATCAACAATGTGAGGGAGGATGATGGAGGGGATTACTCCTGCAGCAGGGAACTCGGACACAAGGTCGATAAAAACGTGGTCATGCTCAGAATCATTAAAGGTAATAAACTAATGCACAAACTCGAAAAACTGGATGCTCTGAATGTATATTCCACCAAATAGAGAAGATGTTTAACTTTTTTTTTTAGCTTGTATTATTTAGTATATGCTGAGAGAATGAAATTAAAATGTTTATAACAGAATATTCAATTTATAGTTTACATAAACATTCCTATAGACTAAGGGCTCAAATGTCTTTAGAGGATTGTATTTGATTTTCTTTAGCATAACTGAGCTGCGATACTGTATTCTGACGTCATTAATCTCATCCATGCCTGTGTTCTTCGCAGTATCTGTCTCACCATCGGTTTCCATATCTGGGAGGGACGTTTCAGTCGCTTGTAGCGTGACTCCTTGGCCTTATGGTGGCCTTATGCCTTCTGTGCATTGGCTGTTGAACAACAACCCAATCTTTCCTCAGACTGAAATCTCGTTGAACGGAGGCATCTCTAAAAGCAGTGTGAGGGAAAAGGCAACTGCGAGGATCACAGGAAACTGGACCTGTGTGGTGAGCTACAAAGGCACCGAGGGGCAAGCCTCAGCAACCCTGTCTGTGAAAGGTGAGATGCTAAAGAAAAAAAGTGCCAAGAGGACGCATATGAAATGAACCATTGTAAAATAATTTTTTCAGGGCAGATTTTCTTAAAACGTGCCTCTTTTCTTTTTTTCCCTTAAAGGAATCATCGAACCACCTGATGACAACACCAAGGTTTATGCTGCTGTGGGATCTGCAGCTGCACTCCCCTGTGTCTTCTCCCCTGATTTAATCCCCTCTTTACCAGTCTGGGAGAAACTGAAACATGGATCTCTCTTTAGACGTGTTCCTGGTCACCTTCCTCCCTCTTTCTCTGCATCCTCACAGTCCTCTCAGCTCGCCTGGGATAAGTCTGCCAGTTTGAAAGAAGTTGAGTTTACGGATGAGGGCAGGTACAGATGCTCTGGGACCGTACAAGGGCAAAGGCTGACTCGAAATATCCAGCTTGTCACTGCCAAAAGTAAGCTTGTATATATTAAGCTTACAAAAATACACTGAATCTCTATTTTTTGCCAACTACAATAAATTTTATTTTCTTGTTTTTCCTCACAGTTGATAGCAGTGTCCCATCCAAGAAAAAAGGCTCTATGATGCTGACCTGCCAACTGTCTGATGTGAGCCAGGTCACCAACTACGAGTGGCTTCATGTGACCTATGACCTCAATGGCACCCAGAAAGTTGAGTTCATCCAGAAAGGGAAGACTCTGAGTATTGACCAGGGCTCAGAAGAGAACCAGGGTGAATGGGCATGTCGGTTCTCAGGCAAAGAAGGCATTTTGGGAAACGCAACATACCACATTCAAGTGATGAGTAAGTTCTGCCCATTTGGTTTTTTTGTATATGCTGAATAATAATTATATATATATATGTGTGTGTCATATTGATGATATAACATATCATATTGTGTCTTTCTCTGATTTTTTTTCTGGTGTTCTTCTTTACAGGTGGTCTGAGTGGACAGAAATCGACAGGTTTCTCACGGAATACTGCCACCGTGGTTGGGCTCAGCTTTCTCCTCCTCGTTTTGCTGCTGATTCTGGCTCAGATGTACAAGAATTACCAGAGGGTAAATAATTGTGGTTCACTGAAAAACTCTTTTAACCCTATATTCTTTTTTTTGTATGGGTTAAATTCAGTTTCAAAAATTCTTGCTAATTTTTTGTTACGCAAAATGATTCCAGATAATGCTGTTCATTGGTTTGAGTGGAAATATATCAAGTCATCTCATCAACAGATTTTTCATTTTATATAGAAAATTAGGAGTAAAAAATACATACAAGATTGATTTGAACAGATATTTATTAAAGTCCATGTACCTGGGTGTTCATACATTCGATCTTGAACTCTACATTGTGCTGCTTATTTGAATAATTTTGCATCTCTTTTTTTTTCCACTCCACAGAGGAAAAGAATTTTTCAGTACCCTGCGCTGGAGACAATTGTTCATACCATCTCCAATGAGCGGGAGGAGAGAGAAAGGAACCAAGTGAAAAATTAAAGACATGTTAAAGCAGAAGCATCACAGGAAAAAATTTCAAAGTGCTAAAGTGAAATCTTCTTCATGGCTGCAATATATGAGGATCCTTTTGTTTGCACAGGTTTTGTTAATATTTTCAGAGCAGACATTGTAGCAGTACTGTTGTCATAGTTTTAATGAAAACCAAACTAAGATGTATAATACCCAGTTGCTTCAGCTGTAAATGCTTTTAATTGTTCTATGTGAGGATTTGTTTGCATGTATATTGCGTATTTGGAATGACAGGTTTTACAAATAAAGTGCATTTAAGAGAAATAAATCTCGTTTATTTATTACATTATATACAGTCTGAAGCTCTTCAATGATAGAAAAATTGTTATTGATATAAATTAAATATACAGTCGTCTATTTAAAAAAAAGTTTCATTTTATTACACAAAAAATTGACCGTGTACATGTAATATTATAAAAAACAACATTATTTTTGCAATACTTACAGAATCTTAAAATGGTCATAAATCTAGAGTGAAGACCTGTGTCAACAGCAAACTAGAAGTTTACTGACCTGCAACTTTCAGTAGTGTCTGTTCATCCTGTTTTCATTAAAAAAAAATTTTTTTAAAAGGCCTTCTGTTTTTTGCCAGTTTGTGTATCTAAAATTCACATTCATAGACTGAATTTTATTTAATTCAATTCGGCCTCATGTGATCTCAGATTGTTGAGTATAATTTTGGATTACTTCAGTGTGTACTGCAGCTTCAGAGCTAGACCTGACTACACTCCCCGTCGTCTTGCTCTGGAAAGTCCAAGAGGGCCAAGGATCGTGTGATACCCTCCAGAAGCCCCTCGTCTCCGGTGTGTAAATGGTCCATGACTTCGTCATCATCGAAGCACCAGCCTGGCCAGTCCACATTTACACCGTCTGCAAAGAGAACACTGAAGAAAGAGAGAGGTCCAAACTGATTATTCTTTAACATTTAGTGTGCCCATGGTCTCTTAACTGCTAAAAATTGTGTTTATCCAAGACGGATAACCCATTTATATTTAATCATTAATATTGTATGGACTAAATGCTGTTCCATCTTGCCAAAAAATATAAAATAGCACTAAGGAATACTGGCATGCGCAATACAGTAATTAATATATCATGCATGGTGTTCAAGAATACAACATCACAGACTATTACCAGAACCTCAAATTAACAAAGGCTATTTACACAATAGCCTGATGAATTCTATAAGTTGTGGACTAACCATAAAAAGTAATTAAGTTATTCATCAATAAACATAATACATTTTAATAGTACATTAAATAGTATATATATATACTATATACTAGTATAGTATATACTAGTATATATATATACTATTTGATATTTTAATAATAGTTTTAGCAAATGTTCTATGAGATAGAGAATGTATTAAATATGTTAAGACTTAAGGGTACATACAGGGTTGTGGTTAAAAACATGAAAACACATTAGGGAAATTTTAAGTTTCCATTCTCACAGAACAGTCTGTCCAATATCAGCCTACTCCACACTGAAAAATCATTTCAACAGTTTGACAGCTTAAAAAGAATTTCCCAATTACTCAAGCCATTTGAAAACATTATCCTGCAGATTTATCTACATGCAAAATTGTGTCTTTCAGTGGTTTTCTAGCTCTACTTTAATCTTGATAATCTAGGTGTGCTCTCGTTCTGAGGTATGATGACGGAGACTTCCGATGGGGGGGGGGGGGGGTGGTACAGTCATACTGGTGTTAATAAAAATAAAAAAACCAATGTGATAGTCTTCAGTCACATTTCATAAATGGCATGAAATATTTGCATGTTTTCTCTCCTACTAGATGTATCTTCAAGATCACTTTAAAGGTTTTGTTTCCGATGCATCACCTATTTCAATGTTCTGGTTCTTATGACCATCATTTTTTTGATGATCAACCTTTTATGAAATCATTAATTTTTTTTTTATTGGGTCACTATTTACTTAGCCATTCACTTATTACTTCTTGAATGACTGGGGAAATAGACTAATACCTTCTTGGAAATCTGGTAGTTGGTGTGTTTGTGGTAGTATCATAGTGGAAGTATGTCATTTATACTGTATGTCATCTGGTGTGACCTGTCTCAGATGTGTCTCTTTTTACTTTTCATTCTTTTTTTTTTCTATTGTGCATGGTCAACCAAATCCTGATCCATCTATCTTTCCATCCAGCAAAGTCATACTCTTTCTTAAGCAACCTATTTATTAATCGTTCAGCCATGACAGACTTTTTGTCATACTAACCTGTTCCTGTTATCATCTTCATCTCCATCTACCAGCTGCTCTTTCCATCCTCTACTCACTGTGAGAGCTCCGTGTCTCATCAGCATCACCTCCTCCTCCCAGTCTGTGTCTCTGTCTCCATCACTGGGTGATGATGAAGGTGTGGTGGAAGATGGGAAGAGACTGGCCATTTTCACATTTTGCTCTCTCTTTAATCCCTTTCGCTCCCTCACTCTCTCTTTGGCCCTTTCCAGAAGGCCCTCGAGGGGTGAGGGGTGTCCATTCGGACAATGTCCTGAGATGGGAAAAGGTATGTCTTGTTCTTGGGGTAAAGTGTACATGCTACTAGGGCGCTGATGAAGTCCATTTCCTCCCTCAATCATGATGTTAGGAATGGAAGAACTCCTTTGGGTTTTCATTTTGGGCCTTTTGCTATGGAAGTTCAGGACAGGAAGCTCAGGCTCAGACAATGTCTGGGGATCTGGAGAGACACTATCACGCATATGCCAAAACATGCCTTGGTTCGGCTTAAGGGAGCCCAGCTTGAGCACCCTGTGTGAATCTGAACCTCCTGAAGGAACAGAACTTTTCTTGATGCTTAGGTTGCCATCTGAATCAGAGTTGGAGGGAGAGTTGTTTAAAGCAGCCCAAGTATCTCCTGAGCCCTGGGTGAACTGCTTGGACATCTGAGTAGAGGGGCCCTGATGGATGCTAATTTGCCTCCTCCTCTTTAATACGGGTGACCTCAAATTTTTTGAGAAACCCCAAGGCTCTGAAGATGTCTCCATGTCTCCAGTCTGGCTGTATCTGGAATTTCTCCTGGTGTGCTGGTTCATAAACTGGGAATATCTCCTTGGTGTTATTCCTACTTCTCTCGTTACTCTTTGAAACTCAGGCCCTTCCCTGGAAATTTTTGGTGGGTAAGAAAGTTGTACAAAGTTATCTTTGTTTGTTGGGTAGTCAACAGCTGGTAATCCACCTAGTAAAAGAATGTGTGGTCCAGTTTTGTCATATCCCAATGGACCTGCAGCAGTACTAGGAATGAAAAGATCCAGATTAGGGGAGGATTGTGCCCTGTGGTGAGAGGTTACCCTTTGCTCCCTTGTCATCTGAGACTCAGTTATTTTCTCTTCTTCCTCTGTGTGGTTTCCATCATGATATCCTCTCACTCCCATCTCTATCCATTCATATCCTTTGACTGCTTGTTGCTGACCAGCAAAGCTCTCGTGCGCTGATTTAAAATAACTTTTGCTAGGTTGGGTTTGCAATAAAGGTAATCCATTATTGTTAGTGATTACATCATTTGCAGGTTGATACTGTCCCTCTTCTTCTTTAGTTGCCAACATCCCATTTATTGGCTGGGGTATGATAAGTTCCTCACTAAGTTCATCTACAAAAATTTCCCCTGCTGTTTGTTCAAGAATCTGTTCTTCTGTCTCCGTATCATCTATCTTGGCTTCTTTAATAGGTTTGACCATGTAGATTTTCCAATTTTCCATTTGTCTGTTTTTCTCCACCTTTCTCAGGTTCGTCAGTGTTTCCTGACAATGTAACATAGAGATAAAATCAGAACATTAAACATTAAATGTTTTATTTGTAATACTATTTCATATAACAAAACAAATAGTCTACAGCCACACTAGCAGCTCCGTGAGGCTGTACTTAGACACAGTTGAGCTAAATGCTAAATGCTAATCAGCATACTCAAATCTGCATAATGTTTATCATGTTCACCAGTTTAGTTTCATGTGTTAGCATTCTAAAATTTCTAATAGTACTGAGCACAAAGTGCAGCTCAGGAAAAGTCAGGGGATCATCAAAGTCCAGCCAGTAATGTGGAGAAATTCACTCTGAACCAAAAATGTCAACCTCACTGTGGTGCCGAAGGAAGTCAGCTCACCAAAAGTCATTAGGATTTATTCTCTGGGAACCGTGTATGTTTGAACCAAATGTGCCAATCTCTGTAGAAGAGGTGAAAAAAATTTCACAGAAGGAAAGTGAAAACTCTGAATCTCTGGTGGGTTTTGGGGTATCACCAAATTTAGTAGGAATTACCCTCTGGGGACCATGAAGGTCTGTGAAAAATTTCTGAGGAAATCCATCCAACCATTCCTGACATTTTATTGTAGACCAAATTTGACCAACTGGCCAAACAACCAACAGAACAACTCTGCCTCGTCTAAACCAACACTTAAAGTGTAGGTAAAACTTAAATGGAGCTACTATACTTTCTAAAGTTTCGTCAGAAATATCAGTTTTTACCTTCGCCTGGTGGATGGTGGAGACCCATGTGGAGCAGCTCTCTGAGGTGCTGGCTGCAAATATGTAGACGTTCATAGCACACTGAAGTTCACCTACCTCCACAACAACAAATGAACCTGACAGAAGAAAAAGGAACGATAATGGGATCTACAATCTATCTGCGCAAAATCCAGCTGTCTTGGCTCAGTGTCTGTAAGAAAATGTTACTCACAGCCGTCTTTCAGCGCTATGCAAGAAGTTTTATCCAGGGCCAGAGGAGGTCGAACCACTTTAAGCCGCTCTCCTTTCTTCTGCATTTTGGTCATTAGAAGCACATCTGAGAAAAGTAGTGCCACCACCTCCAGCTGCATCATGCAAAGAAACACAAGAAAGTGAAAAAAAGTAATGAAACGGATGTTCTGAAGAGACAGATTTAAATTTACAGTAATTGAGTGCCCAGGCGCTGCTCACTTTGCTGTCTTTTCTGTCCCGAATCTTCAAGTTTTCCTCCAGCAGCAACTTACGTACAACTTCAGGACCCACTCCTCTGATGGGACATGTTAGGTCAAACTGGCAGATCTCTCGGACATGCTGTCAAGGAAATCCGTCATGAGTAATCCCCAATAGTAATGCATATTACAGCAGATAATAGTTTAATTTTGCAGAAATCTCCTTTGTTCAGTAGTTTTATTATAGCCTGACATCGGAGCTTCCACATGTTGTCATCTTTCTAAGATTCCATGCAATACCATGAATTGCTTACAGACACTGACATAAGTAAAATAACACACAGAAGGCTGTGCAGAAGAGAGAAATATGCTTTTTCCTGTTTAAAAGATGACTTTAACTGGCTGTTTTGTATCATGTTTTACTGTAATAAAATCTTTTTTTTACTGTTTATACTTTTACTGTTTATAACAGCGGCAACCATTCAAACAATTGCCTAATCTTCTATTTATTTACGTACCATACAGTAAATATGGTCATAGAGCTTGTAAATATTCTAAGTATCATGGAATGCTCTGCCCAGCCTTGTTTGTTTCGTACTTTATTGTGTGCTTTCGTTGCTGACTTTTTAGCAGCAAAAAAAAAAATACATATTCGTTTCTATTATTTAGGCTCCAGAACACACACCCACACCCACGCACACCCACACAGAAACACAAATATCAGCTTAGTTAATAAAAGTGTCTAAAAGGGAGGTTTCAAGAACAGAATATTTCACCTTGTCAATTTCTTCATTTATTCCCTCCACCTCATATCCCTCCACCCTCTGAGAAGAGATGGAGAGAGCGAGCTTCTCATCTTGAAGCTTCAGGTAGTCATTGATACTCTCCAAGAAACTGTTTACACTGGACAACTGAAGGAAGAGGGACAGTTTAGTGTGAGTGCCAGTGTGAGTTTTGCTGCTCCGCAGAGGAGGAACTTTTTCTTACAGTGTCAGATTCTCACCATGCCTCTGAGTGTGTGCTGTACATGAGGGTCCTGGGTGGTTTTGAGCACAGCTTTAAGCAGGAGGGGGTACTTGGTGATCCTCTGATGAGGTTTGGCCTGCATGTCCCCGAGCCGCATCCGCTCACACTGAGGGTGAGTTTCTACCCACTTGACAGCACAAAGACACATAGCGTCAACTTGGTGCTTGTCAGAAGAAATGTTTTTTTTCTTGAATTACACAATCTCTTAAAATTGTGAATAAAATAGAATTAAAGAAAAAGAAAAAATTAGAGCCAACTACCCAGAGCCAAACAGCATCTTACAGAAGCCTAAATAGTATGTAGATTGTTTTGTTTTTAACTTTCAAGGTTTAAAAATAGAATTTTGATTTTGCTTCTTGATGCATCGGAAAATTACATTTGAAAAACTTATTCCAGTACAGACCCCTTAACACCCACTCGCTGACTGTAAAACAAAAACATATCATTTCCCACTCAGGTTAGCAAGTATGAGGGTATGACATAAGTGAAAAAGCAGATGTCGAATACACGCATACTGTATTGTGTATAAAATTGGTACCTTCTTCTATACACAAGCTAGCACTGCTAGTATTGTAGGGTGCTATGTTTATATCAAAAATGCACATTATTTCATGCAGTACAAAGCTATTCCTTTCTTTGGTTTTGTAGGACTTTGCTGATTGACTTTACTTGGTTTAGTGAACTAGACATTATTTTGAACCTCTGTTGAGGTTGAATCATTTGGAGAAGACGTTGGTGTGACAAGCGGTATCCCACCAGTCGGTGGCTATGACTGGTCACCCACTAGGTTATGAAAACATCCCAAATGACACAGAGCCACCAGATTATAACACAACAGTTAGTTACAGTGAATTCCATTTATGTAATGGTCGGCTTGGTGTGGGTGAGCATATCAGTGTCTGTTTGTGAGCTTTCATCTTTCATCAACTTTCATCTTCACAAAAGTGTGTTTGTGTTGCGTATAGTACATGCGGATGCCGCTTTACCACACCTGAACGTAGGTAAAAAAATGTGGGTTGCTCTCCATCTGCCTGCGTGTGAACTCAAGATTGTTTTCCTCCTCCCAGCAGTAATGCTGATAGGAGGAGAAACGCTCATGGAACTAAGGACAAGAAGAAAAGAAAAATGAATGACAATGTGAAATGTACAGCCACCAAAAGTAAAACGCCTGCTCTTGAAATTGACCCCCTTTACACATGAAGATCAGCTTACTTCTCAGGAGGAGTACCCACTCCATTGAAATTATCGAATAATGGTTTACTTTATGGAAACGCAAAACTAAATAACTGGAGTATCCCTTTAACTAAAAGTAAAGATGTTATCAGAAAAATGTTCTTAAAATTATTGTTGAGTAACTGGATTACTATCATTAATTAACACTGTAAGCTGCATTTAAATGTTGGAGGTGTTTGAGTTAAATTTAAAGTGCCCCTCTAGTTTGCATATTGTTAATTTACCAGGAGATTTCATCCAGAGTAATGTATGAGCAGTGTTAGACACTAGAAGCCTGTCTTAACATTCATCAGCTGAAGGGCAAAGTTAAATCAAAGTCAAGATGCGGATTTATGAGATGATTTTGTAACATGTCAACTGATTTAGGGGCCAGTCAGAGTCAAATATGCAACTTGCACAAGGGATTTACACGAGGGACTCTTTAACTTATTTTTGTGCTGTTGGGTAGTTTATTTTTTATATAACAGCGCATTATATTTCACATGCAAAAACAGGTTGAAAAATCTTATTATGCAAAGTGACCAGTGACTACAACTGTCGAATAAATTTGGTGGAATAGAAAGAGTAATAAGAAAATGGAAATATTCAATTACATCTAAGTAGTACTGTTGTGCACCTAAGCAAATGTACTTACATCTCATTCATTTTCCAGATGCTTTTAAAATGCATTTGACTGGAACACATCATGGACATTATCAGATACTGGAAGCGAAAACCTCCCAAATAAACAGCTAAAGGCATGTTCAGTGAGATATGGCACAAGTGTTCAGGGCTTTTTTTTGTTGTAATGTATCTTGCAGACACTGAACTCTTACCTGCAGGCAACCAGCCTCTAACCTCACGGGGTCAAAGGGGTCGCCTGTCCTCCGGACCTCCTGTAACATGGGATAAATCACCTCCTGCCAGAAAAGCTGGTGTGCATGGAGGATGGAGGGGAGGTTGCAGAAAAGCAGCTCAGGGGTCACCTGTCACAGCAGGGAGTCAAAAGAAATAAATAAATAAAAATCATAGTGTTAAAGTTGAACTCCCCGGCTTTGAGATATTTTCCACCTTCTCAGCGGAAATATGTTGTGGTGCATTTTCCATTTGTACGCGTCTGTTGTAGTCTGTATCATCTTGAGCGGATGTTCTTACTTTGGCAGTCAGTATATCAATGGTATGCAGAAAAGTGGAAAATAGGCCTGTAGATTAAGTGTGCTGAAGAACAGGTTTGTTTGTTTCCAGTGTAGATGAGGCTGCGTGCTCTGCAGACTGACCTCCAGAAGAAATCCATGCTGATTTAGGTTGATGAGAGCTGCAATAACCAACTGTGAGAGGTAAACACAGCTTCGTTAAACATCCTGTGGAAAATCCCTTGTCAGCTCTGACTTACACAAAATGAGATTTAGCATTTAAATGAAGGACTGTGACAGCAGATAGAGGGTGACATCTTACATCCTTGATGACAATAAGCTTGTTGATGTAGGTGAGCTCAGTGTGGACAAACTCCCACAGCGCCTCCTGCTGGTGTCTCTGCATCTTAGACATGCTCTGACCATGAAAACGACAGATAACAAAGAGTGGTGAAAGAAGGGGGGAAAGAGATTAAAGATGTTTCCGGAATATTTTAAATCTACGTGCTTAGTGGACATTTTACAGTAAGAGCAGGAGAAGCATTCAAAGGACATGGCAAAAGGCAATGTTTTCCTCACTATCAACAAATTCTATGAAAATACGAAAGTTCAAAGAGTTTCTCTGTATTTTTCATTTCCTGTCCTTAAAGACATAAATCCTTACAAACAGTTCACAAAAATATACCTTTATTTTCTAGAAATAATAATTTCTTTAAAAACCTTGGCACTCCGTTATTAGCAAACATTACACAAATAAGAGTAAACAGTGTATTTTTCTGGGACCTTTTTTTTTTTTTAGATGTGGTGCTCTACTATCAGCAGCAGGATCGTGTTTGTGGTTTTGACTCAAAATAAACCACAGTGCTGATCTTCATCTTAATGAAGGAACATCTCTCCCAATGTAGCAGTGTTTCTCAGTGATGTGTTTCTAACAACAATGGATGTCTATGACACAAAGAAATGAGCCATACCAGGCTATAGCTACAAGGCCCATACTTGTTTGTAAAATACATTAATTGTTAAGTGTTGGATTTGGTCTTTTAATGGAATTTGGTCACAAAAAGAAAGGGCCCGTACCGAATGAGAGTGCACTAAATCCGTCCAGTTTTTCTCGAGTGTTGTTCCCTGACTTTCCTCTTTCCATCTCCACTTTAGACAGACTGGCACAGCGTAGGCCTCCAGATCCTGCCTTAAGACATCCAGCTGACCTCGCTCCTGAGGGGTTGCAGAGACAGAGAAAGAAAGAAAGATAAAGAAGCGGACATAGTTAAAGCAAGTCTTTATCTGTTTCTAATCATGTCAGCATGTAGTCTGAAGCGAAGGAGGCAAAATAACACCTCAGATGCTGGGTTCTTGTCAAACACTCCCTGGCTGAACAGGACCTGTCTCAGTGCCGCTCTGGGTTTGGCTCCTGCAGATGTTCCTTTACTCACAGTCGCAAAGTCACTCACAACTTTCTGCTTCGTCCGCCTCTGGAAAGTCAAACATTTGTACATTTCAGGCAATGCATTTCACGTGGGCATATTAGGGGATCATGTCCATTTTATCAACAAACATTCACAAGATAAGTTAGGATGAGACTGTGATATGAATAATGTCAAGGGTGGAAATATTCAGATCCTTTGCTACAGTAAAAGTAGTAATACATCAGTAGAAAAGTACTCCAGCATTACTCTAAAATTGTAAACTAGTAATTTCAGCAAAATGTACTTAAATACCACTTATGCATCAATGTGTAAGCAGATTGTTGTGGCTGGTGAGGCAAAGCTGATTTTGATCATTTGTGAGGTGTGTAATGCACAAAAACCTCAATCTCAGATTTCTGTTAATAATCAAGTCCTAAAAACCTTATTTTATTGCACAGTGACAATATTTCAACCTAAGTTTAATTTTTTTAACACTTCCAACGAGAAGGACAGAAGGACAGAAGGACAGGATAAGGCACTAAAACCATGAAAAAGTTAATAAACTTCTATACTTGAAACAAGTTGATTTGTGTTGAAAACGGGTTGAAATAATCCCGTCGGAACAGAAGTATGAAGTAGCAATAAATGGAAATACTGAAGTGAAGTGCCTCAAAACTGTACTTGATTAAATGCACGTATTTAAAATCCACCACTGTAAATGTCCTTTCTGTCCCAGGTCACTTGCCTGATAGCTGAGTGAATTGAACTTGTTTTTGTCTGCCGACCCCTTGTGGTGAGGGTTTATCTCTGCAGCTGCTGTCATCCCATCAGCTGCATCCATCTCTCTGTTTTCACTGTCCCTCTGCCTCTCTCCGTCCACACTGTCTCGCCATGGCACCGACCCTTCGTCCAGTGGTGATTCATTTCCCCTGCCACGGTTTACATGTGGCACTTTTGAGGAAAGGCTACAGATAAGCAGGCAGGGTTACTCATTGCCAAAATAAGGTGTGTAAAGGGACAGAGGTGAAATAAGGTGTGTGAAAGCACAGAGGTGAATAGTCTGAGACAAGAAAAGGCTTTAGAAGATAGGATTAGAGACTAGAAGACAGATTGGAGGGATGTTGTGTGTTGTGTTGATTGGAGGGATGTTGTGTGCCATCTATGTATATGACAAATATACATAGATGGCTGTGTTTCAAGTTGTTTAAAACACTGGTTCCCACCTTTTTTTGGCATCTGATCCTTCAAAATAAAGCCAAGTCTGAACTCTGTAGGTTCCATATGTCTAATGGCTGTGAAGTGTTCAACCTTAAACAAATTTCTTTCCGTTTATTTAAATTTAGTGTTAATTAATGATTATTTTCACAGGGACAAATATTGCATAAACCAATGCAAAATACCAGAAGCATTTAATCCTAAGATAGTTTGCAATACTTCTCACTAGATGAACTTTAAGATACACAAAACTCAACAAGAAAATAAGTGCAAGACAGATCAAAACACAATTATTATATAAAATTACCATAAAACTGAATGATAAGCATCAGACAAGATTCATGACTTTGAGACTGATCCCTCTTTAAAAACAGTATCAACTTGAGTTTAAGATGATCCCAGTTATGGTCCAGTTTGAAACTTTTGCATGACCAGTATCCAATAGAGGATTTACAAAAGATCACCTTACAGTTTTCCATAGAAGAACCCTGTGGACCACAAGGTCACTCAGCACCTAAGAAGCCTGGTTATTTAGGCATTTAGAGATGAGATTAATATAATAAAACTTAATGAATGGATAAAAACTAAACATATTTACTTTCTTCAGAATTTGGCAGTTGTCAGAACTCTTTGGCTTCCAGTCCAAATTTTTTATTATTATATATCATCACAAGAAGTCTGAAGAGCTCCAGTCTTCCAGAAACTCATGAGAAAAAAAACCCAATGATAACAGCAAAGTTTAAAATTATAGACATGATTCTGTGTAGCAAAAAATCTTTTCCTGCTTTGTTATTCTGTCTCAAAACCTCTCATATTCATTTTATGACTTCTGGTGTGGGTACTGACCCCAAATTTGGGAACGACTGATTCAGGATAAAATTCACAAGATCAGTTAAGTGAGCACATTTGTATATGTTGCATAAAAGTTGCAAGGACCTTCACAATAAAAGCATTAGATGTCAATGGAATGCTGAAAAACATATAGTACTAATGAAACAGAAATACAAAAAAAAAAACCAATAGCTTTTTTTTTTTTTTTTTTAAAGCAAGAGAGTATAAGTGAGTCTTGACAAGATATTTTTTCAAGTTTAAATAGTTAGCAGTTAACTTTTCCAAAGCTTAGGGCCAAAGAAAGAAATAAAAGCAAATTTGCCTCGCTGACTCTCTATTATCCATCACTCTGACACGGTAAACACCAAGCCCAGAAGTCATAACTGTTGTGTCCCACAGAGGGTTATGCCAGTTGAACCGGACACTGATAGTTTCACATGGCTGCAGCTCCAATTACACAACTATGCAGACCACACTGTTACTCCATGACGTTAAGTTTCCCACAAACTTGACATCACAACTTACTGTTTAGGTTACAGTGGAGAAATCAGTTCTCAGGAAGCTACTATATTCCGTGAACCCTTTCACAACTTACAGCTGCCTGCAATTAGAGAAATGCCTTTTTCAGTACGGCTGGGTCAACGCTGCTGCTTTAAATTAGCAGGACAAATGAAACACAGGTGCACTGGGGGATTACTGCTGTGGCATTAATAATCATATCATACAGTTTTGGTAGTTGTTCTATGAGCTGAGAGACACACAGATACTGCAAACATACTCCAGCCAGGAACGCTGCACTAACCTGCCTGTGCTATAATGTAAAACATCAAAAGACTGACGCAAATGCTTTCATCACGTTGTCATACCTGTTTACAGTCACTGTCTGTATCTCAAAGTAACACAATACAGATGTCTGATACACAATTATATTTGATTTGTAATACTTTGGCACAAGATTGATAACAAGTCCATAAAAACAGGCTTCCTGACAATTTTATTGACTTAATAAATCAACAGGTCAAATACCACAAAACAGTCCATAGAGCCACAAAGAACCTTCAATGTGAGGGTGACTTACTGTGGTGAAGACACAAAACAAAATGTTCCTCTTAAATACTGTACTCCTGTGCCACCTTAAACTACCTAATATAGGCCTACTTTATAATAAATAAAATGATAAAACTTTACCTGGGCTTGGTTGAATCCATTTTGTTTCACACAGTCATCTTTGGTTTGTTAGCTTTCTCCTCCTCTTTCACTTTACCTGGACAGGTCCCTCCCTCTCCTCCTCTCACCTGTACCCATGCCCTCTGCAACTGGCCCGACGAGAACAACTGGATTCTGCAGCCAACAAATCGGCGCTCAGGACTGGTTTGTGTGTAAGCAGTTAAAAGTGCTTAGTGGATTGGAGGCGGTGACTGAATTTCTTTGAGGGGGACCTATTGTTGTTTCACGGCAATTAGGCTTATTGATCACCCAGAGCAAAACAGGGGGAAATGATTTTTAAGAGGGGACGAGAGGCCTGATTTTTGTTTATGCGCCTGAGAGGCAGTTGTTTTTGTTAGTTACATAACAGAAGTCAAGGTATTGACATCAAGTCAACTGTGAGAATCTAGTATTTGACAGCACATTTAAAATGGAGAACAGAGTAGAGCATTCAAGTTAGAAGAAGTGAGATATGGGGAAGCGGACAAGCCAAAAGAATGTAGTCATGAGAAAGGGGGAAAAAAGATGAAAACATAAAGTCAGGTCGCAAAAAGACAAAGACTTGATATCGTAGGAGGTAGGATGTCATTACAAATGTAATTAATGCTTAAAGCTTCAGGTTGGAATGTAGAGCTGGCAGTGTGCCCAACATTATATACAAGACTATATACATCCTCATTAGATGGTTTTTTCACATTTGTACTTCATCCATACACCTCCACATACATTCTCAGCCTGTTAACGTAAGGTGTACAAAACCTCCAGGCAAATTTATGACGCAATTCAGTTACACACAAGATATATGACTCATTTATTTCAAAGACAAGACATTAACACTTAAAAGATCATAACTGATGATCAACTTGGTTATCATCGATTTTTCATTCAAATAAATGTTTTCGTCTTGTGTTTTAAGTCTTTTAGAATGACGAGTCTTCACTCTCTAAGAATGGGATTTATTTAATTTGAATCTGCAGGCTGGGACTGGTATTATAAAAGTTGCTTGGCTTTGGTAGACTGAGACAAGGCGTGTCCTGTTTTGCCCAACAGTAATGAATAATGCTAGTATGATGGGGCTTAAAAAAATGTTATGGGGTTGTGAAAAGCTTGTAAAATGTGGCAGTGGTGTTGTCTGGTTTCCATATCTTTTTTATCAAGACAATCAGAAATTCTTCAGTCTCTTCTTCAGTCTAACCAGGAACTACTATTAAAACAGTTCCAGCTAACTTTATGGAAACTATGTAGTCATCATTTAATTTTGCACCGCCTTCCTTTTGCAAGAACATAACTGACAAAAATTATATGCGATAATGTTTAAACATTCTGAATCTGCAATAGTGACTTTTGACAGAAATTGAATAGCTTGGCTAGCCTGGCTTAAAGTGCAAATTACAGAATGGTAAAATGGTTTGCTGCGCAATAAGAGGTTGATAAGGCGACAAGAAAATACAATACAATACAAACTACAGTCAGCATCACTCAAATCATGAATGCATTTTGCATAATCAGTCTTGTATAAAATCATAAAGACCATTGTTCCCTCATATTTTTCAAAGACAAGTAAGATAGTGATATTATATAAACATAGCATCATCTAAGGCCTCATCAGCCTTAGCTATTTTTTTGGGGGGGGCGGAATTATCCTTTTCACTTTCTTGCTGAGTTGGATGAGAAGATCAATAAAACTCTCATAATTGAGAGGGGGATCAATCCTTTCATCTAACTGTAGGAAAGAAAGAGAATAAGCCAATTTCCTTAAACATTTTATAATATGTATACAAAAATACTGTACAAACATTGCTGAAAGTTGTTTGCAAAGGGTTGACCAGAGCTTATCAGTGCAAAATCCTGCTTTTTCTGACTGTCCATCCCTAAACCTTGATCCGTCCACTCTCAGTAGTTTGATCGGGTACGAGAGGTAGAGTACTCAGTGATGCTGGTTTCATGTGAAATAAATCTGCTGCTTTGGTGGTAGCACCATGTCCTTTCCTCTGAAGAGAGAAATACTTGGTCTCAAAAGCTTTTTGTTCCACTTGGCTCATAATGAACTATTGCTGAATGCCATACTTTGTCTCCAGCTCCTCGGCCGCCTGTCCCAGATGCATCTCTCTCAGTTTGTCTAACAACTCCTGCAACAGCAGCGGGTCCAGCATTTTACCTTGTCCCCCTCCACCTGCACGTGACCCTTTCTCAACCCACACCCGCAGCATCTGGTAGTGAGCCTCCCGGCAGGATCGGTGATCAAACTCGGCTTGTTCGATCTCTGTGTCATTCACACCGAGCGTACGCACCAGCTGCTTTACCTGCAGCACAGGAACTAGATCCAGCACCATGTAGATCAGGTCAGGGACTGAAGGCAGGGTGGGGGGGGGTGTGATGAGGGAAAGTGATAAGAATTAGTACAAAAGTTTGCTATATGTTTGAGCCAAAACAAACTGGACTACTGATAAGGGGCATGTTCTGAAACACACTCACTTCTTATTTCCAGGGGGACACAGTCAGGCAGATTGGACAGCTGCTGTTCACTCACAGGGCTTTGGGGAATGACTTCGACAGTGCGGTTTTGAAAAGGTTCCTCCGTAACGATCAGGACTTGCTGTGAAATGAGAGCAGATCAGATTTTATTGTCTGTAGATGTACTTCCAGAAGGGAAAAGTGAATGCAGACAGTTAGATATCTGTACCTCGCTAGAGTCCTGGGTGACATTAGACGGTTGGGGAGATGGTGTTAGAAGTCTCCTCTTGGTAAACCATTTTGTGGCCATGTAGGTGATGAAAACCACCATCACCAACAAAACAAATGCCGTAGCTGCAACTCCAACAATTACATCTTGAAGAAATTTTGAATCTTTTTCTTTGTCAGGGCCTTCTTGAGCATCCCGAGGGGGAACATAGGAAAAAAGACATGGAGATGGATTCATGAAGAAAAAAGCAGTAATCTTTTCAGACCATCTAAACAGTTTTAAACCCTAATTATTATGGTACATCTTAAAAAAACAAACAACACCCCCCCCCCAAATGAAACAACAACGAAAAAGCAAATTTGAAAAGGCAGCAGAAAATGTTGGGTTGTCAACAATATCAATTATAAGGTCACTGTAATCTTATAGCAAACCTATTGTTATTCTGGAAACCATTGCACTCACTCTTTCATATAAAGGCATGTGATAAAGTGCTCACCTTTTGTATTCAGAGATGTTGAACAGTAATTTTGGCACTCAGAGGTACAACTGTAAAGAGCAGAGGAAATTTCGCAATATTGAAAAAGGAAGTAGCAGATATTAAGAGGAACTGATTAACACAAAGGCTTGGTTGTCTTTGTAACACCAGCAAGTTGATTACATGTTAACACATAAGGCAAATGGCTTAAAAAAGCCACTACACAGGGAATTTAAACTAAGAGAAAGAGACACATTGCTTTAACTGTCACAGTTATTATTAATGAATAAACTCGTGTGTTACATGTGAACAACAATGCAGCTAAGGACTGTGGGATCCATGGGAAGTAATTCCTCTGGGCTAACGTCCTTTTTCCTCTTTTAAACATCTCTGTCTGTCCACCTACACAATCCTCTTCGAAAATGGGCATTTTGGGTACTATCCTGATAGCGATCACAGAAAACCAAGAAAAACTTTTACCAAATTCCCTCTGTCCTTGTATTAAGCAGCTATGAAAATGTTTTCTTTTGAAATTGTGTAGATTTAAACCACACCCTGTTTTAAATCTACAACAAAATAACCATAAATAGATTCTGTGCAACCACAGGGGCAATTTTCATCCATATATTTTAGGGTTACTCCTTCAGTGAACCAGGCAGACAGTATACTGGGCGCTGAAACAGAAGCCCAGGAATCAGTATATTTAACAACTGAGCACTTGATTGGTAAATGTTACAATGTCAGGGACCCAGTTGTAGTTCATCACTTCTCTTTTCTATTGCCAACAAATGGAAAGATTGAACAAAGTTGGAAGTGTGTTGCTAGTTTCAATTCAACAAAACAACTTCCCCATCAGTGACTTAAAAAAACCCATCCCAAACAGTAGGATAGGGACCACACATGAACCGAAAATTCACAAACAACAATGGGAAACTCACTTCTTACAGGGTACACACTTGCTGTTGACTTTGTAGTAGTTTTCCTTACACACACAAACAGTGTTTTTCTTGTCTGTACCTGTACACATAAGGAATGTTTATTTTTACACAACATCGAGGAAATACTTGATGAGCCAAATAATTAATAAAGATAAATCTTTTACATTGGCATAACTAAGTGTTAGTATAATTAATTAGCACTGTCACATCGTAATACTTACAGTGTTCTTTTTCCTTTTCATCAGGTCCACATCGTGCACATTTGTAACAATCGTATGTTGTTGAGTCAATTTCAAATTTGTAAAATCCCTTCTCACATTTACATTTAGTGTTTAGGTTTCTTTGACATGCCGATTCCTCAAGTTCATTCCTAGATTCTGTGGAAAAGTTTAAAAGAGAGAAAAAGTCAACAATGCGAACCATTAAACAGTGCAACACTTATAAACAGTTATCAAGGAGATGAAACTGAGTCCGAAAAAGGAAACATTACTCTACTTTTGCATTTTGTGCAACTCTTGCAGTTTGGGGAGAAGTTCATCTGGTCCATGAACTGTCCCTTAGGGCAGGGTCTGCAGTTACTTCTCTGACCTTGAGCATTACACATTTCTAAAAGCTTAAAACCTGAAAAACATTAATGTCACATATAAACATAGTTTAGACTTTGCAGAATTGATATCATAGCAGAAGAAGACAGCTGCCTGTGTGATATAATTCCAATAATGAGCGTGCTACTGTGTGTCATGTGGTTCTCTCTACCTGGAGGGCATTTGTTGCAACAAACTCCCTTTTCATTGAGATAGTCCCCCTCTGGACACTTCCGCTCCTCTGAAGGTTGTGGCGATACCAATGTGGGACTGAACATGTACTGCATATCAGAATATACAATAAATGCACAAAGAAAAAAGTTAGCTGTCCATCGGAAAGAAGTTTTCATGTTTTCTTGCAATCTCAAAACATTCAGTGAAGCACTTCAGGTTTTTCTCACCATGAGGAGCAGTATTTTGCCCAGAGAGGATTTTTTAATCCATCCTCCACAATGCCCAGCTCCCCCCATTATTTTACAGGTTCAACTCAATCCATCTGACGCCACCTGCAAGGTAAACAATCTGTTAATTACCTCTTAGAGCCAAATACATACTACACAGTATATTACACTTTTAATGAATGACGGACAGACAGTGTGCTCTGGGTACGCACACAACTAAGTTAAAGTCATTGTTCAAAGCCTTAAAAGCACCTGCAGCACCTACAAAATGCTGGACGTCACAGGGGACGGTAGGTGAAGGGCCATCAAGAAGGCCAACAAGGCAGCAGAAGCTGATCCAAGGATCAGGAGAGGAAAGCTGCCTGTCGGTGGGGTGGACACAATCACTGCCATCATCTCCCACCCAAGCAGATACGAAAATCAGGCCGGAGGAGGAGAGAGCAGTGACACCCAACCACCACCATAAACAACAGAACCAGCAAGATCCACCAGGAGCTGGAGAGCCCCAGGCAGCAGCACAGGGAAGCAAGGGAGGAGGACCGGGGACCCCAAACAGAGCTGGTTTCCCCCACCAGAAGCTCCTGATCTGGCACAGAGAGTGGAGGAAGGGACGGGCCAGGATGCAGGCTGCCTTCCTGATTAACAAAATAGCTGCTATGGTAGAAGCAAAGCAAACCACCCACCTGCTGTTGCCAACACCTAAAAAGCTAAAATAACACAGCAAGGTCTGGCAGAGGTATCTGAGGGACTATGTTCAGTCATTTTTTATCAAGGGGAAAGTACAGATTTGTTCTTATTCATTTTTGTTAGAATGCAAAAGTCTCCATACCTTCAACTGAGATGTAAGAATTTTTGAGATTAAGTTCTGGTCTGAGTTTTTACATAATAACTCAATGTAAACTGGGTCAATTAAATGCTGCCAAAAAAATATCTACTTGCCACTTCTATTGTTTTAGCCATTTAAGTATTTTTAATAGAGTAAATAAACATTAAATGGAAACGACTGTGACCATACGGTCATGTTATGCAAAATATGGCTCGTAAAGAAAAAAACAAAAACAAAAAGAAAATAAAAGGAAAACAAAAAACGAATCTCCTCTCACCACTTTTTCTTTTCTTCATCCACACATTCTCCCGACGAGATTAAAAAATGAACTTTACCGACGACAGTGGCTTAAAAAAAACCCAACCAAACAAACAAACAAAAAAAAAAAAAAACAACAAAACAAAACCAAAACAAAACGAAAAAAAAAAAAACAAAAAACCCCGACTTCAAAAGATGCTTTACAGATACTGTTCACGTATATTCAAGGGCTAAGTCAACGCTAAAGATATTACTGTTAATTTTCTCGTCTCGCTGGTTTCGTTTTAACTCCCAACCACATAACGCCCACTGCGGCCCGAGCGTCTGATCTCCGTTCTCCGCAGACCCGGCGCTCGGACGCATTTCAACGCCACTTACCCGGTAAACCGCTGTCGGGGCCGAGGGCTTTCCCTTCAGTCCAGATCCACGACCGTGAACGCGTATCTAATACTTTCTTTGGATCGGGAGTTTTCCTATTGTAGTTTTTTTGTTTTGTTTTGTTTTTTTGCGTTGTTGTTTTGTTTGTTTTATTTCCCCTGAAAGCTGAGCGCAGGCTGTGCCCTTGTTGCCACAAAAACGCGTCGAGGAGGCGGGTTACTTACGGGAAATAGCTGTGTCACGAGGTGCGATTCAAGGAATTTCGGGGCAGAGTTTCGCAAGACTTCGCTTTGGGGACCGAGACGCATGCTCTATGGGGACCAGTGGAAAGTGAGCATGCGGGACAGGTGAGCGCCATCAAGTCTGGCGGCGACTCCCTGATAGGTTTAAAAAAAAAAAAAAAGATAATAAAACCCATATCCCAGCACCGGGCTCAGCAAGCAGGAGCACCTCACAGAATACGACCAGAACCTTGATCTTAATGCATATTTAGTCGCGTCCCGCAACTCCGGAGTCATGAATTTCCTGCAGGACGGAGAGAGAGAGAGAGAGAGAGAGAGAGAGAGAGAGAGAGAGAGAGAGAGGAAGAGGAAGAAGAAGAGGTGCTCGGTTCATCACGAGAGTTGCCTCGGCAGCCAGGGGATGGTTGAGCGCTCTTACTGGGCCGACCCTAATCATAAGCTTTATCAAAGCGGAGAGTGAAGGGTTCTGTCAGGGGATAACGGGGTACTGTGAAGTCTCTTAGGTCTCCGTGAGTCAGGATGTTTCTAATTTTTGGTAGGGGTTCCTCACAGTAGAGCCGGAGGCCAAAGCAATTTGGCAAAGCAATTTGCCATTCAAAGTGACTATATCATTAGATAATGGTTTGTTTTGTTTTTTTTTTTGTTTGTTTTTTTCCTGAGGTTTTTTTTTTAGGTCCAAGTGCAATAACTTCAGTTTTGTCAGAATTCAGAGGTTCAAAGTTTCCGGTTATCCGGTTAAGTCTTCAAACATACCATTCCTA
Organism: Istiophorus platypterus; assembly: GCA_016859345.1. NCBI lineage: Eukaryota > Metazoa > Chordata > Actinopteri > Istiophoriformes > Istiophoridae > Istiophorus > Istiophorus platypterus. Next base: position 10,685,209 of record CM029126.1, read on the forward strand.
TGCAAATGCAACAGCTAAAACATCTGGATCAAAAGTAGGCTTTTTAGATATAGGTTTATTTACTGCAGTCTTAAAATCCTGTTGATGCTGTAGTGTCTAATGAGTGACTGGGTTTATCTTTCCCCTAATTCTGGAATGTTTAGGTCAAAGGAAATTTTGAGGTCTGATAATCAAAGGAATTTATGACCCTCTTTGGCCTTAGGAGAGGGGGTCATATAATTGACAAACCAAATGTTAAGATAGGCCCTCACATTTAGCCTACGCACCAACCTATATAAGTGAGTTTTGAGCTGTGATTCGGAGAGAGACTCATCCTGGCTCCGAGTCGTCTCCCAGGCAAACCATGGTGCCCGATCGATGCTGGTCTTTTTTGTAATAAACCTGTTTTATGCAATCAAGCCAGTGTCAGCGAAGTTTCCTTCATCATCTACACATCATCGAAGTCTGAGAAACAACCACAATGCTAACCTTAAACAACCTTTTAATCTTTAGATAACTTATATTCATCCATCAAATTTTAAGGAGGGGGAAGGAAGCTGACATTAATCTAAATGAATCTCAAATCTTAAACTTAAAACCATTTATTCTTAAGTTTAAGGGAATATCACAGCCACAGCCACAAGATGAGGTCATAATTAGACCTAGACTGATAAATCCTGATGCATCTACTACAGATATGTTGATATCTGTGTATACGTTGGCAGATAAAAATAAATTGGAATACAGAAATGCCAAACTAAGTTTGAGGTAGTTTAGAAACACCATTACATAGTTTGTCCACCAGAGAGAACAAGTTCATTTTTCAACTGTAAAAGATTTCTTATGAGTCACCGTTTAACAAAAAAAAATAGGGGGATGCATATCAAGATTGATTGTATATGTTTTAAATTGCTAGCAGCCAGTATATACTTATCAGAGTTTGTAAACTCCCAAATATTGATATTGGTAGCAGTCTCAAAAATCCAGCATCTGTCCAAAGTGCACCAGAATCTTGTGATATCGCATGCGAACCCTGCACCGGGCCTCGATACAGTCCTTCCTACAATGAGGAGTTGAGTTGCAAAGTTTGCCAAAACTGCAGAGGACGTTAGTAATTTCACAGCTTTTGTCCGCAGGGTGGGGGGCGAGACCTAAGTGTGAGACCTATACAGTGAGACAGTCCCACTTTTAGACCATTTTTAGACCAACGACAGGGACAGTCTTGGTATCAGCAATGGTATTAACATGTCGAATATGAATATTATTCTTTTGCCATTGGCTGCAGTGTCCAGATGGTTTTAAAGGGGGGATTTCTTGCTCTTGCAGGACATTTGAAACCTCCTTTACGATGCCAATTTGCACTTTAATAACATATATATCTTCAACCAGGGCACAGCAAATGAATAGTTAAAAACATAACTGAATTGATAAAAGGTGGCTCGAGTAGACTTCAGTGGGCCAGCAGAGTGTAGCCTCACATGACTTCTTCCGTACAATACATGAAAGAGCTCAGTCAGCAGAGCAAGACAAGTACTTCCTATGAAAACCACATCCTTGCTTTTATTTTCGTCTTCATCTCTCTCTCTCTCTCTGCCAAACACCTACATGGGCACATTCGGCACACAGACACTTAAAGTTTCATATATGCACGTGCAAACACTCCGAGCAGTGTGAAACTGCTGAGTTTCACTCAGTATTTCAGACCAGCAGTGAGGTGGACTGCCCAGCTATTATTCCATGCTCCTAAACATGTGGGAAAAAAAAGCTTTTGCTCACCTGCTTACACTGTCACAAGGACACCCTGTTCCTGGCAAGGAGTTCTCTGAAGTTCTAATCAAACATACTAATTCTTACGGTCAAGCAACAGTAATAGCGAAACCTCGAGATAAGCATGATCAGGTTTTCACTTTGTAAGTTAAGAGTGATTTTGTTGCTCAGTCATCTCTCGTCCAGTCATCACTGTACCCTATTTGAGTGTTGTTGCTCGAGGAGGGTTGGAAGGGGCCTTGCTGGCGGCCCCTTTAAGATGCTGCTTCCTCATCCGTTATGTGAAAGCTGAGTTCATGCAAAGGCCCAAACAGTGTAGTGAGAGTAGCACAACACGACAGCTGGATGGTGGCACTGCAGCCCTTTCTTCAGGTTAAGATGAGAATCTCTTTTTATTGCTCATCAACGTAATGCCATTTCTTGGAATAATATTTATCTCCTTGACAGCTTCTTGTAAGAGCAACTGGGTGTTTTGGAGTTGAATGAGTGGTATATGACACTTTATTTAAATGACCTCACCACACTATAACAAGGAGAAAAAGTGATATGTGTAAGGAAGAGGGCAAGTGAAAGTGTTAGTTGGATTTTGAGCCAAAAGGTTAATTTTGGATCAAACAGGAGAGATGGTGCGTATGGAAAAAAAGTGGAGGCTGGATGAGGGCATGCTTTTTTGCAGAGCCAGGGGGGTTGCTGGGGCTGAGAGCCATACAAAGACACTTAATATGTTAGGCTTTCACAATGAGTCACCACATACATTTTACGAATAATCCCCTGACACAAATGTGTTTCCCTGCTCAGTCTCACACTCAGAGGGTCCCAGGTTACATCTTGTCTCTTCTCTCATCCACTGTAAGTACCTTACTGAGACTTCTTCAGCTGTAACTTTCAGTCATACCTTTGATAATTGTCCTGTCATGTTGAATATTAGTAGATTATTTAGACTAATTAATCCTGTAATCACACTCCTGGTAGGATGTAAAGTCTACACAGAGTTTGGATTAGTACAAGGCTGATTTTCATTACTGCTGTATGAATGTTATGTTGTTTTCAAATCTGACGTGTGTATTTAATCATGAATTATGAGTCTACCATGATGTGTGAAGGCTGTGAAGCACTGGCAATATACATGTTAAAATAAATAATTGCTTTCCTCCTCCTCCTCCTCCTCCTCCTCCTTTTGCTCATCCTCTTTCCTCTTTTCTTTTCTTCTGCTTGCTTTCCTATCCCTAGATGCAGCTTTTTTTTTTTATTGCTTTTACTCTCCTGTGCAATCTCTCATTCCTCTCTTCTCAGCTTCCCATACAGTGCAATAAGACACAATATGCCTGGCCGGTTGAAAAAGCCACGCTTTGCTGTAACAAGTGCCCACCAGGTAGTGGTTTATTTTTATCTAGCTTTTTGTATAGTTTTTGTGCAGACAGGTTATAATGGTGAATTACTCTGTGTTATTCCAGGTGAACATATGGTTCAGCGTGCACCAGAAACTTGTGATATCACGTGCGAACCCTGCACTGGGCCTCGATACAGTCCTTCCTACAATGAGGAGTTGAGTTGCAAAGTTTGCGAAATATGCAACGGGCGTGAGTAATTTCACAGCTTTTGTCCGCAGGGTGGGGGGCGAGACCTAAGTGTGAGACCTATACAGTGAGACAGTCCCACTTTTAGACCATTTTTAGACCAACAACAGGGACAGTCTTGGTATCAGCAATGGTATTAACATGTCGAATATGAATATTATTCTTTTGCCATTGGCTGCAGTGTCTAGATGGTTTTAAAGGGGGGATTTCTTGCTCTTGCAGGACATTTGAAACCTCCTTTACGATGCCAATTTGCACTTTAATAACATATATATATTCAACCAGGGCACAGAAAATAAATGTTTAAAGTTTTTACATTGCCAATATGTAAATATGAGTATTAGACTGTATCACAGTCATACTCAAATGGGTGGAAGAAGAGATAGAAATCTTTACAAATCCAGCTGAAACACAGGGCAGCAGTCAGGTCAAATTCTTTTTATATAGAGCCACGTCAAGTTATCTCAGAGTACTATACAAACCCTACACTTTACAGACCCAACATTTAGCGCTTCAAGCAAAATCGTTCTCACTGTGGGCGACAATCTGCCTCGACCAGTTATGCTGAGAGAGAAGGAGAGAGGGTGAGAGACAGAGTGAGAGAGGAAGAGGAGGAGCAAAGAGAGCATGGTACAATGCAGGTTCTTTGTAAGATATATAATAATAATAATAATAATGATAATAATAATAATAATAATAATAATAATAATAATAATAATAATAATAATAATAATAATAATAATAATAACAATAACAATAATAATAATAATAATAATAATAACAAAAACAATAATAATAATAAAAAAAATAATAATAAGAAGAATAATGATTGTGATAATAATGAAAATATAAAACTAATAATGAGACTAATAATGATAATAAATGTAGCAGGGGATGTTGAGCAGGATCAAGGCAGTAGGTGGCTTTCAGTTATAGATCCAGAGAGAGGAGAGGAAAGAGAAAGCACAGAACTACAGGAGAGACACAGTAGGTTGAGTGTCTGTCGTTTGAGAATGATGTTTGAGTTATGGCAGAAAACAATAAAGAAGGCTGACTCTTAGTCGTTACTCAACTCTCTCTGTACTTGTTGATTACAAAGAAGTTCGCCCATTAAAAATCTAAGGTCACATATGCAAGGGGAGTTTCCCACTCTGTGTATCATGGTGGGATACAGTCAGAAAGAGATGGGGGGGGGGGTCTGAGAAACCCTTCATGAACCCGCTCAGGGGGTTACTAGGGGCAGTCTCTGTAGCAGAAGCTCATGTTGACATAAATGATGGTTACACCAGAAACAGCAGCACAGCCCACCAAGTATAGTTAAACAGGAGGAGGCTGAAAAAGCAGACCATCGTTATGTGAGTGGAAAAAAAAAAGAAAACACAGAAAAGTGATAAACATCGGAAAGAGCAGCAGATACAAATGTCATTTGTTATTACTCAGGTCTCTGCCCTGCTACAGGTGAGCAAAAACAGCCTGTTATGATTATTTTTAAATGTCACTGTGGAAAACGTTGAAGGGAGAACACACAGAAGTGAGAGAAAGTTTGTGATTCTCAGTCTTAATTTTGAGCACATGAATATTTTAGCATTTACATTGGCTTTTAATCTTTACACACTCTACCACTGTTAACCATAAACAACTGTGAACAGACCTTAAAAATCTGTCAACTTGTGCTGAACTCTTTGCTCAAAGTCTTTCTAAAGAAAAACAAAAAAACCCTTTAGATCTCCACTATCTAGATTTTGGGGGGGATGAAGGTGGGTGTTCAAAAAGTTAAAAGCCATTAGGTCTGCACACGTAGGGGCTTCATACTAATTGAAGGCTATGGAAAATAATTCAGTCGGAAATGATTCAACCCACACAAAAATCAAATGTACTTATCTTAACAGAATCCATTTCTTCTTAGTTGTTCTTTGGTATTGGTTGGGGGGGGGGGGTGTTAACGACTTGCTTGACTTGGATGTGAAAAAATACTTATCAAACATAGCACCATGTCGCATATTTTAAACCTGATTTTTAATATTTTACTACAGAACAACATTTTTTTAGTCCTGAAATCCCTTAAAATGACATTGACTACTTCATCAGTTACATCTATTGTTCTGAGTCTGCAGTCACTCATAATTTTTATGCTTGTTTCTGTCTTTTTCATTGTTTTTCACCAGATAGTCAAAGTTAACAACTATCCAGTGATGACTATGTCACAATGGAACTCATATAAGTAGTTTTCTGTTTGCTAATTCATGAGATTACACTGAGGTATGCAAGTTAATGCACTTTGTAAGAAAGAGAATGTTTCATCAAAGTGAAATACTGCTTTCACAGTTGTGTCTGTCTCTAAAGAAATGGTATCTGAAGTTATAATATATAATAACTGTCCTGTGACTTAAAACTAGAATCTATACCTGCCAGTTAGTGAGTCATTTCGCATTTTCAGATTGATGTCATGTTTTTAAGAAAACCTTTGTGTATGTGTGTCACACATACACAGGCATCACATGCACAAAGACATACTCAGATTATGATTATACTTTATCTTTTAGTGACAACCTTTTTTCATTTGTTTGTTTGTTTGTTTGACTTTTACAGCAAACTTGCAGATTGAGCTCCCATGTAATGTCACTCATAATGCTGTGTGCACATGTGAGGCTGGCTACAGATGCAACGACCATCCCTGCAAAAACTGTATTAAGATAGAAACCACACACCCTCCGTCCAATACAAGTAAGATACGCTCAAAGTTCACATAATGTGTGTTAATACCTTGTGCATTACAGACACAGTCCACACAAGTCTAATTACTTTATTTTTGGTGGGGACTTCACATACATGAGAGTCAGCTGCTACGTTCCATTCACAAGCTAATGACTGAGTAAGAAAACCATTTTTTCAGTCTGCACAAATGCACCATTTCTGCATTTGCACTTTCAAATCAATTTTCATACAGATGTTTGAAAAATACGCACTGTATATATAAAGATATGAAAATGAACATTTTGGAATGGTTGCTTAAATAAATTCTACACATGACATGAAAAACGCTGGGAAACAAACTTTACACCATGATGAACGGTCACCGTAGAAGTAACTATATTACCATAAATTGTCTCATTAAACTTTCAGGTTCATCACCTGTAGCACCACAGCTACCATCACTGTTGGGTGTGTTCAGAACTATAGACTTTTTGTACTTGTAACCACACTCTAATGTCAGTGTAAAGGTTGAACCAGTAACCAAAGGAGGGCAGACAAACCACTTTTTTCAGGTGGTGCTAAGTTCCATTTTCAGTAAAATAATTCGTGTAGTTTTTGAATATTGTGATATAAACAAGAAATCATAGACAGCCAGCCACTGGCCCCCGGAATTTTTCATGATCTTATCCTGCTTGTCATAGCTTTTACTGCTTAAAAGATGTTAATGTCTATAGACCTGTTGGAGCAACATAGATTTTTGAGGTTATTTCATCTAAAAACATGAAACTCAGAGGTTCAAAAGACTTGCAAGTTTTATTTTGTGAATAGAAAGTGTTGAAAAGTGGAAACAACACATAATGTCAGGATGAGATGCATATATAATGCAAATGAACATTCAAAAGCAGTTTGCCCACATGTGGCACCTCCAGAACTGGGAGAAATGTTCATTTTTACCTCAGAAATGTCATGTTGCTCTCAGCAATGTATTATCAACATTTTAACTTGATTCAGCTCCATGTGTTTGATTCACGGGCTGCAGCTTTACTGTTTTAGTTCACTCTCCTCAAAATTATTTCCAGAAGCAGCAGGCAGCTGTTTTGAGTAAAAAAAACAACAACCCCCACAAAAAAAACTCTAAAACCCAATTGTATGCTTCCTGCCCTTCACTAAACATCTGGATAGCAACCATCTGTGGAACATAGTGGAGCATTTACCAGCTAAAATGACAGATATTTTTTTTTTTATCTCAGAAGTTAGTGGTGAAAAAACAAAGATAAAAGGAGAAAGAGATATATGACACGTGACAACAGATTAATGCTAATGTTCCTTTGTAGCGGCTGGAAGTTTAAATAGATTAATAAATTGTTTGCTAATAAGGTGATAAAAAGCTTTCCCGTTTGTTTTGCTGCCCAAAAATGGCTGAAAAAAAAATTTATCGACACTGCTTTTAAGGACAGGAGATTCAGCCATCTGAATTACTATGCAGATTTAGACAGAGTAATAGATTTCAACCATGATGATTTTTTTTTTGGACATATTTTGCTCGTTTGCTCATGTTCCATCATTTGACACAACAGCAGCTCCAGAAAAAGAGGTTCTTTGTTCTTTTAAGGGGCCCAGAATTGCTGGCTATGTCCCTGTTTATCACACTGCTCAACAAAAGCTATCAATTGTTTCATAGGAGAAAAAAACAACCATGCAACCATGGCAACATGTTGTGGCAGTATCCATGGAGCACTGTCAAAACACACATGGTGACAATGGTTAATTATAAATGGTGCTATATTGTCATAAATCCGGACTTCCTGACTAGAGTGTTAAAAATAAGAGATCTCGTGAATAGTTGAACTATTAATGTTTGTGGTTGTTTTTCTTCATCTTTGATCTTTTCCTTTCAGTATTCACATCTAAACCCCTCCCGACCCCCTCTAAACCAATCAGAGGTAAAGTAAGCTAATGGTTCTGTGCCAATGAATTGATTGAACTCTACCTCCAGTGGGTGTTTATGTGCATATTCCAAAAATGTCTCCCTCATACTTTCTTACAGACACAGTGTGGTTCCTGGTGATAATTGCCGTCCTTTGTGCAGGATGTGCATTCATTGTTTTAATCAAAATCAAGCCCATTCTGCAGTGGATCAGGTCCAGGGAGTGTGAGTATCTTATTGATATGAGACAGATAAACCTGTAGTAATATATCAGAAAGTAGACTGAGCATAGTACTTTTATCATTTTATAATATGCATGAATGTATGTTTATTTAAATATCTTAAGTTATTAATACCACATATTTCAATCAAATTTATACAAAAACCTCACCCTATTCTCTTGTTGTGCAGGCAACCTATTTCCCGACAAACCAGGACAAGCACCGGTGCTGCAATACTCTGATGAGGAGGAAGTATCCAAACCTGTCCAGGAAGTGTGTGGAAAATGTGATGTCAATGTATGAGTGAAAAACCAGACTTGACACATGTTGAGCCTGAACCTGACGTAACAAGAATTTGACAGGCGGACAATTAGTGACACATAGCTGATGCAAAATATCCTTTTTGTTGCATTGGACCTTAAGACTAATGGGGCCAAACATCACTCCGGTCCGTGCTGGCGAAGGGAACCACAGAGTGTGGACTTTATGTTTCAAGACTGATACTGCTTCCTGAGAGGGATCTTGACTGTTTGACATCTGTGATGTTAGGATGATAAAAGGGTATAAAAACACGAGAGATTTTGAATGTGGAAGAAGGAGAAACTACAGATTGTGATATGCATGGGTTAGAAATAGTTCACTCTGTTGCTAAAATGTGGTATGTACTATGGTGCACAAAGTCAAAGATATTTCACTTCTTTACATCTATATGTGTATATATAAATAGACTTTCCTGTAGTTGTTTTGTAACTTGCATACATTTCTACTTATTTTTTTTATTCAAAATAAAATTTTATTGCAATTAAAATGTCTATTCATGAAAAACATTAAACACTCAGGTCTAATACTGGCAGAGCTTATCAAAGTGTATTTACAGGATTTCTTAAATTATTAGAAAAGACATCACCTCCCAGCTGTTTGTCACAGAATGAAAGTTTGTGGTGTGTACCAACAAGTTTTCCCAGAGCCTGGAGGAAATTGTGTCACCTTAGAGCACCGTCATCCCCTCACAGTTTGCCATAGGAACATGACACGTATTCCGCACTCATCTGTAGTTTCACAGGTTCATAATTCCCTCCTTGAAAAGAATGAGTTTAGGTTCATGGTCATAACCAGTGACACAACTCCTCTGGGAACTTTGCAATGTATCATAGCTCCTCCTCTTTGGACACATGGCAGTCCTTCCCCTGCTCCTGGGAGGGGAAGAACATGACGTCCATCTCTCCACTCCTCTCCTCCTCAGAGAGATGAACACTGGTAGAGGACGTGGGATGACAAACGTGACAGTCTCTTTCCACCTCTTCTTCTTCACTGCCCACTCCCTCAGCCATCTTGCCACCTTCAATTGTCGGACCGACATGCCCTGTAAACTGGCTGAGCAAGCTGAAGATGACCGTCCCTGGATTGTGGACATGGACCGGACCTACAGAGACATTAACAAGTGAAGAGTGCACATAGAGGCAATGTTTTACTCGACCTGCGGAGGTGCAGTAACATGTAGTTCATAGATCAGGTAAAACTCAGACTCATAACAGTAACGCTTCTGCATTTTTTACTCTTTTTTTATTTTCAAAATGACCACACAAAGTGAGTCAACGTTTTCACATGAAAGTTTTCATTTCACTAATCAGTACCCAGATTGGCTGCTGAAACAGATGGTGGCTGCTGCTTTGCACTGAATGAGTCTCTGGGGGACTGATGATTTGGCTCCTTTGGCCTGCAAGAAGCATCCTGCCTTCCCTAAAGAGGAACATGAATATCAATTTGGCGAAAAAGGAAAGAGAAATAATACCATATAGGTAAATACGTGATAGAATGAGCACCAGAATCATTTAGACACTTACCTCATGAACCAGCTTTGCAATAGCTGAAAAACAGTAGATTATGAAGTGAGTAAGGTATTTCTTTACATACGCGCATCAGCGATGATTCAACTTGCACATAATTTACATTGCAACTAACGGTCGAGAACATATTTCCAGCACTCATGACAAATCTCTGATCACAATCATTTCTATACTTCTTACATGTAAAATGTTAATCGTTTCCCAGAAGTGGGGCAGCCAAAAAGGTTTAACTGAGACACCGGACACTGGCCCTGTCCTGAATGGAAACACCATCTTACCTTGTTTGAAATAGGTTTCTTCTCCAGGGCGACGGATACAGAACATGATCACAAGGGCCACACATCCCATTCCAACCACCGGACACAAGAGGGCCGCTAGAGTACTGCTCCTCACAGCTGAGAGACAGAAACGAGACCGAGGGCCTATGGTCACACTCGCTGCTCTGTGAGACTGCACTTTGGCACAGCAGCAATTTTAGCCAAAGCCAACATCCTCACATAGACGATGCTAGCATGCCCATGCCAAGTAGGTGTAATTTAGCCCGTCAGCATGCCAGCATTTGCTAATAATTGAGGAAGGTCATCAATTTCGCATGCACGCCTTTGGTCATAAACCAGCCGGACAGTTTTTTGACCTGTAGATGGTGCTGGTGGCGAGGTCAGGGGGTCGCCAAAAAATCTTGCAATTCATTCTGGGTGAAGCATAAATGTTTGGGGAAAAAAAAAAATGTGCTGGCGATCCAACCAATAGCCGTATTTCACCCTAAAACCTCAAATGTCAACCTCATGGTCGCGCTAGAGGAGAAGCCAGAGGATCATCTAAGGCATTAGGTTGCATCAACTGGGAACCTTTAATGTTTGCTCAACATTTTGTGACACTTTATCCAATAGATGGTGAGGTATTTCACAACATAGGTGAAAAGAACGATGCTAAGGGAAAAGCCAGGGAATCGCCAGTGTCGGTAGGATGTATCCTCTGTACCAGACTCAAGGCAATCTCCCCAATAGCTGCCTTGGTATTTCACTAAAAGCCATAAATGTCAACCTGCAGGTGGCACTAAAGGAAAAGTCTAAATGGCTAAAAAACAATATTTGTGTCTCAAAACAATACAAATCTGTTTTATTCTCATACACATTTCTTTCCACACTCATACAAACTCACCTGCGCTGGGTGTCCCTGGGACTGACTCAGAGCCACATCTGTGTGAGATAATGGGTGAAGTGTTAAATAAAATGTCTGTGATGTCTGTACCAAATGCTAAAACCATCTTAAAGTTTTACACCTAGTCTTTGAGGGCATTTTAAGTCATCAAGATTTCACATCTCTCAGAAGTCTCATGTGAATCTAAAGTTTTAAAGTTCCACTCTGTGAGGTATTCATTATGTGGTGTATGTAGGGAAATCGGACACTCACGTGTGAAATGGGCAGGGTTTGGCAGGAGTGCTGCTATGTCCTGAGGAAGCTGAATAAGGCGTCTGCTTATCATTTCCTAATTCAACAGCTATTGCTTCTAGAGAACAAAAATGTCATGGGTTTGGTTACATAGTTCACAGGACAGGAAAAAAGGATCAAACAGAATCTCACTGATTTGCTTTGGTAACAGCCTGAAAGTAACAGATTTGATGAGAAAAGTCTACCAGGTGAAAGAGAGCGAGTAGATGTATTGGTTAATGTGATGATGGAAAGTTTTTCCTCGAATCTTGTCATGTACAGCTACTATCTGTATAAATGCCAGTCTAATCCCAACAAAATTCCAAAAATTGGTTGAGGATTATATTTTGCAAGTTTTAATACTTGTACTTCTGCATCAGTACATGTCATAGGGAATCGAATCTTCTCAACCTGCATGTAACTGATCAGAAAGCCTGACAGTTTTATTCATTTCTTTCATATCTCATATTTCATATATGTACACTTTGGGGGATTTTCAATGTTTGATTCTTTTTTTATCATCAGTGTTTAAGATGAACACATTCATGGCTTTCTGGCAGAGACGTTTCATCAAAATGAGTAAACTTACTTTCAATACTTGAGTAGTTTTCCCTGTTAACACTTGCTTATGTTTACTTGAGTGGAAATTAATGGAGAACTATTAGTAATGGTGGTTTATTTTCACATTGTAAATGTTTCTTACACTACTGTTTACCTCAATGAGATAGGAGTCCCCAAAGATCAGATCAGAGGACTGACAACATTCTCTTTCACCTGTGTAAATAATGTGTGACCTTTAAAACCATTATTGGTCACTGTCTTACAGTTTGTGAGAACCGCAGAGGTATAATTTTTTTACAATGAAGCCCCCTGTTGGTCGAACCGTGTCTATTCTGAGAAAGTTGAAAGGCTGCAAATTTCAGTATGTACCAATTGTGGTTGTTTCCTGGATCTTCTCACAGAATCTGCAGTTGTCAGAGTATCGGACCATCTCGGCACATTTAAAACCAGCCTTACAGACGCACTTTGTATCGGAAGTATTGGTGCAGGTCTGATCCACTTTCAGATGATAATCTGAGACAGAGGAAAATGGCCATGTTTAGTTATTTAATTAACAGCAAATGTTAATTTCTAGAAATGCAAAGAGATCGGTGCTGCTATTAATATATTTTCAGTTTCTGATCAAAACCCAAAGCACTCTGCTATCATTGCAGTCCTGACGGGGATGGATGAAACCGTTGAGTTAGTAGAAATGACTCATAGTTTCTTTACCTGGTCTGCAGTCTCCAAAGCAGCGATGACAGCTATCTTCACAGTTCCAGTCAGTTGTGAAGGTCCCAGCAGGACATGGCTGACACTCTGTGCAAGACTTCTGATACCCACCTAATAGAACAGAAAGAAACAAATGAGAACAACCGGATGACAGGGAGAGAGCAGAGAGAGCTTGCTTGCCACGGCTGCATATTAATGAAGGATGTGGTCGCACAGCACGGAGTCAGCGTGCAGCATGCATCATTTTTCATCAAGACAGACAGAGATGTTGAAAACAAAAAAACAGACAGAGAGAGAAAACCACTGTATATAAAGATATACTATCTCAGCGTTTCATAATAATTTCCGAATATTATTCAGTGTTGATTCATTCATTCATTACAAACAGTGAGTCAAAGCCAAAAAAGGAAGAGACAGAAAAACACTCATGCCAGAATCTTGATTTTCTTACCTGCAGGGCACATTTTACATTTTCTGCCATTGATATTACAAGTCCTCACTGTCTGTAAACACATACGAGTAGACATGAACAACCGTAATAATGCAGCAAAGTCCTGAATAACTCATCACACGGGTCATGTTTATTCATTTGACCATTCAAGCCATTTCATATACTTGAAAAGCAAATGCCAGGCTTTTCTGTAAGTTTATACAATTATTTAGGCGAATAAACTGATGAAATGAAGAGGAAGGACATTATTACCAGCGGAGAGGTGAGCACCAACTGTGCAGGAAACATCAGTACAATCACAAAGTATTGCACAAGTCCCATTCTATCAAGAAAAATATAGAAAATATTAAAATAAAAAGCAGATATCAAATTATCAGCTAGAAACATGTCTTTGAGAGGAATAGCATGGTCTGTAATATTTACTGCAGGAACAAAACTTCTCATATAGATAAGACGTTACATTAATATATGGTGTAAATTCAATTTAAAAAAAAAGAATAATTATTACCTTCAATATGACCTGTCTTTTGTTCTCCTATTGTTTTGTTAACTTCCTCAAGCAGTGACTCTTTTCACTCAATCTGCCCCTCCTCTGCATCAGTATTTCCCTACCTGGTTATATCTTCCTGTCTTCCTGTCGCCCCCTCCCACTGATCTGTACCAGTCTGCCACTGTCCCGTTTACACGCTCAGCTCTCTCACAGAGACCCATCCACTCTCTGACTAATGTTTCTGCATCAAAGCCTCATCACTTTCCGTGCAAACCGTCAGATCTGACGGAGAATGAAGAGAAAGAATGAAATGTTCTCAGTTCAATGAACTTGTGTCAACAACATGATGGGGGAGAAGATCTTTTGGATAGTGGCAGTTGTGATTTCATTTCTAAACTAAGGTCACAATATATTTTCAATCACGTCTGAGTACGTTTCTTAAAGTTCCTACAAATTTCCTACTATCTAAAACTAATTCATAATGGTATCTAGTCATTAGCGATTGAAGAAGAACTCAGATCCTTTGTGTAAGTTAAATTACAAAGAGCACTGCTAAATGCTCCTGCTAATAGAATCATTATCTGCTATATTTACTTAAAGTATCAGCATAATGTCATGAGATGATTATTTGGGAGAGGAAAGGGAAAAACAAAGTTTTGCAACAGAAATTTAATTACATTTTAGGGGGAATTTCTCAAATTTTGGATTTTTGGGGTAAATTGATAGATAATCTGACCTCTCTTGGCCCGAAAAAAATAACAGTTAGGTTCATAAATATTTGGACAGTAGCACAACTTTTGCAATTTTGCCTCTTCACACAACCAACAACAAACAAATCATGATGTTAAGATGTTAATGAACTGTAGACTTTCAGCTTTAATTCAAGGATGAAAATCCTGTACAGTCAATGGCTGCCTGAAGTCTAGAACCCACTGACGTCATCAAATGCTGAGTTTCCTCCCTTGAGATGCGTTGCCAGGTCTTTACTGCAGCCGCCTTCAGTTGCTGCTTGTTTGTGGGTCTTTCTGCCCTCAGTTCTGTGTTCAATGAGTGAAAATCTTGCTCAATTTGGGTCATTATCTATCTGTATTGTGAAGGAACTGGTTGAATCTGAACACATAGTATAGCCTTGTATACTTCAGAATTCATTTGATGCTTCTAACAGCAGTCCCATCATCAAAAACCACCAGTGACCCAGTTACACTGGCAGCCATACATGCCCATGCTATAACACTGTCTCCACCATGTTTGACAGATGATGTGGTGGCTTTAGATCCTGAACCGTTCCTTTCCCTCTCCATGCTCTTCTCTTCCCCTCACTCTGGTACAAGTAAATCTTGGTTTCATCTGCCAGAGGAATTTTATTCCAGAACTAGATGATTTTTTGGATGTTTTCTGGCAAACTCTAAATTTTGATAAACCCTCTGTACTTACATTCATGAAAATGTCTCCTGATTTTAGACTTTGACAAGGATACGCCTACTTCCTGGAGTGTTTTCTTTACCTGATTAGATGTTGTTAAGGGTTGATCTTCACCAAGGAAAGAATTCTTTATTCATCCACTTTAGTTGTCCTCTTTGGTCTCCCAGGTCTTTTGGCGCTGCTGAGCTCACCAGTCCATTCCTTCTTTTTAGGAATTTACCAGATTTATAATTTGGCCTCTCCTAAAGATTCTGCCATCTGTCTGGTAGGTTTGTTTTGTTTTTTCACTTTAATGAGGCCTCCTTCAGTTGCATCAACACCTCTTTAGAATGCATATAACAAGAACACTTACCAAATGCAAATGTCAATATTTGGAACTAGGAACTATATATAAAAATGGTTGTAATTCCTAAACAGTTAATGTAAAATTTTTGGCGAAACCCCTTCAATTAAAGCTGAAAATCTACAGATCAATCACATCTTGATTTGACCATTTCAAATCCATTGTGGTCGTGTGCAGAAGAAAAATTTCAACAGTTGTGTCACTGTCCAAATATTTATGAACCTAACTGCCAACCATCTCTGAGTTTCGGGGGGGGGGGGGGTTTCTCATTGGTGAAGTCCAAACAACTCATAGACATCTAATGTGTGACAAACACTAAAAAACTAATACTTTAATTTTAAAGTGAACAGAACTGGGTTATATGTTGTGTTGCACAAACAATCACACATTATCTTGTTGCTCAGTTGCGACTTTTATTCTTTCAGTCTCTCTTGACACATTACATACTGTAGCTCTGCAGTGAAGCTTTTTTAGCCAAATTGCTTCGTCTTGGTGTTTAAAGCTGCAAAGTCGCACTTCTGGAGTATATGATAGATGCTCCAAAATTTATTGTGTGATGCCATATCTGATCAAAATGTTTTAATGGAAGGCTTTCACAGAAGAAGTGACAATAAAGCACTTTTCATTGAAAAGCTAAATAGAGCAATTATGTCATTGCACCCCAATTCAAAGCAATTACATTTTCTTTTCAGGTGTGTGAGTTGGACATTCTTCTTTTGCAGTCTTTAAACACAAGTATATAGCTATATTTCCTTTACACATATAATAACAAAGCCATCGTACAGTCATTTCGCTAAAGCATTTGCATTTCATAGGTCATTTTTTTAACTTGAGTTATTTTTAAATTGACTTTACTTGGCAACCACATACACTCATAAAGAAAGAGTAACTATGGAAAAAACTTACTCCATTGTCATTTGATTTTATATACTTACTTTTTTTTTGATGATTATCATCACAAGACAGCTCAGTCTTAGATTTCACTTACTAAGTGGGTAACTGCTAAACAGAGACAGTAACGAATTGTTATGCGATGTTTCCTACTTCTTCATGTTGTACAGTTGCCACAGTAAAAGTCTTTTTTAAAAACACTCACTATACAGATGTAACATCCAAAAACATACACACTGGCTCATGCATACATAGAGACTCACTCAGTGTGTGTCAGTAAAACTATACAAAGGGAAATGGTGTGTTTTGTGTCTCACACAGTCCATCTCTGACATCGTCCCCCTGTATTGAAACTGTAGCGAAACACTGGAATCAGCATTCAGCTGATTCCACAGGCCACACATGCATGAGTATATCATAAGCTCAAAATCTGTCCTCATCCTGTTTTTGTACTCTTGTTATTTTTACTGTAACATAGCACTGAAGTGTGAATTGCAGTAGAAGCAGAGGAAATACATTTCACCTGTTTCAACCACACAAAAGAAACTACAACCAGGACTAAATTTAGACAACAGTGTCTTATAATAGATCGGTGATTGTTTGGGGGTGTTTCCGAAGCAGTGACAATTTCCAGCTGTATCGTCAGATATAATTTACTGTTACATTGCATCTGAGTTAAATGTCATGTTTAACTGTGCCCAGAAAAAAAACATTAAATAAAGTAAAATTGAGGTATGTGTTCATGTTAATTAATTATTCTAGTACCTCACTTGCAACATGTAAAAGATGAAGAAATATGAATAGAAGAAATATAGTTTCCTATTTTCCAGCGTGTTGAAATTTTTGTTACATGTTTTACAAGTAATAGTGCTGATTGTTTCATATAGTACATTTTTGCTTTGCATTTCCTTTCTATGTGCAATCGTTTATAGGCTCAAAAATAGGTTTAGTTATATACATCAAGCACCTCGGTGAAGTAGCTTCGGCAGCTATATTTAGACATTCTCTCTCTCTCTCTCTCTCTCTCTTCCCCCTCTCTTTTTTTGCAGTATTCTATTGATACACAATATGACCATGTTCGCTTAATTTTGGCACTCTGCAGCTAGCTTACATCATTTTATCACCATCTTTTTTGTTCTTACACTAACCTTACAGTGATTCACCATGCAGCTCTGCTCAAACAATTTAGGGCCATCTCTCTAAGCTAAGCATTACTGCTGAAGAAAGAAGTTATTGTTAAAAGCTCCTACATGACACTTGGGTGTCAACGCGCCGCATCGTTTTCTTGTCTGAGCGTCAATGAATGTAGAGCTGACTCCAGATCAGCTGTGTTTCACTGGAACAAGCAGAGACTTTGGCTACATTTAAAACAGAATACAAACATGCTTCCCTCTGACACTGACCACATCCTTCACACCTAACACTCCGGATCTCTCATGAAGAACAATTCAAAGAAAATACAAACCTCAAACAGTCTGATTGGCGATGTTCAATGCATTTCACATGTAATTTTGTAACAAAATGCTTCAAATGACCCTGTTTGTTTTCCACGTTTCCGGATAAATGCTTCATCTGGCTCAGCAATGTTATGTTGTAAAATTATTTACGATTCTTATTCTAGGATGGATCTCTAGGGTGTATGAGGGTTGCTGTATGATGGTGTGGTTTCCTTTTCCTAACCCTGACATCATAATGATGTTGGCACTTAATGCCAATGCAATAGGTGATGTTTAAATTCATTTTAACTGTAGTGGAAACACTGTGATATGATGAGCTATTTTCGCCATTTATTAAAAGATTGGGGGGCACCTTGAATGAAAGGCACATTTCTTTTTTTGATGGTTGACTGGTCAACATTAATGTGTATGAATTAATTAATTGCAGGTGATATAACGCTGTTGCAGATCTGCCTATAGGTTAGCCAGGACATTGAAAGTGCACCAGCAATAGAAAACATGGTCAAGCTGTTTGAATGAGGTAATTTATCTGAACTGGAACACAGACTAATCACATCATTGGACCAACAAGATCAAAACCTTCTTTTCAATATCATACCCAACAATATTAGCAAGAGGGACTAGGCATGTCGCTATTCAGAGACACAGCTCTGCTGCTCCAGTTTACACAAAGCTGATGTTTTGATTATTTCTATAACTTTTCCACTTTATTTTTTGCTAAATAAAGTACAGATGTTATGATTTATTTATGACTTTAGCTAGAGTTTGCCAATGGTTTAATCTGTTACAACGCAGATACAAAGTAAGTTCTGAATCTGCAGCTGTAAGGCAGTAAAATGCTGATTCGTGACATCATATTAGACTTTAAAGACTCATGCTTCATGTATCATTGCCAAATCAAACTACCATCACTCCACTGTTAGATTGACGTTAATCCTCTGCCTGTTTTTTGTTGGTTTGTTGAGAGAATGTAAATTACAGGACTGCATATTTTTGCGGTTTTGATTCTAAAGCTGTCAGCGTTACTGTATGATACACGGTTATTTAAATGTGATAGATTATTGTAAGATAAAGATTCCCAGGTTAACAAGTTTTTGTTGGTGAGTGTTGAGTGAAAAAGTCATGCTTTACTTTTCTGCAGCCTACTGCACTGCACTGCCTCACTGCACCAGCATCATCCAGCACTGCTACTCAATAACAGTGTCAGTTTCCTCAGGCCAAAGCGGATTTGTGTGGACAGCACAAGAATAAATGACATGAGTCAGTAAATGAAGTGGTTCCTATGTAAACATGGTGTTGCCATAGTTACAGGTGTATTTTTGCATTTGTGTGGTACTGTATAGCCGAATGCAGTGGAGGTCACAAGATCACAGCATCTGTTTCTGCTTGGGTGAGGAGGTGTCAAGATCTCCCAGCACTCGAGGAAGAAGGCGGAGACGCTGAAGGCTTGTCACTTTCTCTCTGGTCACTCTCGTCAGAGGAAGCAGGTGCTGACGAGTTACTGTGAGAGATGAAAATGCTTAATTTTGTATTAATCACTGGGAGATAGAAAAAATGATCAGTTGGTATATTTTCAATTAGTTGATGACAAAGAGCAATTCATTCGGTACACAGCAGAATTAAATTAATACTATAAATGAAGCATTTTTTTCAAGGAGATTTCTCTAAAACTCAACAACTGCTAATAGACTGAGCACAATGGACGTGGTTTAAATACATTTTTCAGAACAGAGTCTCTATTTTACCTTTAAAGAGCACCAAGTCGCATAGTTCGTTCTAAAACCACTATGTAGCATTTATAAGCAGTGTATAAACAATTACTACATGTTTCTAATTTATAATATAATTTATAATGTCCTAATAGTAGAGGGTATACTTGTTTTGAAATGCTGTACAATAATATACATATAAAAATGCCATGCCATTATATCTGTTTACAACTTCATTATGGTGTGTTATAAACAATTTACTAAGCGTTATATACTGCATATTAATGCCACATGGGGACATATAGTAAGGTGTTACCAAGGAAAACTAAGGGGCCTGTAAAATAAAGTGTTACGAAAAGAAGAAACTGAGCAACAGGACTGTCAGAGAAATCATGTAGACTGAAATGGACTGAGAGTGTGTGTGCTACCTGTCTCCACTCTGTGTGATAAGTCTCCTGCAGGTCTCCATTTGCACATCCAGGCCTCTTTTCATCGAGCACATCTCCATGTACTCGTGCAGGTGTCGGTTCATGTCACTCTTTGCTGTGGCCAGTTCCAGCTGCAATCAGAAAACAGGCGCTCAGAAATATCCCAAATGGTAAAGCACAAACACTAACTCATAGGAGTTTCCTGTGCTATAAGGTCCTGGCTACAGATAAGTGTGGTACACTGTTACAAAGCTTCGCACAGCTCCATAAATGTCTTTATGCCACATCTAAATGAGCAATAATCTCTGGAGATATTAAGATCAGCAACAGTTTGTTACTTAACACACGTGAGAGAATAAAAGAAAATCTTGCAACTGAATTAAATGTAATTGAACAAGAGAACAGGGGGAAGAAATGGCTTAAAACACTCATAAGGCATGATTAAAGCCCTCACTAAAGTTACGCCATCTATCATTGAAAGATTGAAACATCAAAAACCTGAAAAATGAATTAATAAATGTTGTAAATCATCTCATATAATGTTGCAGGCAGCAGAGCATCACGCAAATCTTATACACATGCACAGACATCCACAAAGCACACCAAAACGTGAACGTAGTACACGCGAAAAAGCCAAGACAATGAGTAGAAAAAACAAACTAGTGTAGCGTCAATGAAGCATGTAGGAGGACTAGACCAATTTGACCTATCTGAGAAACTACAAAATATTAAATTGGGTGCCTGACCTCAATCTGGTCAATTGTCTCTTGATATTCCTTCTCCCGGGACTTGAACAGACATTCTGTGTCATTAATCACCTTTTCCAGAGTGTCCTCCTGGCAGGGAGAAGAGAGAGATTTTGAGTATGTTGTCATTTGTAGCCAGATTAAATATGGTAGGAAATAATATGTGATGGAGTCTATGTACACGTGGCAGCAAAGACAACATGTGTTTTTGTGCTAATCACCTAACGGTCGGGCACAAAAGAAAATTACACTGCTGTTAAAAGTACGCAGCCAGCTTTCTGCTCCCATCAGCTCAAATTTCACTGACTAATGCAGCGTCTCCCCTTGGAGGGACAGCAGACTGTTCAAACATACACACAGCCAGTGAATGAAAACAAATACCTACATGCATTTCTTGGAAACAAACATACTGTACACAAATAGAGGCCAGACATAGAATCTGTCTGAGTGAGTGTGGTTGTTTGTGTGTGTGTGCGTGTATGTGTGTGTGTGTGTGTGTGTGTGTGTGTGTGTGTGGAGTGTTCGGTCCTGAAATCGCTCTGTCCCAGCAGAGCAGAAGAGGTCAGGGGAGATCCAGCTGAATCATACAGCCATCACCTGAGATGACACTCGATCGACACATAAAAGCCCCCTTGAAATCTGAACCAACGATATCAGAACACATGCAGCCGTTTGAATGATGACAACAGAAAAAGGTGGAGCCTGAACGGTCACAAATTTTACTTTCTTAGGGTCCTACGACCGGAGAATTACAGCAAAAGCAGAGCTGAATGGTGAGACATTTACTGCATCTGAAGGCCAGGCATTAAATGATTTGTATAAGTAATAAAAATAGACATAGAAGGAAACATGGTTACACCTGTTTTTGTATTTTTTCAATGAGCCAAGTGTGCAAGAAAGTAAAGAAAAGAAAAGAATGTTTGCAGAATTAATGTTAATGTAAATGTTAAGTACACAGGCAATCCAATGCATCCTCACACACCATCATAAAGTTAAATCAACGCCTCTTTAATAATGTCACGACGCACTGATTCGGCAAATATTGAGCATTATAAGCTTTACAAAGATAGTATATGTCACAAGGCAGTTTTGAAATGCATTACTTTTTCTTTACTGTGTCCATTCCCTGTAGCTAAGTTTAGATCTAGGTCCAGTCATTAAAATCAGAGCAGAAATCACACTGAAATTACTTATGCAACTTCAGCCTACCTCTCCTGGTGGGTGAGTGGGGTCAGGAGGCAGAGTGCATCCTGGGAAGTCCTCCCAAAGAAGAAGTGTCTCTTCAGTCTCCTCCCAGGCCAGACTGTCACAGTCATCCTCAAACTCACATTCTCGCCTTGAGTAGAAATACAAACGCGTGCGTGCGCACAAACACACATACAAGCACATGCACACACATGCACACACGCACACACACAAACACATCGAAAAGGGATTATTGGAAGGGCAGAATTAAAGGACACCTCTGTTACACTCATCACATATCAAAGTCAAAGCACTCACAGTTGGTTCAACATCCTCTGCATCTCCTCATTGATCTGATTGGCCGAAGAGCCACAGTGCTCCTCATCTTTGACCACGCCTCCATCACTTTCAGAGGTGCTGACAGGTTCGTCACACTCATTCCCGTTAAATGACAGAGAGGTTTGTTTCCGGCGGCAGTTTAACGACGATTGGTTGTTGGGAACCTGCAACAGAATATTCAGGATTCATCACTATCAATAAACAAGTCAAACTCTCTCAGCAAGGGATTCAATGGACTTTTTTAAAGACATGGAAATAAAAACAAATAAAAGAAACACAGATAAGAACATGAACTTGACAGTTTTAGTCCTGGTACCTGGTACATCTGGATCACATCTTCACAGTTCCTCTGTTGGGCTACGTCACACAGACGAGCGGTGATATCAATCCTGCGGCAGATGTCCATGTCCACCTTCATGGCCTTCTCCTGGATCTTAGTGTCAAGGTCTGACAAGTTCTGCAGAGAGGATGGAGAAGACCAGAGGATAAAGGGAAGAAAGCTGAAACCTTTATTGGAAAAATCTACCAGCCCTTCTGATAACTGTACTGAATATATGAGCTGAATATATGAGTTTATGAGCTGTTTAGGACTCACATTGCTCATGAGACCTTTGAAGAGAACCAGCTCTGCCTTCAGCTGCTGAACTCTGATAGCCAGTTCATCTTGACAGCCTTCGCTCTCTTGCAGGTCCTGCAGCCATAAAGTACACAGATATAGTCACCAACTGCAAACACGCACTTACTGTGTACAGCTGACACAGCTCTAATTTTACAGGTTACATTATGCAGGCACTGGTCATCAATAAAATAAATGCATTATCTCCTCTGGGGAGCTCTAGATTTGTCTGATGGCTCCGTAATTTTCTCTTCTCCCTTTCGACCTCTTCATGCGTGTTATAGCACTGGTCAGGCCCTTCTAAGTTTCAAGCTGTGTGTGCTGCTTGTGGTTTGGTATTGATGTGGTGCTGCCTGCGAAATGGGGTCAAGTAGAGATTCTCGTTAATGGTACACAAGTGTTCTAACACACAAGGATGTGCAAATCCTTGTGTGTTTGAATGAACCCCCACACAGACACACACACAAAAAGGAAATCAACCAACAGTTGTGTGTACAAACTGCAGGAAGCAGAAATATGGTAGGAGATGGTGGGACAGATAAAAATAAAGCTTTCTTCTATTCGATGATTTCAATATTGTTAAATATGTGTAATAACTGGTATAAAAAAATGCTTATAAGAGAGTGCAATGGTAGAGTTGGTGCTTAAAGCAGCTGTGACACATGCTGCACAAAGGGAAATGATGAGTGCTCATACTGCTCACCAGTATGAGACATCTTTTGTTAAAAAAAAAGATCAAAAATATATCTAAACAAAACTAAATGTTCCTGCTTTTATCAGGTTCATGACATCTGTCATCTTAGCTATTAAAGCACTAAAGCCACACTAGCAAAGCTTAAGTATCATTGCTGGATTTTTTTTTGTTATTGACAAAAACAAACACATACAGGCCCATATCATGTTACCTCTTGTAAGTCTGAAATCTTCTGTTGCAGATCCATCCTCATAGTGTATTCTTCTTCCCATCTAAGAGACATGAAGAGGGAGAAGAAAAGTAAACCATTTTTTAAGTTACACATTACATATATGCATTAGAGCTTGATAAGAATGAGGCATATGAGTATTTGGCCTCATGTACACCTGATTGTTATGATGCACCTTCTTAGAAAGGCAGGTGTGTAAAAAAGACCCAAGTCACAGAACAGAGAATTTGATTAAGCCCACAGGCAGGTGTTAACCAACTAGTACACATCTGTCCGGGGAAAACCAGTCGATCACCAGATGTGTCAGCTGATCAACCATTCCCTTGAAGGCAGGCTCAGAGCACAGTGACCATGCATGCAAAAAGCAGCATTTGCAAAAGCTGCAACCCGAGTGGCTGCATCAGTGTACGTTACACTGACAATGACATCTTCCCCTAAATTAAAGAAATATAAAAAGGGAATTCTAAACTCAGCCATCATCAAGGAGGAACAGGGTTTTCAAGGTTGGTGATTTGATTCCCAGCTCCTCCTGTCCACATGTCTGAATATCCTTGAGCAAGGCACTAACCCTCACGTTTCTCTTGAAGGTTATGCCAGTGCAGGGGAGCTTGTATTGATGTGTGACTGTGTGAATAAACAAACTGCACAGGGTTTTGGATAGAATCCCTACACACTTGTCCTCAGCTGCTGGGTTTTTGCATTTCACATACATAAAAATTACAAGTGGATTTCAATCTGGCTGAGTGACATCAGATCTGACCAAAAAATTAAAAGAAAACAAATGTGAATGTAGTGAAGTTAAATCCTATTAGGATGCACTCGGATACTAGCTACATGAAACATCAGGCTGTATATGGGACCAGTAAAAAGAAAAATATAAGCGAGTGCCTGCGAGTGATCTGCTGATTCACTGATGGATTTGCTTGTTTGATGAATTATGCGCCATTACGATTTGATTGGCCCATGAATCTTAACTTCAATACATTTAAAAGCCTGAGCACAGATCCCTGCATGTGAGCTCACACCCTGTCACTTAACATAACACATGCTGGGGGGGAAATCCAGTCATTGCAGAGATTGCAGCCTCTTTTCTAAATGCTGTTTGAAATGCAGAATGCTGCGGCACATTAAGACCCTAAGGGAATGCCAAATCTAAAAGAAAATGAGTCATGAAAGAGGAGTTACTGTTGTTGTAGAAGATGCTTATTTGATCAGGAAGGTGTATGCGTGCAGAGTGCTCCCCTCTGCAAGCCAAGCCCCCATCCAGCAGTTACAGTTTGCAGTGCATGCTGCATTGCAGATACAGCATGGAGTGTAGAGAGGGGGGTGTGCAGAGGGAGAAGAGAGACAGAGATCACGAGAGGGGGAGAGGAAGGGACCACTGTTGGGGACTGTGTGGTGTTCACTTGAGAAAAAGTACCAGAGATAGAGAGCGTGGTGGGCAGAGGAGCAGTAACGGAGGGAGGGTAAAGCAGGGGAAGGTGGAGGGAGAAAAGTTGTCCAACAACAAACACAACAACATCAGCTTTCTGGAGGAGAGCTCGGTAAATCATCGCCTCTAAATATTTGTCTGATGTCACACGCTCAGGTGCATCCCGCTCTCTCATTCACAAAGAACCCTCTATACTGTGGTCATAATCTCCTCTGTGAAGAATGCATGGCTGCTCATTTGGACATAATATGAGGGAATTCAGTGTTGAACGTGCTGGGACACGGGGCCTCCTGTAGTTCACTCTGGACAGAAAACATGTGATCCACAATTATTATTTATATCCTTCACATTAGTGATAGAATTTACAAGGAGGGGGCTATTTTCTCTGCATTGCACTGTGCTATACAACAATTTTAGACAGTCACAGATTTACAGACAGCTGCCTCGGTATAACCTGGAAATCAGGGCATCCAGATTTGAACTGGTGCTGCCATCAGGTGACACACTGTTGTAACTAACGAGTAACTATTATTTTCATTATCAGTTAATCTGGCATTTATTTTCCCGATTAACTAATCTGGAGGTTTTTTCTATGAACTGTCAGAAGCCAGTAAAAAAATGCTCATCATAAATTCCCAGAGCCCAAGGTGACATTTTCAAAATGTTCAAAATATAAAAACATTCATTTTTAATATCACACGACAATGAACAATAGCAGAAATCATGTGACATTTCAGAAGCAGGGGACCAGTGGATAGTAAAGTAGTTGTGTTGACACAACTTATAACTTCAGTTCCAAAATAGTTTACCTGAAGATAAAGCTGTGAATCACAAATGCCAATGTGCCCCAGTAGATTCACCATGAGTGCTGCTAAAGCCTCATAGTGTTTGTTTCATTATTCACCATGGAGCCTCACAAGCTATGAAGTGAACATTTGTGCCACAGACTGATCCAAGCACATCCCTGCTAAGCTTTGACCTTCATTCTTCTCTATATTGAGCCTGTGACGTGGGATTTTTTTGGGGGGGAGTGTATTTCTGGCAGCAGCACCTGCCTCTGTGGTCAGGCATGAAGTGGACGCAGGGTCAGGCTGGAAGCTGATGGATGGAGAGGCTATGTGCTGACTCCGCTCCTGCTGGAGACATCTCGGTCTGCAGCTGCTTTACAGCTCCTCCAAAGTAGCGCATTCAGATAAATACGGGGTGTGTGTGTGTGTGTGGGGGGGGGCATGCCCGATAGGAAGTGCAATTAAAATGTTTTCATTTCGTTTACCTGCGTTTATACTCGTCCCTCTCCCTCTTCACTTTGGCCAGGACATTATACAGGGCTCTTATCTCAGGGGTGATTGTGTCGATCTGGACCCCGACCCCGTCCGGGTGCACCCACGACACACCCGGGCTTGTCAGACGCTCCGCGCCGGGGCCGAACTTGCGGGTGTGGTTGTAGGACCAGATGGTGCCCGGCAGGAACCGCGGGGGAGGGTTGGTGGAGCCGCCCGGGCCTGCGCTGTTGTTGGGGCAGTCCACACAGGGGGAGGACTGGCTCACGGTGATGGCCGGGTTACCGGCATTTGTTTGGGTTGAACCGGTGTTTTCGGTTGGGGGCGCCGAGGTTTGCGCTGGTGGGAACAGAGTCGTGGGCCTCCTTGCTGAATTGTTGGTGTTGTGGAAGGGGAGGGAACCGGGCCTGAGCGCTATCGTACCGACAAATCCGGTCTGCACACCTGCTTCCTGGGTATGCGCCCTGTTCTCGCAGCATCCCCCCTGACAGCCCTTGTTGCCGTCCAGCGCCTGTTGCAGCTGCTTCTCTAAAATCTTATTCCTGCGCTCTAATTCGTGCACTTTAGCCAAAAAGCATCTGAACCTCAGGTTGAGAGTTTTGAGTACGTTGATGTTGGATCCCAAGTCGTTTCTGAGCGCCATGGCTGCGGGGGGATGCGGCACAGCGCGGTGCTGGTAGTGGCCGCTGTGGTTGTGGTGGAGGTAAGGTGAGGTCTGCGAGGGTGCGGTGAAGTCAGGCCCCGGCTGATCAGGCCCCGGGCCACCCTGCTCGACCAGGAGAAAAGACGCCGGGTCCGGTCCGCCGAACACGGCGTCGGGCAGGAGGCCTGAGGGAGAATCCGGGTGTCCGGGCGTTTGGCTCTGCTGTGGATGCTGTTGGAGATGCGCGTTGGCCCCCAACAAAGGATTCATGCTATGGTATGGAAAACTAAACCGCTGCAGATCTGGCATGAAAACAGACGGGAAATTGTCTCGCT
Source organism: Istiophorus platypterus (assembly GCA_016859345.1). Taxonomy (NCBI): domain Eukaryota; kingdom Metazoa; phylum Chordata; class Actinopteri; order Istiophoriformes; family Istiophoridae; genus Istiophorus; species Istiophorus platypterus. Next base: position 10,712,614 of record CM029126.1, read on the forward strand.
ACAACAGAATACGATGACTGGGATGATAACAAGGAGCCGTTTAAGGTACCAAAATAAGACGTGCGCGCAAAACGCCAGGAGTCACCCGCTTATGTAACCGTTTCTAAATACGAGTCTTATCCTTAAAGCCGAGAGGTCTTAACGTCGGCCGGCGGATCCCTGGTCTCTGACGGTCCGCGACAAAACATCCAGCGACTCCAAAATACGGCGGAGAAGGAGGGAGGGAGGCTGCGATGGAGGTTGCGAAATGCGGCGACGCGGGCCCTGCGCCTCGGCGAGGTGTTCAGCGAAAATCAAGGAACCGAGGAGAAGCCAGGAGGACGCGGTGCGTGAACGAACGACAAAAGAAAATCCGGCGTCGCCGAAGCTCCGGCGACGGGGCTGCGACCGCAGGCAGACGCGGGCGCTGCGGGATTGGGAGAGCGCGGCTACCGTAAAGACGCGACTAGAGGAGCGCCGCTCCCTTTAACCGTTTGTTTCCCGTCGATCTCGACGACGCGTTGGCCTCTTATTCAGGTGCGCGTCAGGAGCGCGATGAACGCAATTTGCAAATGTCACCTTAAAACGCATTAAGGAGGCTTTTTACAAACCGGGGCCGAAGCCAAAGCCGGAATCCGCAGGAACCGAGGACCCTTGAAACCAGGAAGGCCCCGCTTTCCCTACTGGTAAACCGGTTCATCTCTCCAGCCCATTCGTGCCAGCGAGGGTGGAGACACCTCTCTGTGCTATAGTTTGCATCCTCCAACTCACAACTGAAAGGTGTAACCTTCATGAACGGAGGGTTAATTGCAGGGATGCTGCATCGGGCTGCGTGGGGCTGCTCCTCTGTCATTGGCTTAACTGCAGATTTCAAGGTCCAGAGGAGTTTTAAAACCTGTGCTGTCTGGGTCAGTGTCACATGATCACTTAAACCAGAAGCAGTGGTTTAAACTGTACTTGTGGTTTGGTCTGAACCCGGTTCCTGTGTCCTGTAGGGATCATCTAAACTCTTGTTTCTGAGGGTATGCGGTACACTCTTGAAGTAGTTTGTTAAACAAAAGTAAGACAATAAGAAAAGAAAAGAAATTGTTTATTAGAAGTCGTAAATAAATTGATCGAGTTGTAGCTCAGAATACTTATCTATCTATCTATCTATCTATCTATCTATCTATCTATCTATCTATCTATCTATCTATCTATCTATCTATATATCTATGTTTCAGACTGTGAAAGGAAAGTGATGGATATGGACCCTGCTAGATCTCTTCTTCCTGTCTTCTTCAATCAGCTAACACTCTAATGTCTCTGTTGCCCTGCATGTCCAAGGAGGCAAAGTCCAGCATATCAGCCCCCACTGAGATATTCTCAACCCAGGAGCCTGTTCTTCATCCATCACGGCTCTCCTGGTTCTTCTGTCTCCTCAGACCTTTGTTTCCCCTTTCTACAGAGGGCTTGCTCTTCTTCCTCCTCCAGCTCTGGCAGTAGGAGAGGCCGATGCTCCCTAAAGAGAAGAGAGGAAAAATAAGTTGAAGAGACTCCAAACTGGCCAAAACCTAAACTTGTGAGATTTCTTTCCTGTTAAAGACAAAGAGTCTAAGAGCCAGTAAGTCGTGTTTACTAATCGTCCTTACTTTCATATAAGCTATCCCTCCTCGCTTGCGCTCGTCTCCTCTCTGCCTTCTCTCGACCAAAAACCATCACATAGACGTCATTCCTGAACTCCCTGTTCATGATCTGGTAAATTAAAGGATTGATCATGCAATGGGACTTGGCAAACATAGCAGGGATCAAAGTGACTACAGGTGGCAGACGGGACAACAGCTGGGGGCTCCTGGCTTTTGATTCAGCTTCTTTGCCAAGCATGGAGCTGAATGTTGTGTCATTCGGGCCTGAGTTTGGATATATGTTGGCCTCATGGCCCAACTTCCCCTCAGGGTTGTTGTATATTGGTCTATAATTGTCTGCAGCTGTCCAGTTGAGCAGGAAGGGGATGTCTGGGATTGTCGGAGAGTTTGAGGCCATGCCGCTCGACTCCTCAACCCCAGCCTGTATAGTGCATTCTGCCTCTTGGTCATCTCTTGGGATGAGGGCAGAGATCAGAGACACAGTGGCATAGGGCATCCAGGCCAGTAGGAAGGTGGTGCACACCACTGCAGCCATCTGGAATAAACATACAGTTGATTTTTTTTTTTTGCCTCAGGATTTCGATCAGGAACCGAGAACATCCTCCCCACTAGGCCCTACCTTTGCAAGTCTCAGGTCTTTGCTGGTGTGATTGACAGAAGAGGACGGTATAGATGCTAAGGTGCGATTCGATCTGTAGACCTGCAAGCAGAAGCATCAGTTAATGCTACTATTTTCAGCCACAGTTCTCAACCATTTTACTTTATTCCTACAAGGAAAACATTTAAAATGCCCCACATGTATGTAAAGTATTTATTTATACTGAAGCCACTAGGAGTAGTATTTTTTATGTGATTACATCATCCTTGTGTCCTTGGACAGTGGATAAACTCATTAGGAGACCAGGTTGAAATGAGCTCATGGTCCATATTGACCCTATTGTTGTATTTAATTAAACATTTATTTAGGAATATGTACCATGTGCATGGGTCATATTCCATGTAAAGGTCCTATGAAACTATATGGGTATTAATTATATAGAATGGTGGTCTGTCCTGATTTTTTTGTGACTTTAGTAGTAGTGATGCTTAGATGATCTTGATCATATCACTGGATTTTATCAATGTGGAGCAATATCCAATATGTAATATGTTATATATACGTATGTTATCAAATGACTGCATATCAACTGCCACAGCTTATTTGGGGCCTTTAAGGCCACGGTGTCTTTTTTGTCACTATCACTGGAGGGCGCCAAAGCCGCAATTTTTATATCCTAGACAAGGTAAAGTTTTAGAAAAGCCCTATTTTCCAGTTTATTACCTGCAAATGCAACACGTTTGTGGAAACTTCTGCAACAGCCTTTGACCAGGCTTTCCAAACAATATTTTATCTCTATTGTAGAAAGATTGTCATGAGTTTGTTGAGCTGCTAAATGAATCAAAAATTTGATTAGATTTTGTCAAAGAAAAAGATTCCATGATTCTTTCGTTTTAAAATCTCCAACTGTTTATTAATTCTATTCTTTAATTTCAGGTTAATCTTAGACATCAAACTATGTAAATTTAAATAACAACTGGAAAAACAGGGGTCTACTAAAACGTCTGACATGTATTGGGTGTTTCTAATGTATTGAACAAAGTAACTACATAATACAGACAGAGCTCCCTGATCCTCGTTTGTCACTAAGCAGCAGTTGCGTGCTCACTGTCAGCAGGATGACCAAATATGAAGTGATGATGGTGAGCATGGGAAATCCGAAGCATAACGTCAGGATGAGGAGGATATAGGTCCTGTCATTCAGAGAGAATGTGATTCTCCACCTTGAAATAATGATACAGGCAGACTGGTTATTGCTCACGTTTTTCTGCAAATGCACAAAGAATGCACATCAGGAAACACAAGGGCAACGAAGATCTAAAGTGCATGTAAAAACAATAGGGCATCAAGCAGCACGGTAGATTAAACCAAAGATTACCAGTTAATGGTGCAGCTGGTCCCATATGGTTCTGGTCCATAGCTCCCGAAGCCAAAAGCAGGCAGAGAAGCCCAGAATAATGTGTAAACCCACACCACAGCTATGGACAGAGACACATGGCGCCTCTCAATCCATTGACCTGGAACAAGAGGCGTGCGAGACACTTAGTGAACTTTTCTTGATGCTATTAGAGCAGTGTATGCATGTGTGAGCATTATGCGCAAATAACCTTGAGAGAAGTCTTGGGCTTTCACTTTACCATTTTCTTGAAACAACAGCAGATCTAATTGGCCGTCTAGTGTTGCCTAACCAATCAATGAAAGACTTAAATCAATAATTCTTTAAATCAATACATACTTTACTAGAAAAAGAACCTCTTCTACAGACTAGAATTAGTATGTAAGTAAGGCTTCTGTAAAAATCTGTGCAACCTCGGAAGCAAGAAATGAGACTCAGATGGGCTTAGAGTGCGGTTATGTATGTGTGGATTGTAAAGTTTAGGTCTGTTCAAAGATCTCAGACTTGCCGTATCTTAAGCAGCAGATCTTCAGGCAACGGTCCAGAGAGATGAGACAGGTGGTGAGCAGAGAGCCGATGCCAAAGACAAAGCCTTGAATGCCATACCAAAGGCAGCCTGTCTCCCCAAACACCCAGGCATGACACAGGCTGACAGAGGGAGAGAAGGCTTTTAGTCCCCCCGCTTAATGGATCATCACCTTCTGTGTCTACAAATGGCTGCTGATCTGCATGTTGTTAGTGTTATACTCACGGTGTCACCACTCTGAATTTATACCTCCGCTCTACACTGGTTGAAACTAAAGTATTCTTTACCTGGAAATGATAAAAAATGGTGATCCCAGGAGGCTGAAGCCAAAATCACAGAGAGCCAGGTTGATGGTCATGAGCTCTGGAGGTCTGAGCTTCTTTTTTTTCCTACAATAGACCAACAGCACCGTACCATTCCCCAGCACCGATGTGAAACCTGGCAAAAAGAGGCAAACAGGGAACAACAGCAAGAGACAACAAGAGAATTAAGCATCTCAAGTGAGAGAAAAGGAAAAAAGGGAATGTTGTAAAAACGAGGAAAAGAACACATCGTGTTGATTCATGCCATTACAGCAACCCAGGCTTCAGACGCTAAAGATCCACCTGAAAACCCAAAACCCAACATAGAAAAATGAAGCTCTGTAGCTGTAACTTCAACAGTTTTCTTGCCTAAACCAAACAGTGTAGGTAATGTTTAAGATTCGAAGGCCACCTAGCTGTGGAGAGTATGTGTCTTTTGCATAGCTCCATGTGAACTGTTTTGTATTCAGAAAACCTGCACTGCTCTTCTTTTAATGAGGAAATGTCTGGTCCCCTGAAACAGAAAACTTTTCAGGATGGTGAACTGTGTCCTCCTGCATTTGAATATCCTCAGCCTGGTTTGGCACATTTTTCTTTCTGGCTCTTTTGCACCGCCCCACACTTATATGCATATTTGCATTGGAGAATATATAAAGTTGTACTGGACAGTTTGGTCTAAAATTGTGAAATATGCATTTTACATTTTGATATGCTGGAAAAATAGCACACCCCACCCATGGGCCATGATACAATTCAATATTGTAATACTTTAACCAATTGAGACCTATTATCCCCCTATAAGAAGCTTCAGTTACAACAATAATCAAAATATCCTTTACTGTTAGAAAAAGTGGAAAAATGTATAATGTTTTGTGGCCCTGCATGACATATTTGGTATAATTGGAAACTTGGGATCTTAACTAGAAATTCAGTATGTTTTAGCATCACCATCATGTGATGAGTCCTCAGAAAGTGTCTTGAACCATGTTTACCTATGAGCGTAAGGAAAACAGCCACAGCCAGGTCTGCAGAGGGGGACAGCTGAGAGAGGAACAGTGGCTGGATGGACGAGGGGACAGGCCAGGAGCCCCTGTGTGAGCCATTCTCTCCCATGGATGTAGGACACAGCAAGGAGACGCAGCTAGAGCTGAAGTCAGAGCTTCAAAGAGCCACTGAAGCCATAAAAACAGAGAAGAATAAGTCAGTCTTAATCGATCTTCTGCTCTTTATGTGCAATCAAAAATAATAGAAGGGCAGACACTCCTTTCAAACATCCAGCCTTAGATAGTTCTCTTTTAGTTCAGAGTCAATAAGCTCCATTAACAGTTTTCCTCTGACTTAGCATCATTGAATACACAGCTGATCAAAACAGATCATCTTGCCGCCCTTGAATTTCTTTGGAGTTGCAATATAATTTTGAGCTTTACTGGGAAAACCTGACATATCTTCAAATGTTACATACCATTTAATCGATTGTGAAAGTTTCAGGGTTTTACCAGGGAGAGTGTTGACTGTCACAGCACAGTAAAAGTGTGAATCAGACAGGTTTCCATTTATGACAACATAACAGTTATTTAAAGTATTCTATATCCTTTAACATAAGACAAATACACGAGTAAGTAGATCAAATGAAAAAAGCTGATCTCTTGTTGTTACTGACCCTGCATAAGATGTGAACACAGGAAAACAACAATGAACATCCTAACAATCATCTGTACCTGCAGGATTTTACATTTATTTCCTGATGATCCCAGCAGGTTGTCAGTTGTGTCTCATGACTGAGAAAAGGGAGCAACTGGGCGACGAACTCAATGCAAAAAAGAGGTGAGTGAAAACATCAGGACAAGAGAGAGGAAAACAGAGGAAAACGAAAGACGATTCTTGAGTTGAGCTAGACATATTCAAACTGGAACCTTCCCTAACAGTAACACTTTTCTTCCCTACTCTCTCTCCAACCAAGATGCACATATGCAATCACACACCTGCAGAAAAAACATGACGCACACACGAAACGTCTCTGCTCACCTTCCTTTCTTTGTTAGTCGATCCCTTCTGATTACACTCGGCTGGTCTTTATTGCAAAAATCTTCTCTTATATCTTCATATACTCTTAATCTGAACCCTTCCGCCGTAAATCCTTGTGGCATTTCTCTGGAGAGCCGTAACAATCTGGCTTAGAAATGATCAGTGGGAGGCATGCAAACTGAGAAAACGTGTGTGTGTGTATGTGTGGGTGTGTTAGAGAGGAAGAGAGAGAGAAAAACAAAGAGGGTGGAGGCTAATATATTGGAGGGTCTTTAACCCCTGTCCCTCCTTTCATTTCCATCCAAGCTGTCCACTGTCTCTCTTTTTAATCCAGTGAATCCATATTATCCCTCCGAATCCACAGATGTCTGTCACTGGGTTCCATTTGCTTTCTTTTTTCTATCATGTCCCGTTCTCCACCACTTTAACTGTAATAAACATTGAGCGCTGTGACTTTTGTGATTTTTATGAATTTTCATGAATTTTTATGATTAAAACAACAGTGGAAAATACTTATTCCAAAACATGCATGCTTCAAAGGGAACTTTAGTATCTGATCTTTGTTTTGAAGAAATGACCCTATAGTTTAATTAACTGACACACAAACAGTACATCAATTAATATTCCAAATTCATGTTGATTCTGAGATCTGAAAACATAATTCAGTAACTTTATGAGTGGTGTCCCTCTAAAGGCCGTTGTCTCATATTTACTGCTGTATATGCATGTCTTATTGCAATCCTGGGGAATCAATATACAATATTTATTAAGAAAAAAAATTTAGAGGCAGTTTAGGCAAATAAAATCATGCTTTGACAGGAAAAACTGTTAAACTTTCTTCCTACTGTGGCTATGATTGTTCATAATCCCATATGTATCTGTGTGGTGTTACCCAGTAAAGCACCCCCCCACCTTCATTACAGAAGAATCAATGGACAAAAACTGCATAAGATAACTTGAATATCTTGCTAAATGAATTTGCCACACTATCATCGTGTGAGAGTGAATCTCTGCAGACATAATTTGTAAAGCCTCATCCTGAACTGTGATAGCAGATTGTCATTGAGTTGTGTTAGCCATGGTGTGCACTACTCTCAGCTCCCCAGAGAGTCCAGATATTTTGTTGTTTTTTTTGGTTTTTTTTTTTTTTTTTTTAATAAAAGCAACATAGCCATGCAATTTATGTGAAAATATTATTCCCCACCTAATAAAAAGTATAGCCGATTTAGAGATGTTGGTGTATTCCCACAGGAGGGAGTTGATGAATGCCCAGAGATATCTTGTAATCATTTGCCAAAGTCACTGACCCATATAAGAATCAATCTACCACTATCAGCATTGATCCAACTGGAGAGGCTTTGATATTTGTTGTGTACAGTGACAAAAAGAGAAAGGAGAGCATGTGAATCTCACAAACAGAGGACTTTATTCCACCACTGACTGCAGCACCTCAGTACTACAGACAGAAAGACTCTCACACCTTCACTCCAACTGATACAAGAACAGAACAGGGACTTTAAAACAAATAAAATAAAAAAAAAAAGGTAATTGGTCACCAATTTAAATCTTTTCATTTGCTTTCTGTGGGACCTTTCCTCAGACTTATAGGGGTCAATCATCAAATGGAACCAGTCAGAGTTATAGATAATACAATGTCCTATTGAATATTCATAACTCTGGATTCAAGAGAATGTGGTTGATGTGGCATAGTGCAGTGATGGTCGATGGGCTAGTTGATTTACTCCTTGGTGGCCATGTGGGCCATCAGGTCGCAGACACGGTTGCTGTAGCCGAACTCGTTGTCGTACCTGGTGAGGGAGCAAGACAAGAAAAGGGGTCAATATGCATCACTAAAAAAAAGAAGAAAAAAAAAAAAGCAAAAAACAAAAAGGATATGAAAGTAATCCATGCTGAAGGCGTACCATGAGACCAGCTTGACAAAGTGTTCGTTGAGGGCGATGCCAGCACCAGCATCAAAGATGGAGGAGTGAGTGTCACCATTGAAGTCTGTGGAGACGACCTGTGGGAGAGCAAGGGGGGTGCGTCACATTAATGAGCAAATTGATTAAAAAAAAAAATCCCTTTAAAAGACTAATGAGAAAAAAAATCAAGCATATACCTGGTGCTCTGTGTATCCAAGGATGCCCTTCATGGGTCCCTCAGCTGCAGCCTTCACAACCTTCTTGATGTCATCATACTTGGCCTGTGGGGAAGAACAGAGGTTTTGTTTTATATTCTAACATAAAATGTAGAAAACGCAGAGGTAATAAAACATTAAAAGTTTGAATTAATATAGCATATTTTTGTACTAAATTTACTAGGGAGAACCAGTGTCATTCCAAATTTTTCCTTAGTGTCTACAAATGCAAGTTAACTTGATACATACTGAGGATTTAAATCTTTAAAAGAGTTGTGTAACTTCTTTTTTTTTTAGTAAGGAAGATAGGTACTGTATATACAGTGAGAAAATCTTTTAAAGATTATTTTAAATTAATGATAAATTTAGAGAAGCAGTCAGATGCCAGGGGAGATTTGTTTGGAGGGGTCAATGTGGACAAGTTAATAATTTCATTTTTAAGCAGGAAGTTATTTCTCTTTGTTAAAAGCTGTGCACTGTAGATTTTACATAAACATTACTCAATCAAGAGCAAAGATTGCACTAGGTGGAGACTATCTTCAGTGGCAGATTAATACATATTTGATGCACTGGTTAGCAGTTATGGCAGAAGGATGGTATATGTGGCATTAACTTAAACTGCAGGACAGTGCCCCATCACCACGACCATGAGCACTGTCGTTAACTTGGACAATACTTGGTAGCAGGATAGATTTGTTGCTGGTTTCGGTCTTTGAGAAATTTGTGGGCAAGAAAAATACAGACCACCACCAGACTTTGGCATTTTGTGAATACTTCTATTGCATCGTGACTTACGGGTTTCTCCAGACGGACTGTCAGGTCAACCACTGACACGTTGGGGGTGGGGACACGGAAGGCCATGCCGGTCAGCTTGCTGTGAAATGTGGAAATACAGCTGTTAAGATCAAAAACTTAATTCACTGGATTTACTGTAAGCCCGATCACGCAAAAGGTAAAATATGTAACTGCGGTGCAGTCATGTTTTTTTGGCACTGACCCGTTCAGCTCGGGGATGACCTTGCCAACAGCCTTGGCAGCGCCAGTTGAAGCAGGGATGATGTTCTGGCTGGCACCGCGGCCGTCCCTCCACAGCTTGCCGGAGGGGCCGTCCACAGTCTTCTGGGTGGCGGTGATGGCATGAACTGTGCTCTGATGAACAAGAGAGGAAGAGAAAGGAGGATGATTAAATAGAGCTTAACACTCCCCACCCCCAACCCACCACACCACCCTCTAATTTTGTAGAGTCATGTTGACATTTTAGGCTGTTTGTAAATCCGGTTTTAGGGCTGCTTAGCGTTTTCGCTGCCAGATTGTTCTCAGGCATAGTGTTTTAATCCTCACCATCAGACCCTCAATGATGTGGAAGTGGTCATTGATGACCTTGGCCAGGGGAGCCAGGCAGTTGGTTGTGCAGGAAGCATTGCTATGGAGAAATTAAGAAATTAACAGCATCTGTTAGCTGAGGATTTCCAGGTAGATATGGGGGAAAAAAAAAAAAAAAAAAGGCATTGTCTCATGCACTTTACAACTGATGTGTATTTTTGCTCAAAGGCAGGTCTTCAGGGACATAATAATAATGCTAATGATGATGATAATAATAATAATAATAATAATAATAATAATAATAATAATAATAATAATAATAATAAAGGTTCAAACTATAGTCTTCAAATTGAAATATTGATATCAAACTTTAAAAAAAAACCACTGAATTGTATTTTTAACCCACTCAAAACGTACAGAAACCACATGACCAGACAAATAGTCTGAGATGCTTTCTGATTCATACCTGACAACGTGGAGGGACTTGTCGTACTTCTCATGGTTGACACCCATGACGAACATGGGAGCATCAGCGCTGGGTGCAGAGATGATGACTCTCTTGGCACCACCCTTCAAGTGAGCCTGAAATGTCGCATTTAAATCCTATTAAATCTGCGTCCTTTCGTTGACAATTGCAGGTCACATCGCATTTCATGAAGTAATAGGACAATATTATATACTAAAAAGTACGTACAGAGGCCTTCTCAATGGTGGTGAAAACACCAGTGGACTCAACCACATACTGGGCATGAGCATCACCCCATTTGATGTGGGAGGGGTCCCTCCTGCAAAAAGAAGAAAGAAGGGGTTAGAAGTACATCGATTACTTTCTCAGTTATTCCTTTGTTGTGTGTGTGGGTGAGAGAGAGATTGTATTGAAACTGGCATGTCTCATTGCATTAAAAGTCTGGATAGTTTAATACAAAGAAACCAAGAGAGCTCACTCGTGGAAAACTGCGATTTTATGTCCATCGATGACCAGGTGGTCACCCTCAGCCTTGACCTCACCGTGGAAGCGACCGTGGGTGGAGTCATACTTGAACATGTAGACCTAAAGAAGAGATGGAAAGACGGGATGAGAATTCCTGAGACGGCAGTCACCAAATTATGGCAGCTGACAACAGTGTGCGTCACAGACACAAGGAAAATTTGCACAAATAAAAAGGATTAATTCCCCATCTGGATGGAAATCCCACAGACAAATAATTTACACAGAATTTTAAATTGGTCATATTCCTGAGAGATTCGCAGCTTTCATAGATTTTCCAAACCCCTAAAAAGAACTGAAAGCTACCAAACAACACTAGAAACTTATTATACTTATGTTACTTATGGCTGGTATTGATTTCAAGTCATAATGCCTTGTATTTCCAACAAACAAACTTCTTGACTCACCATGTACTCCAGATCAATGAAGGGGTCATTGATGGCCACGATCTCCACCTTCTTGGAGGTGACAGCAGCACGGGTCACCAGACGACCAATGCGGCCGAATCTGAAAAGTGAACAGTGTTGTTTCTTATTCTGGCCTCTAGGTGCCGGCACGACATCAGGTAAATCTGACCCAAGTCCCTGACTGATGTGATCGCAGTAATGTCTCTGAGCTACTGTGAAATGAGCTGCAAGTGTCTAATAATTGGATAAAAATCAGTCTGGTGGGGGAAAAAAATAATAATAAATAAATAGATTAGTGTGAAATGTGAATTTTTTTTTATTTTTTTTTTTTTTTTATTTTAAACATTCACTCCAGCCTCAGCAGGGTCTACTTCACATTACGGTTCTAGCTTTTTCCTTTTTGTGGGATAAATAGCCTCACATGCATGACACCTGAAACCACAGCGCAAGAAAGGGCAGGGTTTAGGAGGAGGTGTATGTTGCAGAGCTTATGGCTGCACAGCTACCACACTCTCCCTCAAGGAAGTAAGTCGAAATGAACCCCTAACGGGTGTAATCCTGGTGACGGCAGTGCACTGTTTGATCAGTGGCAGAGTTACTTTTTAACCGCAGGTCCAAAATCCTGGCACAGGTACACTCTGTCCTCAGACACTGTGGTGGGGGCCAGAGGGGCATTGAACAGATCCATGGGGCAGATAGGTTGAGTTTAACGTCAGATTGTGTGTGTTCAGTAACATTTAAGTTACGCAGGTCCCCCTTCCATTTGCCTCACACGGGAGAAAAAAAGGCCGCTGTTGATTGAGCCCCATGCTAAAGCCCAGTGCCCACACTGTTATCTGCTTAAGGGACAAAGTTCAAAGATCAAGAAAAACACGAGAACTGTTGAGTTACTGTCCACAGGTTGGTGTATGTGTCTGGATTACAACATTTTCCCTTCTGCAGCAGCCATATGGTGTCATAATTAATTTATCAAAAGAGGTTATAGTTTGTCCTGCTCTTCAGTTTGAGACAGTCAGCGCTGAATCCTCATCTAATTATTATAGAATGAGCCAAGTAAAAGACCAGCCAGAACCAGTTTTTTATAAGGTTATTTACCTATACTGATGGTTATATATGCTGTTGAGTCTTTGGAAGAGTCTTATAACTTCAGAACTCTCAACCTTAAATGCTGGTGGTGTAATCTTTTAACTGTCTTCAGGATCTATAAGCTATAACCGATGCAAAAGACTTTTCATTCACTTGTCAGTCATTAGAACATCTATGTCTTCCTTTACGTTTCAGTAATGTATTTGGATACACAGATGCCATTTTGTTGAAGTCTCACTCACACATTGTCCATCATGCATCACCTGTGTGTATTTTCTAAAAACATCTCTCATAAAAATAATTACAGTGAGAAATATCTTGTGCATTTTTTTTTTAAATGTGCCACTAGACAAATGTGTGAGCATTTAGGAGAACAGACAGTGCATTCTGAAAACTCAACCAATGAAACCGTTATAATGAATCACAGTTGAAATACTCTGTGTGTGTGTGTTTGTGTGTGTGTATGTTCAGATGAAAGGTGTGTGAGTTAGGGTGCAAAGAGTGAGTGTTAAGTGTGTGTTTCTTATTTAGTTAAATTCAGGAGTGTTGGCTTGTGAGGGGATAAAAAAAAAAAAATTCTCTTACCCATTGATACCGACTTTCACCATTTTGCCTGGGTTGGTCTAGTCCTCTGGAGGAAGATATGAGAGGAGAAAGAAGGAAAAGAAGAATAATGCCTCCTGTTTAATACTGATAAACCAGTGTTTGTGATGGCCTATGGCCTATGTACTAGCATTCAATTGATGACAGGCAATCGCTTAATTATCTGTGTAGATAAGCAAGGGGTTCAAAAGAACACGTGAAAGTGTTGTACTGATAAGCAGTCTGTGACCACAGTCCATGAAAAGAAGTAGTTTTCTGCTCCACGCTACATGAAAATAAACTTTCCCTGCAAGCATAGAAATCACTGCAAAGCTAACCAAAAATGACAATTTTAAATCTTCAAAAGCAAACCAACGTTTAAAGCAAGATTATCGACCAAAGAGAACTTCTTTTAACTTCATGGCCTCATCTTCTTTAAAAGAAGGCGCAGTCAAGCACATGCAGATTTTCCCCTAGGTGATCTAAATCTAGTTATTCAATCCTGCAGCCTGTTGCTGTGGCCCTGCAGCTTCCTGAACCCTTGCAGGCTGAAATCATTTCCTCATTGAAGGTATTTACCGTTTGTGAGATGCCTCAGTCTGTCCTGCGACTCCGGGTGTGAGTGGGGAAGACCAAAGTTAAGCTGTGTGTTTTTATGATTAGCCAGAGTTCAAAGCCACGCCCCCTCTAAGGGTCACTGCTCCTCGCTCCGCCCCCTCTGAATGTCAAGGTCATCGGCTTGCAGAAAGGTATGCAAACTGGCCCCTGCAACTTAACTTCATGTGAGTTAAACAGCCTGGAAGCTTCTCTCGTCATCCCATCTCTGCTGCTATTTATAGGCCTCAAGCTTGGGAATATTTTGTTTAATTTGCATTATTTAGTTACAGCTCCAGTGCCATTAAGCCTGACTTGTGTGGCCACCCTAAAAAGGCCTAGGTATAGATGCTTGGATATTGAGGGTCATATAGTGGACTGGAAAAAAAGAGAGAAGTCACTCAGTGACCTTCTCAGTAAACACAGACACTTACAGACACGAACGAGAGATCAAATCTCTGTCTTCTGACTCTGACATTTAATGTGCAAAGACCATGACCCTTCACTTTCAGACGCTAACCCCTCTTTCCTGCCTCTTCAGCCCCTAAGCAGAAGTCAAAAGTCGAGTCTTGATTTACTCAACATATGATCATTACGCATGAGCAGAGGAGGCGTCTTCAGTTTATTTTCTCAGCCAAATTGTTGCCTTTTTTTAAGTTGTTAAATGACTGAACAAAACAGAAAAAAAATGAATTGAGAGACAGGTTCCTTTGTCTGAACAGTGCTCCACTCAAGGTCCTGGCAATAAGTTACACTGCTGCAAAATTAACTGTCTCCGCTTTTATTGCTCACAGATTACTACAAAACACACCGTCTAGTTTCTTTCTTTCTTTTTTCTTTTCTTTTTTTAAATTTGAGTTTTGACTCATTTGTCTGGCGGCGGTGCTTCTTTGAAAAGAAAGCACGCCCGGGGATATCTGAATAGTGAAGATGTCGGTTTAAACCAGGGGGTCATTCAAGTTGAATCCTGTCGGAAACGTCTCTTTGGCTGCTTACTGGGCCTAACCGCCGGGTGGTTCTGACGGTTAAACCTCACCTATGGCACGGCCTCCTGACGCCACAGCAGATCATGAACGTGTACCACATTTTCTGTCTAACTGGACAGTAACTTGTATTTTCCCACTCAGCAGATCAGGTGGTTAAACAAACTTTGCTACAGGCTAGCACACATGTCCCCCTGCACCAAAACTGGACAGTGTGGGTGTGTTTTGTGGCTGCAGTCCAATGGTCCAGGCATAGTTGAACTACCACAACCCCGAGTGCGTGCATGCCAGTCTTGGCCTCTGCTTTGCAGCTTAAGGTCAAAGAGGGGAAGTAAAGGTCAGGCTAAGATTAGATGCTGGCTGGCAGGTCAAAACTTGGCCATGTTATACTCTCAGTACTGTAAATGCTGCATCATACTGATCACATGTTCTTCATATACAACAACAGCCAAACTTTACTCATTGTAGGAAAGAAAGTGATGGAATAAATGAACCGTGGAATCTAAAAATCTCTGGAAATTTTTTTTTTAGTTCAGGGGAAAGTTTACATTAAAGCGAAAGACATTTATTCAGAGCAGCAAAAAAAAACAAACAAAAAAAAAACAGCAACATTTTAAAAACTTGATTTTTATGATATATTAAAATTGGGTACAAAGTCCAGAGATTAACAAAAATAACAAAAATAGACTCACACTGTCATCTAGTGTTGTGGTAGAAAACTGCACCTACATGCATCTAAATTATTTAGTCCTCGAAAATTCAACCCAACTACCAGGATTAATATAAAGTTATACATGAAAGACACATTTTACACAATATTTTACATCAGCATATTATGTTTACGGCTGCAACTAAGTTATCTTATTAAAATTATTTAATTATTTATTTGAAAGTGTCAATAACTTTTAGTGCATAATAGTGTCAGACAATAATGAAAAATTCCCATTATAAATATTGTGAATTCAAAGTGACATCTTCACATTGCTTGTTTTGTTTGACCAATAATTCACAACCTATAGATATTCAAGCTATGACTGTTCAAAACACAAGATAAAGCAGGAAGCCAGTGAATGGCTGTTTTTTTTTTTTTTTTTTGCTTGATAAAATGACTTAAACAAGTGAAGTTTGTTACTTAATAAATACTGGTATTAAGCAGATGTTCTGAATAGACAATGTTTACTAGTCATGGGACCAGGTACACTCTCAATCTGTTTGTGGAATGTCAGAGTGAAAGCCTCAGACAACTGTGTCATTGCCAGGATAAAGTCAGTGACATGAGGATTTCATACATTCAGCTGTTACTGGAATTGGTCACCCACCCTTCAGAGTAAGTGGGGAAGTTTTATTAAGGATTTATTAAGCGCAGTTAAAAAAAAAATATGCATGGAGAATTTGAAGCTCTAGTTTGATGGAAAAATTGATACTTCATCACGATAGGTGAACAATATGGGTTGCAGGTGTGGGATAGAAGGGAAAGATTAATCTCACAATCATTCAAATTTCTGACAAAAAAACCCCCAACAGAACAAAGCCAATGTCAAAGCCATTTTATTCATGCCAATTATAAGTAAACATGAAAAAATTTAAAAAAACAACAAACCAATCAGCTAAAATTACATGTCCCATCATTTCTGGATCTCCATGTCCACTACACCTGGTTTTGAACATGAAAGCCACTGGACACAAAATGTCTTAACATCTTAACTTTGACTGTACGCTAACAAAGCTAAAAATACATAAAGTGCCAGTTTACTTAAAAGAAAGAACAAGCTCAACAATCAACATTGTTCATTTGATGTAAACATTTCTGACATGTTCTAATATTCGGCTTAACACTTATACATGGAATAAACTACACACTGTTAAACTGACACAATAGTGTGATGCATCTGATCTACGCTGGATGAAACCACATTAGCAACACTGCAAGTTTAGACCATACTACATGTAGTCTACAGGCATGTAAACATCCTTTGCTGCAGGTGAACGCCTTTGCACGTGTGTTTTTCCTTAATACAATCTAAGAAGGATGTCGTGAGTCTCTATTTCTCTCCTCTTGCCACTAACAGCCCAGTCCGCTCATGGACCCGATCCGATCCAGTTTCAGCCCAAAGCATCCCCGGTTCCATCCCCTCCGTGACCTGTCCGGCTCTGAACGCTTCTGATTGGCCAGGGCTCCCTTCAGCAGGCGCAGCCAGGGGGTCTCGGGCTGTGTCTGCACATCAGCCCACTTGGGGTACTCGGCCGATTTGACCCCGGAGGAGAGGGTGGACTGCTCCTCTGGTTGGCTGTTCAACAGGTTCTCCAGGTCATCCAGGGTCAAAAGGTCATTATAGCGTTCCAGAAACTGCTCCATAAACTGCAGAGTGGAAAAAAAAAATAAAAATTTAATTATCGGGGAGTGTACAAGGGAGAATAATTCAATCAGTGGTACATTTCATTACTCTCCTCTCCTTCTGGACTATTCTCTTGTATCCACTATTCATCCACTCTAAATTCTCCCCAGTCTACTTTTTCCTTCCTTTTCTATCTTTCCCCCTCCCCTCCCCTCCCCTCCCCCTCCACCTGCACCTGAACAGCATCAGGAGAAGGATGCAGAGCGCGAGCCTCTGTGATCTCCAGGGGTGTCAGGAGGAGAAGAGTGGCGAAAAGCAGCACAGGACACAGCATGGCAGCAGATAGGAGGAGCAGGAACGAATGATGCAGGAACCCTGGAAACACAATGGCTGCAAATTCCCAAATACATTAAGAAATTAAAAATAGAAAATGACGTGAATAGTCTTGACATAAAATTAGCGCCGTTCAGACACGGTTTAACCAATCCTCACTCAGTATCTTCAGGATTTTAAAGTAATTATTGATTTCTATTTGTTTAACAAAAAAACAATGCTACATACAGATAAGCGATGCTACAGATGTGATGTATATAGAGCATCTAGCTTAAGATAGTTTGCAGCTCCCGTCCCTGGTTAGACTTTTAAATCTAGGATAAAAAAAAAAGCATTTAATAAAAGGAGTATATTAAACGGACATGGGATATATTTGTATTTGAAGAGGAAAACTTTCTGCTGTATTACCCTCCAGTTTTAATGCAGAATGAATTTCTGAAATGGGATAATTGGTTATAAAAACTATGCAGATCCAGTTGGAGCTATAGACCAATCTAACTTGATTTATTAAAAAAAAAATGGTGCAATTATAAGAAATAGTAACAAGCAGAAACCAAAATAGTCTAAATTTGTTTTAAGACGAATATCTGAAAGGAAATTTCAGCACTCACCTGTTGTTTTCTCTCAAAGAAAGCTGGGGATGTCTTCTGCTCTCACAGACTCTTGTCCATCCCTCTTGCTCTTGGTCTCAGCTACCTCTCACTTGCTGGCACCTGCCTGGAGCATCACTATCTCACTTGCCTGACTCCTCCTACCCCTCTTACTCTGTGATGGAACCGAGGGGATGATTATCTTCCCTCTTCCTCTTTTGTCCCTCCTCTTGGCAGAAGCTGAATCTTGGGGCATCAGC
Source organism: Istiophorus platypterus (assembly GCA_016859345.1). Lineage (NCBI taxonomy): Eukaryota > Metazoa > Chordata > Actinopteri > Istiophoriformes > Istiophoridae > Istiophorus > Istiophorus platypterus. The sequence continues at coordinate 10,730,684 of CM029126.1, forward strand.
TGAGATGCTGCAGGGGTTTTGTAGAGCCAGAGATGACCCCTCCCCACCCTCTCTTCCTCCTTCTCCTCATCTCCCTTTCTTTGGAGTGATGTCATAGCCTTGGAGAGCGATTGTCATTGCCAAGGTGACTGTGTACTGTGCACCATACTGATTCCACTGTACTGCACAAATCAAGGTCAGAGGGCAGTAGTCAGCCAATGCTTTGTCAACCAGCTTTGTTATGAAGTGACCTGACTGGAAAGATTCATGTTTTATGTCACGACTTAATCTGAATTAATACATTTCCCATGTGGCTACAATGCTCCTTGTGCGTGTTAGCCTCCCTCTCTCCCCTTTGTTTCCACGTCTTTCCCAGCATGGACTGACCTCCCCTCTCTGTTGGGTAAGTTACAGTCTGTCATTGCCATCTGCTCCCTGTACCCCCTGCCACCAAATTACAACACTTGCAGGAGCTTTGTGATCCAACACACAGACCTCAAAGTTCAGCTGCTTCTAATTATTTCAAGTAAATGAACCCCTGCAATTACAAATGCGCATCTGATGCCAAGCAAGGATTCATGTCCAGCTGTATTACTTGCATCAATGAATATTTTCCTCTTAAAAGCATCTGCAGAGAGCAAAATGTGTGTATTCAATGTTTTGGTAGCCAGCAAGTGAAATACATCTTTCTATAGCACTAAATAAAGTTATAAAGAGACATATTTACTCATGTTTGTGCACTTATCACCAACTGAATACATTCAAACTCAGATAAAACCTAACTGCTGGTGCAATCATATTGTTAGCCTGTTGTTGGCAAAGTGTCTTTACATAACATATCAATCACATATACAGAAATGCACCCCTCTCATCTTTTTTGAGAGGACAACGTGTGGGAGAAGGAGTAGGCGAGGAGGAGAGAGATTAGCGATGAGGGGAGTGGAGGGGGGGGGTTTAAACTACCATGATTGTGATGTCAGTGAAGAGAGGAGTGCTGTAGGAGGAAAAGTAGGCAGCCGAGAGAAGGAGGATGGGAGGGAGAAAATCACCAGGCAGAGAGCTGAGGGTGACTTACATACAAAAAGAGATTGATTACAGGAGAACAGAGGTGGACAACTAAGCAACAGAAATGACAGGACAAGATTTGGGGGTGGGGGGCATAATCAGATAAAAAAAAAACCTTCCCGTGTAAGAAAAAAAAAAAAAAAAATCTGATACATCAGAACATGCAATAAGAAAGGAATGAGAAAATTGAGGAAAATGAAGTGGAGAAGCATGTGAGGTAGTAATACTGTCTGGCCAAGCTGTGACAACCCATTAAACACTGCTGTCCAAACACATTATACAAGCAGACATTCAAAGCTGCTCGTAATGATGGTACAAATTTACTTGACATAACCCAGCACACACCCAAACCTTCACGCATTTTTCAGCCTGTTGAAGTTTTCTTCAATGTGCAGAGGCCAGTGAATGACACAGATCACGCTGAGACAGATAGGCATGGGGTTCTATTCAAAACCACAAAGAGGTTTATTAAAGATGTCTTGATTCTGTCGTTAGATACGTCATCAGACTACTGTAGTTTTGTGCTAAAATATAAACAATATTAAAGGGTAAAAATATGTTTTAAAAAAAGCAAGGCTTCATTTAGATAAAAATATTTAAAAAAAAGACAAATAAGACAAAAACAGGAAAAAAAAGAATATCAGTTTCTGAGACGAGCTCGTCTCGATGTTCGGGCAATAGGTGTCGTCACTTTCGGGGTCTCACTGTCTGCCATTACAGCATCTGATTTATAAAAGAGACAAAACATCATCATGAGTTATAATCTCATCAAGAGCATAGTCAAAGGAAAGTGACATCTATTTGGAAGTGTAGATATAAACTGATACTATTCTATTTAAACATTGAAACACTTAATACACTTTAACAATTCATTAATTTTGTCATTTTCAAGCAAGCAAATAAGCTTTTCGAAGACATTGGGCTTCAGGAAACTGACGGGCAACACTGTTTTCTGACATACACTAAACATTAAAAAGATCATTTTCAGTTCAATTAATAATGAAAATAAAATGTTGTTTGCATTTGTATATTACATACAAAATAGGTTGCTAAAAAGACAGTATAAGGGAAATCATTAAATGCCAATCTAGCAGTAATAGTGCATGAATGAAGTTGCTGCACTCACCCTCCTCATCCTCCTCTTCATCACTGCTGAATGTGATCACAGGTTTCTTGGACTTACGAGATTTCTGAGGCGTCACAAAACTGTCATCACCCTGGTGGGAGACTGAAGGCTTTGTTTGACCTGTGTCAGAGAAGTTAATATTTATCTTTTCAAAACAAAATTGAAACAAATATTACTGAATGCACACTTGCAGTCAACAGGATCCTTGAATATCAGGGCCCAAGAGCACTGACCTCTCCTGGTCCTTGGACGGCCTCTGGTGGGCAGTGGTGTGCGCATGACTGTCTTCTCACTGGATCCCTCTTTTTGGTTCTCCTCTTCCATCTCAGGGCTTTCTACATTCTCCAGCCCCCGCGTGTGAACTGCAGTCAGCCGTTTTTCAAACTCATCTACCTGGGCCTGGTTTACACATTTATCACCATTAATACAAACAAAGATAACACCAAAAAAAAAAAAAATTTTTTTTCAAATGGAAGTATATCATACCTTGAACTGTGGTTTCGCCCCACGACGGAGCTTGGCAGTGATGGAGAGCAGAGGCTGGTAGACTCCAGGTTCAGTCAACTTGTCACTATAACACTCCCAACACTCCTGCAGCCTCTTGAAACCACGCTCACACATGGACAGCAGAGACAGAGACATAGCCAAGTCACACCACTGACGCTCCGTCCTGAGGAGACAAGTAGAAAGAGAGTCATAGGACTTGGGAATTAAACTGGATTAGAAACTATGTGAAATGCATAGAAGGTCAAGATCCTTGACAAAAAAAAAAAAAAAAAAAGTTTTTATTAGCTCATTAATCATGAATATGGCTTTGCTCTTGCATTTGGACCAAATCTCATTTTCCAGGAACCTCTTACATCTAAATTCACCTTGCCATTGTGTATATAAAATGCCCTTCCTTTGAGCTCTGAGTATGGATGGAGTATGAGTCAGAGGCAGACCAGTCTGACCGGGCCAATTGTATGTCTAAATTCCTCAGCTGTATAAGGAGACAGTTTCCATGACAAAATGAGTGAATAAGAAGATGTCAGAGTAGGGGATAGTAGAACTGAACTGTGAACTTGCTGTAATTATCTCTCTTTACACAGTGAAAAACACCCACTAATTACTCATACATCCAACCCTGCATCTGGCACAAATGAAATTCTGCTGGATAGACTTCAGAAATGAGCTGGAAAACAGAAAGGGGGAGGGGCACCCACACAAAAGAGACATGTCAGAGGTGTGAAGAGTTGAAAAGGAGGTGGAGATGTACTCACTTGGCAGTCCTAAAGCGTTGACACAGTTTCTCTACCAGAGACTCAGTCTGCCTCTCTTTGGTGATGTAAGAGAACAGCTGTCTGAAAACACAAACAATACAGCACCTAAACAAAGCTCTCAAAATTGCAAAGATGTCAGCCTTCGCCTCCAAAGCCTCTTAAAACATGTTAATTTGTCCAGAGTCTGCAGAGTCCTGCAGAGTATGGACAAATCTTCTGTGCACAAAGGCAGCAAATTGGTAGGGATGCATACTATGAAGCCACACAACTCACTTCATAATGGTGTTGAAGTCCTCTGAGCTCATGCCTCTCTCTGGGTCGGACAGGCGACTGATGATGTCTGGGAGAAGGTTGTAAATCGCATTGTCCTGATGGGTGACACAAATTAGAGTTAAAAACCTTCCCAATTATTCTGGCTCCAATAATGGTTCTGTGTGTGCGCGCGCATACACCTTGGTGGCCAATTCATTGAAGAAGTTCAGGGCGAGGCTGGTAATGTGCGGCTCAGGGTCAATTAGCAACACAGCCACCTCACTGACTTGACCTTTGACCTTGAGCACATCCTTAAGGACTAACTGAGTAAGAACTGTCACAGCTGTCTGCCTCACTGAAGGAACCTCATCACTGAGCCTGGAAGAGAAGAGGATGTTCAATTACTTGCTGGTTCATTGTCTATGTCTTTGGTATCAGGACTAAGACACTACATTCATCTTGTGTCAGCCTGCTAACATCTGCTAATTAGCGCTAAACACAAAGTAATTTAGCAGGTGTATGATCATTAACCAAAACTTTAGACAACTTAAAATGTCACCTGATGAATGCGAAAAAAAGAAAACCTATTTTTACCAACAGCTTGGGTAACTGAATGATTGAGTCTTACACATAATGTGAGTTTGAGTAGTTTTGGTTATTTCACATTTCTGTTTTTGCCTTGTCCAATCTTCTCTCTCTCATTTGAAGTAGGCAGAGCTTAGTTGGAAAGATAATATTACATATTTCTGTGGACCAATCAGAATTTATCAACACAACTATCAATACATGAAGACTGACTATGCCTTGTCACTGTCAAATTTGATCCAACAACCACAAAATGTGGATGAAGATCAGCTGAGTTTTTGAGCGTTAAACCCTTACATAATGACAAAGCCCCCCCCCCCCAAATATTAGCTTTAGATTAAAATTCATGATATTCATAAATGTTGATGACTAATGCAGTCAAGAATATTTTATGTTACAGAAAAAAATACTCAAGATTTGAAACCAAGTAGTCAGTGGCTTTAAGGGATTGCCAAAGTCATTATAATTCAACTTGAAGGGAACACTAACATTTTTATCAAATTTCACGAAAAACATCCAATAGTTGTTGACATTTCACCCAAACCACAAGTGTGAACCTCATTGTGGTGCTAGATGAAAATTCAGGGGATCGCCTAAGTCATAGGACATCCTCTGAGAAACATGAATGTTTTTACCACATTTTTTGCCTCTCCATCCAGGAGATGTTGAAATCTTTGAAATCTGGTTAAATTAAATATGTTTTACCCATAGGTGGTGCAAGAGGAAAAGTTAGGGGAGATCACTTAGACAGTAGGATTCATCCTCTGAAGAATTGGAACATATGTACAAAAACTGTCAGACAAAACTGTCTGACCAACACTGCCATTCCTCGAAACACTCCACTAGCACAGCTATAAAATGCGAATGGAGATACGAAAGACCATTTGGCATTTGTCATTTTCCAATCCTTGTCAATTATGCTTTCTGTATGGATTTGGAATTAGCCAGAACGTTACTGAAACCAAACAACTGTCACACCCTCACAGCTGAGTACAATGGGATTGGATAGGCTGTGGCAGGACAATCTGATAGCATTCTGAGACTAATTTAGATTTACCCTAACCCAAAACGACAAAACAAAAGAAACTCATTAACTACTTCTCACTTATGCCAGAGAGCAGGATACCTGGCAGAGGATCAGACACTTCATGGCACTTCCACATGCCTATGCAGGGGCTTACAACAGCAAGGAACAGCGTAATTAATTCTTAATACGCTTATCAGGAGGCTCCAGGGCAGCAACCATGAGAGCAATTGAGCTGTTTGTGTGTATGTAAGACAATTAGGGAACACTATGAAATACTTATCAGGTAGAAAACACCAGGAGTGCAATGACACATTATAAAAAGAACATTATGTTTTAGACATCCGAAATGCCTCAATGTGAGCATTATCAACTATTATAATTAAAAACACTTCATCAGAGAGAGCAACTTCAGCTTCTGAGTTGGCTCTAGAGAACCAGTGTAACTTTGTGCAGGAGAAGCAGATAGAAACCATTAAATGTTTTCAAAATGAAAGTGTACCTACAAGGATAAAACCTTGTAGAACCTTTGACTTTACCCGAAAATTATTCCCTTCTGCTCATTTAACCGCTCTATATAATTACTACACAGTAGTCATTGGCTTCTAGTTACAATCTCTAACACACTAGGAATTAAACTATTCGTTGAAACTGCCCTTTGCTAAGGAAGTCTAAAGGCTCCACCCCAGTTCATGAGTGGGGATGGGTTTTCTACAAGCCATGAAGTGCTGGTCGGTTCCCATGGCAACTGCAGAGGTCAGGATTTAATGCAGATGTCAGAGTTTGCTATAGATCATCTCAAAGCACCCCCCCCACCCCCGCCATAAAGTTGTGGTGGCAAGAGTAAACTTTTTCCATCATGTGGCTCAGTGGAGCATTGTGACAGTGGCAACACTTCAGTGGCTGAGAGGTACAACACTCTGAGACATGGCATTGGTGGTGGGATCTGGATGACGATGGCTCAACTGTACAAGTATAAGGGGAATGTTAGCGGAGATGAAAAATCATAGAGAAATCTAGAGTACACCCAGTTAGCTGAGCCAACAGGCATAGGTTGTTCCTCGCAATCTTGGTTGGGGAAAAAAAACAAAAACAAAAAGCAACACTAAGTGTATTATGATAAAATGCTTCTAATTGGAAGAGAATCAGTTAGTGTGAGGGGAAGATGAGCATGAGCTGCTACTGCAATCAAATCACGTTATTAAATTACCTGGCATAGAGATTCTGTGTCCAGGGCTCCAAAATGTTGGGAAAACGGACAGTGAGGTCACCAAGTGCTATTATGGCATTGGCCCTAACAACAGGAAGAGATGAGCGCTCCAGCACTGTGAACATGAGACGAATGTTCTCTTCACACACTGCTGGGCTGGCATAAGAGATGAAGAAATGAAAGAATCAAAAAATTATCCCAACAATTCAGCCCATTTAAAGTCATATAGTAGACTGCAACAAAGAAATACTTTCAATCTGCAAGCTAGTTTCTAAATCAAGCAATTTATTGTTTGGTCCATAAAATGTGAAATTATGTTAAGAAATTACAGCTCAAGCTAATACAATTCAAATTACTTTATTTTTCCAACTAATAGTAAAACCACAAAAGATTTTATGTTTTATATCGTAAAAGACTGAGAAAGACAGCAGGTATTCCTGCTTTAGAAAATTGAATCTGATTTTTTGGCAATTTTACTTAATGGTTAAAGATTAATTTTTGTGTTGATTGACCAACTGGTTAATCAGGTTGACATATTTCTATGGGGAACAAACATGGGAATAGGTTTTGTGTTTACCTTATCATCATATACTGAGAGAGTGCCAGACAGGCAGCAGTGGTGAGCTGTGGGAGGGAATAGTGTCCTGGGGAGCTGCAGACTTTCACCAGCAGGGGAAGGAATGCACACAGCAGGTTTTCCTCTTAAAAGAGAAAAATAGAAAGAAAGAGAGAGGGAAGTGAGGAGAAGACAGTGAAATAATATATGAAAATATGGTACAAGCAAAATTTATGTGAGGAACCGAATGTAGTGGTCGGTGAAAAGTGGGATTTAAGCAGCTTAATTTGGGGCAGAAAAACAAAAGACAAGAGGTTTCATTACCAGCCAGTAATTCAGTCTCGCAGATCTTTCTGATGAGTTCCGCCTCCGTATCTTCAGCAGAAGCACCTATCAACCCGAGCTCCTCTTCCATGGTACTCTCATTGGATGCTAGCTGTTGGAAAACCATTAAAACTTTACATAAAGCAGCCATTTCTCTCTCAAACAGTGACTGACTAGTTTGATAAGGTCAGTGGGAATGAGCTTTCATTTAGAAAAGGCTGTTGTTTTATTGTGGTTGCAATGAGTGTAAGAACAGTGACAGAGGTAAATGACAGTAAAATATTTGATAAAACACTATATTTTACAGTCATTTAAATTTGTGCACTGCTGTTGTTAACCCACCTGATATGCTACCTTAAATGCAAGTTCACAACCCTATTTCCTCTTCCATGTTTTTGGCTCTACCAGGCAAGTGAGTCTAATTTGGTGAATCGACAGCAGCTTTAAAAAAAAGTCTTAAACTGATAAAATAAATAAATAAATAGAACCCCCCCCCCCCCAAAATTTTAAGCTGGCTAGAGAGGATTCTAATGGTGTCAAGTTTTCATGAAAAAAACAGAAGTAGCAAATTATACACAGAAATTCTTTTCAAATCATTCATGAGATATTTTGATGGAGTTTCTAAGTTTCAGTAGAGGCTATGAAGATATTGTTGTAAGTCTGCCTTTTTCTGTCTCTGGTTATCTAAGAGAAAATATGAAATAAATGAACAAAAAATATTACTAATGCTAATTGAAAAGGTAACATCTATCATCCCGTTCACTTATTGGTTAAACAGTTATGCACAATTATCACTCTTTTCACTGAGACTCAGTCTGATTATCAAAATGCTTTTTACCATTGGTTGATTTGGCTTTGTTTGAAACATAAAAGTGATGTACAAGTTTCTGTAGTTACACCTTAAGAAATATGCAACTGACATTTAGACCTGGAAACCTTTGTCAAGTTCAAAAAACATCTAATCAAGCTGTAGTACGTAGAGTACTAACAGGACAGGGCAGCAACTAATTATTATTTTAATGACCGATTACTTTTTTTGATCAATTGTTTTGTCTATAAAATAACAAAACTAATTGATTAACCAACCAGTTCTTGCTGTTCCCCTGACAACAGTCTAAAAGTGTAGTGAATGTCATTCACATATTTACTTTCTGAATTGACCAAATTCACATGCACATTCAACATCAAATCATAATTGTATTTCCTAATTTCATAACTTTACTCAATGTACTAGTACTAGCGATTTCATTGGAATGCTTTACACACACCTGTACAATATGTACAGATGCGGCATACAAGTCTCTGCAGCTTCGTTACCTTAGCTTTACTTGATGGGCCTTTTTCCTTCTCCTCCCTTTCCTCCCTCTCGCCTCTCCTCCTTCGCAACTCAGTGCTCACACTGCGCTCAAGGTGAGACACCTGCCAGAAAGCCACGCAGCCACACAGAGCCAACAGCTGGGCCAGACACACACAGTTCACTGCCAGAGACAAAGACACGTGGACACGTGACTGAAGAGTGTTTTGATAAAGCTAGGAGTAATGGGATAGGTTAAACAGTGTCTATGGACATCAGATTATGCAAATGCCAAGTAAGACTGCACTTAAAACTAAAGTGTTCTTTAGAAAGAGACACAAATGGGACTCACCCTGTTCACCCTTCTCATTAGAGTCTTGTGATCCATCTTGCATTTGGCCAGTGTTTTTGTTGACTTCTCCACCTTCTGCTATCTGATCTAGTAAGAGGCGAGCACTGCGCTGGAGCAGCCGGGAGCACAGCTGGTCAGGAGACTCAGCCAGGAAGTAGATGAGACGGACAGCCTGTTCCATGAAACTCTGCCAGTAAGGGTCTTCCATCACCACACCTGGAACAAGTACCAACAGATGCAGTCAGAGGAAGAAACTACGAGTGATACAGATGGAAAAACAGAAAAATTGGAGTGCTTCTCAAACAAAGGGCACATTTGTCTGAAGTTACCTTCAGCGAGGGCCTGCGTGAGGCAGGTGAAGAGCTGATGGTCCTGGGGCAGTCTGAATGGAGCACCTTTTGATTGCTGGCGGAAATATTGAAATGGACAATATTAACATTGTCTTGAACCCCTCTGCATGTGTACAGGCTTTTCCTAAAACTGGGCTTGCTCATTTAATGAAAATGACTTAACTCTGAGAACAACAAAAATCTTTGTGGATATATAGAATATATTGCGTTCTCTAAGACCCAATGAATCCTAAACAATAAGCTCAAATCAGTGAGGTCCTCTGATTATTCAAGAAATGCTTAGAGTCAAACTATGGTTCATGTTTTCTTACCCTGACATGGTCAGTGATACTGCAGATGGTTATAACTGTGTCTCTCGCCAGAAGGAAGTCTTCAGTCACTTTTTCTCCAAGGGCCACAGAACAAAGTGTGTCCAGATTACTGAGAACCACCTCCCTCTCTGCCCTGTAACATTCACATACATACAAAAGAGACATTTTACAAAAGAGGCATAGAGTTTTATTTTGTTATTCCCAAATAATCATGTGATTATGCAATTTAAAGTAATAACATCTTTGCCCTACATCACCCTGACTGCTGTGTGATGGCCTTGCCGGTGCTAGGCTGCTGCCCAGATAATTTGTGTAGGAGGATGGGTTAGGAGAAGCACATAAGATTGAATAGGTTATGAATGCTGCTGGCTGGATAAAGAGAGGCAGCAGTGTGGGTGGACTGCAGATAGTCTCTTTTTACTCTCCTTCTCTCTCACTCTTCCCTAGAGCAGTGGCAGTCTTTGAAGTAGAATGAGGGGGAACATTAAAAAAAAAAACAACATAGATTCAGTGGAATGCACTGGCAAGGAGCTGAGTTCTATGGTCGTGACTTTGATTACAATGAAGAGGAGCTTAAGCTGAGCTTATATTCTGACTAATGAGGACTTGGTGAATGTCAAGTAGCTGAGGCAGGACCAAAATGAAAAAGTGCCTTTATGGGGTGAGGAATATTAAAGATTTTACTGCAATAGATATAATTAATAAACAAACAAAATATAATAATAATAATAATAATAATAATAATAATAATAATAATAAAAACTTAGTTAACTCAACTTTAATCACAGAACATTTTTTCCCCTTTGCTAATAGATTGAATTTTAATACACAGCAGGGAATGAGATTTGCTCTTTGACCCCCCCCCCCCAAAAAAAAAATAAAAAAAATAATAAATGAAAATCGAGATCATACCTGTATTAAAATACAGTCCATGTTCAATAAAGCTGTTGAGTAAGGGTGAAACTCGTATGCTTAGCCACTAGATTATGCAATTGTATCAATTTTTACTCCAAATGAAGATCAGAGTCAGATCAGAATTTGCAAATATGTATAACAAAATTGTAATATTTCAATTTTCAATAAAACCAAATGAAGTTTCATAGTAAATATTTGTGAGAAGCCATGGCACGAAAACTTCCACATTATTTAGGATTAATGCCTACTTCCATCCTTCTGAATATGCAAGCAAGTACAAACTAGTAAGTCAGTGAAACTGAGTTTATTCCCCTATACAGCCCTGCTGTGTTTCATGATTCCAACCCCGATGAGTACACATGAGCTTCATTCGAATACTGTTGCCTTGAAAATCAATGTTTGCAATGTATTTTCACACCCGTAATGTCAGGTATAAAGTATAAAAGAGCATATAATAAAATTTTATCATCAGCAGTCAGCCACATGTAAATGCAATTGACTTAATTGGCATATTGACTTGTGAAAACAGATTAAATTGTTTGTGAGAGCACTGCTCAGTGCTGCAGAAACATCATGACTCCGTCTTAAATTTGCCATTCATCTCAGAAGAGCACCAGTTTTATTTGTTCTCATCAGTCAGTACGCCTTTCCCTCATCTATAGTAAAAAGTACACAGCACCAGTTAGCGCAACCATTGTTTAGTTGTTTTTAGTTTACAAAATTAGGAAATAAATGCAGGCTGTAGAGTATCTTGTCTAATTACCTAAAACTAGACAGATTTGTTTCTGTTGACATCCCTACTTACTCTACTGGACAGTGTAGCGTGTGCAAAATGAGATCAAATCTCAATGTGGACAGAATGAGACGCAAGTATACACAAGAATACAGAACTCTTCTAGAAACAAAGCAAAAACCCGGGAGTAATTCAGGACATAGAGGATTTATCACTGCAAATGATTGAATTTTACATTTCCCCAGCTTAAGCACAAACAAAAATGCAGGTATGCACTGTGCCCACTTATCCTTGTGTTATCTTATCCCACTAGGGTTGGTAGGGCTGTGTCACATTGGGCTTTCCCTTTGGTGCACAGTAGTAAATTTCACCAAGATAAACAACCCGTAAAAGGCAAGAACAGTGAAACCCATAAATCAGTGACCTTGCATGAACTCCTTTCCTCCACCATGGCATAAGAAATTAACTTCCTAGGAACATAGTGAAAGTTGTACGTGTCTTACCGTGCAGCCATGCCAAGCAGTAACACTGCAGCCCGCCTGTGTAAGCCAGAAGTCTCTCGTTTCCCAGTGAACCTCTCCCACAAGACCTGTACTACAGTTGACTGGAGATTGCTGCCACTGCCAAAGAACTCCTGCACCTACAGGGACAAGTCTGAGTGGTTACAACTCAAATACATCTTGTTTAAAAGAAAAAAAAAATATCTAGCACTTTAAGAAAACCTACAGTATGCATTATATGGCTTTTACAAATATATCCTTCAATATGCTGCATAGATGTGTTCCTTTAATTGATGATCATAAAGAGAAAAGAGCCAAGTGAGAGTAATAACATAGTAACTGACTATTTCCTCCAGACACTGGATTGTTCCCAGAGATGCATCCACCATCAGTTCAGAAAGACTGTCCACAAGAGTCTGGGCTTTCATCCTGATACAAGATATGACAGCTGGTTTCAGAAGAATCTCTTCAAGTGTTTTAAATATTACTAACATAACAATATGGTATTCATTATTTTCACTATGTATGGATCAAGCAGGCTGGTAAAGTAATTTTACATAGCTTTGTAAATTCACTGAAATTTACATGAACTATATTATAGTTACTAACGTTAACCAGCAAGCCAGGCAACCCATTGTTACTGTAATCCTAACAGAGGAGACTTTGGCATCGGTCCTAATAAGGACTCAAAAATAAAAATTGAAATTATTTATTAGCAGATTATCTCATTATAATGAAAAAAGTCCTATGTCAATGCACTAAGGGCTGAACAGGACATGCACTTGTTTTAAGGTAAGGCTCTTCATCTTGTCTAGTAGGTTTACAGACCTGACTGTGTCTCCTTGAGGGTTAAGATAAAGGCGCCTGTAGGCCTGAACGACAGCATCTTTAATGGCAGCGTCAGTTGACCAGACGAGAGGCAACATTTTCCTCACTCCACTGACAGAATTGGCAACACTGAACTCACACACTGTCACACAGAACTGCACAGCCTCCTGGACCACTAAAGACACAAAAAAATTTTGTTGTAGGATGGACACCTTTTCTTATTACTGATAAAAACTTAAACATAGAAATGAATTTTGAAAAGGTTTGTAAATACTGGAAGCTACCCGAAGTGGTTTTCCAATAGAGCATGGTGTTGATGACAGAGATTGCCCTCTCCACTTGCAAGGCGAAGGTTTCTGTATCTCTCAGGTACTGCACTAACATCTCTTGCTTCTTCAGCTCCCCGTCTTCCCCCTCTTTCTCTCCCTCTTTCTGTGGGGTTGGTGGCAAGTTCTGACTGAGCTCATTGGCATCTTCATCAGAGCCTGAGGAAAGCATAAAGGGTTGTATAATGGAAAGTAAGTTTGATTTAAGAAATCACACAGGTTCACAAAATAAATCATTGTTCCATTGGTGCTTGATTATTCACTTCATAAAACTGCTGCACAGAAATAAAGTTAAACCTGCTGCCTTTACTGTAAGTTTAATATAAGCGAGTTGACAAAAATTAAATTAACAAAATTAAGGAATAAGCCATCAAATTCTGATTGCCTTTGTATACTAGTCTCTTTTTGGTGTCCACCAACAGGACCAGTGTATGCACAGTTACATGCAGGAGTTTGGGCTCAATTACAGCACATCTGAAGACTACCACAATACCTACCGACTTAAATAGTATTGGGAAAAAATAAAACAGCAAATAAAATTTGAAAATATTAATTTAGAATAAGCCTCTTTTTGCAGTGCTATAAGTGGAAGCATTGATTAACACACGCTCACAAAAATTGGGTCCATGAATATATTTAATTCCATTATCACTTGTTACCCTCCTTAGACAGACTAGAAAAATCCTGATATTCACAAAATTAAGACTGACTAAACTTCTAATACAGGTGACATATCATTTAATTGCTTTTCAGCTGGTTGTTGTTCCCTTTGCAATGGCTAATATATTTGTTGCAACATCTGAAAAGCCTTAAAAAGCCTGTCAACACATTAGAAAGGCAGGAAAGGCCCATATCTGAACAGGCATTTAAGATATCCCAATTTTTGGTAGTATAATAAAACATTGTTCTTCAGCTGATTTGAACAAGTTAATTTCTTTTATGTGATGATTGTAACTTTTGGTAAGGACTGAGCTTGGTGATCTGACATTGCTGTATATCTACAGCATAGTGTTGGTGGAGTTTGTGTGTCACACTCAGTCATCTGAGGTTTTGAAATACAGTACAAATAAGACAATTATTACACACTAATCTGTTTTAAGGAATTGACACTGAAAGAAAATGTAAAATTAATTTCCTTCAAAGAACTGAATGTTAATTGTGTTCACTCTTGCCTCAATTAAGACTCAAAGAGCCCTTTTGATGAGCATCACAAGATAGAAATGCGTCAAGTTAACCGAGCACAGGCTTTACCTTTGAAAATCAGAGCCAGTGTTTCCATCAGAGTCTCAGGGGTGAGAGTGGAGAGAGAAACAAACATCTCAGATTCAGGAAAGCAGCTGTGAGCTCTTATACAAAGACGCACAGCATTCCTGTATAGAGGGAACATAAAAGAAGCATCACATATCAAATTGTTGGCTGATCAACAGTGTGGGAGAAAAAAAATATTTCATCAGGTAATAACACATTGGGGATTGGCATCACCTGTATTTGTTGACACGGAGGTACTGAGCAATCTTCACTGCGGTTGACCTGTCATCTTCTGTGACCTTTTCTTCCTCAACATCCCTGTTGTCCTCCTGCTGCTCCTGCTCTGTTTCAGTTGCAGGCTCAAGCTCTGTCCGAACAGTGACGAGCAGCTCGGGTTCCATAGCAGCCCACAGCTCAGATGCTTTTATCACTGCCACTGGAGGGAAAGGACGGGGGGGGGGTTTATCAAAATCAGGATGACTCAGGTTAGAGCTACAAAGAAATGTCAAAGGAACAACTGACAGAAAAATGTTTGTTTTGTTTTGGGTTTTTTTTTTTTAAAAGGAATAAAGTAGCAGTGGGACAGAAGAGTAAAACAATTGTTTCTGGGGTTAAAAATCGAGATTGTAAATGTTGGACTCTCGAGTGCCACCATTTGATGGTATTTGTAACCTTTTCTCCTGGTGCCACTGTGTTCACCCTTTTATTATTAGATACAAGTTGTTTTTTTTTTCTCTAAAGCTACTAAAGATCAAAAGTGAGAAATGTATTTAAAAAGGATTATTGAGGATTAGTTAATCAATTTGTGGATGGCTGAAATGCTGTCATTATGGATAAATTCGAGTAAATAACTGGTTTTCGTTTATCACATTTCCTCCCTAGATTCAATTCAAGGGAGTTCTTTACCCATGCATCTTTTTTCGACATCTAAAACTAGTACAGTACTTTGAATCCTGGCTCATAATATTACTATTATTGGCATTTTTTTCCACTACCCATGGGATATTAAAGTTACAGGTGTGAAATTTGAGAATACTATTTCAGGGGAGCTATTCTGCTAAGGTCAAATGAGTTTTGGAACTCTGCCCTCAGATTACCAAAGAAGCAACTCATGGCTTACTGAACCACAAAGAGAGCTGGGTGAACTTCTTGCCTTTTACACATGTACACACACAAACACACACAACACACACACACTGTCAGCTTCATCCCCATGGTTACTCCAATGAAACTTTAAAGGAATAATTTGGGTTGAGCAGAGTTGATGTAGGCAGGCCCTTACAGCAGAGCAGGAATTCTCCTCTGCACTGCCAAGATTACCTGCCAATCAAGGCAAAGAAGAACCCAGCTCTCATCCAGCAAGCTCGTATTCGCCTTGGTCTCATCACTGGGCAAAAATTGAATTCAAAAAGGAAGGTAAATAACTTTTCTAATCCACACCTGGTGCTCTTCCCTCCAGTTTCTCTTTCATCTCTTGGAGTTTCGCGGTCTCTTTTTCCAGTGGTTTCTTCAAATCTGCGCTGCTCAACTGAAAGACACAAATTCCTGTGAGACTATGAAATCTGAAAATGTCTACTACTCCAGTTTTAGATCATGTTGTCTCCATTACCTTGCAGCTATAGGGGTTGTGTGCAATGAAGGCAGCCAACAACTGAATAGCACTCTTCACTGCATTTATAGATTTGTCCATCAGTCGCCCCACAGCAAGCTCCATCACCTCACTGTACCTACACAGGGGTAGTGCCTAGACACATAAAGACAGTTTTGATTACCAGGCAGGACTGTCATACTTACACAAATATACCATAAGTCTAGAAAACATACTTTGCTGTTGACAATTCGTGTGTAGACCTGCAACACACGTGCCCTGACATGGGAGTGTGTGTCATGCAGATGTTCCTGCAGCGTGTCAAAGAATCGGTCGCGGTCGGCTTTACCAGACTCGTCAAGGCCGTCACCACACAGGACCCGTACGAGTATCTCTCCCAGCACTTCACATACAGCAACACGCATGGTGTGGCTCTGGAGAATAGGGGGAAAACAGGAAATTAGTCAGCATATAGTCATGTTACTGTGTCAGTAAATTACTCTGGATTCTTCCACAAACATGTAGTAATTAAGTTTAGAAAAACATATGGAATTTTCAGAGATATATGTCATAGCAGTAATAACGCAAATCGCAGTATGTAAACATTAGTTTGTGCTGAGTCCAGATGGGTTTTTAAATGTTGCCCTCAGATTACCAAAGAAGCAACTCATGACTGACCGAACCACAAAGAGAGCTGGGTGAACTTCTTGCCTTTTACACATGTACACACACACACACACACACACACACTGTCAGCTTCATCCCCATGGTTACTCCAATGAAACTTTAAAAGGAATAATTCGGGTCGAGCAGAGTTGGTGTAGGCAGGCCCTTACAGCAGAGCAGGAATTCTCCTCTGCACTGCCAAGATTACCTGCCAATTGAGGCAAAGTAGAACCCAGCTCTCATCCAGCAAGCTCGTATTCGCCTTGGTCTCATCACTGGGCAAATGTGTCTTTTCTTGTGTCAGTAAGGTATTACATTTAGGATAAGAAAATACTCAAGTCCTAAATGACAAGTAATGTAGTGTGGCTTTGTCATACCAATATTTACATGTAAAAGTGACAACTTCCATTTGAACAAGAGAAAAGCTCAAGTAAATAAAATGGTAGAAATTCATCCTTGAGCAGAAGCACGTCAATAGTTTTCATGCATGCACTATAAAATTTCATTGGACAATGTAAACTCCCTGCTTTTATGAAAAATGGATGGTGTCCAGTGGTCTTTTACCCTGTGAAATGCAAAAAATGTAGCACTCTATGAAAGAATAAAAATGTTTACAAGGAAAGAGGCAAATTTCCTCTGCAGCCCTCTTCTTTAATCTTTTTGTGAAAAGGGGGGGGGGGTCCTCACATAGGACACTCACACTCTTTTTTTTTTACACATTTATGACTGCATGAACTGAAAATCCCTCTTGCTCCGACACAAAAAAGGCCTTTACTATTCTCTGTCATTAATATTGCAGGGTTACTTCTTTACAGTATCACAAACTTATCAGATCAAAGTCACAGCAAACCTCTATTGATTTCAGAACACTAGCTATCCAATTTAGGAGCTGTAAATCAAGAATTTACTATCAGCAGGATGAACAAGTTCAGGTGTGCAGTACCTCTCCTTCCAGGTGTGTGATGAGCACACTAATGTTGGGGATCATTAATTCAGGCACTAGGGCACTGAGCTCTGAGAGGAAGGAAGCAAAGGCTTTGACCCCTGACCCCTCTCTGGCAAGCTCCTCACTTGATTTCTGACCAATCTCCCTGTAGGAAGGGGAAAAACAACATGCATGAATTTCTATTATATTTGCAGCCAATGAATCATACTTACACAAAAAGATTCACAAAGAGACCTGATTCTTGAAAACGTACTATGCACAGACCTTATTACTTCTCCAATGACAGCCCTGACTCCATATTCTGTGCTCCATACAGACACTGCTTGGGCAAAAACAGTTGACAACTGCTCAAAGTGTTGCAGCAACTGGATCACCTTTACACTAGCACCTGTAAGAGTTTAAAGAGAGTATATAATAAAATTAAATGCAAGAGATTAATATATCCTTAGTTATAAATCCTGCTCACAGGTTCAGCAAGAGTAAGGGACTAACCCAGGAGGTGATTGTACTTCTTGATCAGCACCCCCAGTAAGTGGATTATGCAATCTCGGGTTGGTTTGCTCTTGACATGGCTTATGGTTGGGTTCTCAAGTAGTTTGTAACCACAGCAGGTCACACAGCTATAGGTGGGGCACAGAACAAAAATTAGCTGAATGAAATT
Source organism: Istiophorus platypterus (assembly GCA_016859345.1). Taxonomy (NCBI): domain Eukaryota; kingdom Metazoa; phylum Chordata; class Actinopteri; order Istiophoriformes; family Istiophoridae; genus Istiophorus; species Istiophorus platypterus. The sequence continues at coordinate 10,748,785 of CM029126.1, forward strand.
TTAGACACTCTACAGAAGCCTTTGTACTCATCAGAAAAATTAGCAGAATTATACAGACATCATGGTTCTTGAGTCATAATAACTGAAAAATGTGCTGTTTAACGACTTCTACTACTAAAAAACAGACTACAAATGTCATCTCTACAGTAGGAAACATACTTGTGCATGCTGAAATAAAAATAAATACATTTTTTTTAAAAAGTGTGAGGACATGTTTGCAATCAAAAAATTAAATGAAACAACTTAACACAGTTTAAAGACCATTTAACCTCATTAGGTGGGGTGTAACATTAGTAATGGAAACCAAAGATCATTTTCATACAAGCACCAATTAAGGCTGCAGTGTTATCAATGCTGGAAGTTATCCAGATAAGAGTGGGAAATTACACCGACTAAGGTAAGTCTGATACTGTACTACTGCCAAGAGCTCCCCTGACAGCAGAGTACCTGATGAACTCTTCCTCCACCAACGAGAGACTCCAGAGGGAACGGATATCCAGCTGAAAGAGCTGGACAAGGGCCTGAAGCACCTTCTCTCTCTCCGAGTCCCACTGCAACAGTCCCTCTCCCGCAGCTTTACCCTTTTTACCACCCTGAGCGAGACAGATAAAATTTAATTCAACCAGTGAAGCTTCATAGATATCGGACCTTAAAAGCCCCAAGCAAGACTATAAAATGAATTATTTAAATTTATATATAATAAATGCCCTCAGATTGACAAGACTGTTGTTCATACCTGCCAGACCAATTATAAAGAGACTATAGCCCTCGCTAGCTGATACATATACATTCATACAAGTTACACACAAAGACAAACACACATCCGCACATTGTTTGACATCTCCTACCTATCCCATCCCATTTCTCTTGGGAGGCAGAGGTTGTAGAAGGTGACCTGTTAACTATGGGTGGGCCCTTACAGCAGTGCTATGAAACTCTGTAGCTCTACCAAGACTACGCACCAGCAGCAGGCTAAGGACCATAATTTCTTGGTATGGCTCGATCATAAAACTTGCCACAACCTCATCAGCGGGCATTTAACATAGTTGAACACAGAGTAATTTCTTGTCATAGCCATTCACGAAGTATTTCTCAGCTATGACATCATTAAACATACCTTCCCAGGTGCTGTGACAATACTCTGTCTGCAAGAGTAACTCTCAATGATCTCTGTGAGCTTGCAGAGCAGGAAGACACTCATTTTAACTGCATTAAGCTTCTCTTTGCGCTCTGCAGCTGAGATAGAGGTGGAGATGAGTAGCGCCGGCAGGGAACCAGCCAAGCCATTAACCACTGAAACGAAAAGAAAACAGAAAAATGCTTGGCCAATTTAGTGTCTCAATGTTGTATTTCTGGAAATAAAAAACATAGAAACGTATAAAAGGTTAACCTTGTACTAGTAATTCCAGGGTATCCTCTTTCACACCCAGCTCCACTGAGTTGCAGTGCCTAAAAAGTAAAGATAGTGGTTTTTTGCTCATACAGTTCTTAAAAGAAATACCTCTAGTAAGCTTTATATGATCAACACCTACTGCAGCACACTGTAGCCAGTGTCAAAGTGTTCCAATATACACAATGGCCCCTGGCTTCTCAATGCTGCCTTGAACCCTGTATAAAAAGAGAAAAACCTGAAGTCACACCAGCTCTAATAAAAAAAAATTTTAAAAGCCACACTATGAACTGCTCCAAAACATCCACAATTTAAAGAAGTACTCAACTACTTACTACTGAGATAGGATGGCAGCTGTTTTGGGGGCACCACATCCTGGACAACATATTGGTTGATCCCGCCAGTCTTAACCAGGTCTCCTATGCACACAGGTACAAAAAAGTCCCACGACATCCCTGCATCAAGAAAAAAACAAGGAAACATTGGTTTTCTTGCGTTATTGACTAAACAAGCATAGTAAAAAAGAAAACGTTACCGGTAGAGCTGCAATGCATCTTTGAACTGTGCATAGCAAAGTAGGACCTTTGATAATTAGATAGACAAGATATTTTAGACTTTTAAGACGAGATTTTTAACAGCTTTATCCTGACAACTGGTACCGCTCAGTATTACTAACTTATGAGAATCGGGGGTTTTAAGACTTCTGAAGATTTTTTTTTTTTTAAACTAGACTCTAATTTAACAATCATACCGGTTGACGTTTCCCAGCCCAATGGAAAACCAATGGCGACAGAACCTAGCACCTTAGATTCGTCTTTACTTTTCCCCATTTAAAATCCTTTTTGTTACCTTCTGAGGCCTTTTTTCTGAGAAAAACCGATTTCGATGCTTAAAGGGTTTCCACGACTTGCAGATAACTTGACGACGTAAGAGGCTTTTCAATTAACCCAAAACAAAAGCCTACGGCTTTGTTGTCGTGAATTAAGATACAGGCGGCCAAGCTGAGTTAGCGGGCTAACTAGCTTGACGCTAGCAGGGCTAGCCAGACCGTGCTGGCCAACTTTTTCTGTTAACTTTATGGTTTAACAGTTGTAGCCAGAGCAAGCTATCGTCTCCGTTGTGCAAACTAGGGGATATACCACTCACCTGTAACGCCTCTGGTCCCAGCAGCCACGAAGTCGACCTCCGAGGAGACGAGCGCCGTCCGCTTCGTCCACCGCCTGCAAACGGTCTGATTCAAATCTGTTTGGACATCGCGCCAAAGAGACGGGGCCATGACGTCATACACATGCGCCTGCCTCCGTTACCGTCGAGTTCGGCTCAACGGCGCCACCTACCGGAAAACCACGAGTACTGACACACAGGGAGCCGCGGGGCGAACCCTTGGTCAGAACTACAGTAAATAAAGTGTCATGGAAAACAAACAGATACAAAGAGACACACGGAGAGTTTTTTTTTTTTGAGGTAGTAGCTGTATTCAAATGATTGACAACACAATCACCCCCTCTCCCCTGTACCAATGTTTCAGCTACAGAAATGACAATACTTTTCACAAAATGCGTTACTTTCTATACAGCACTCAATCAAATGTTAAAATGAAATGGTTCGAATCACTACCACAGATGACTAATACTGTCAAGATGCAGCATTTGTGTTCATATTCCTTTTCCCTTTTGTTGCACTTTAAAAAATAAAATTAGTGTTCCAAGGCTAATAGAAGAGATAAATTTATCATACAACAAAGAAAAAAAATGGCCAAACTGTTTTCAGAAAAAAATACTTAGATTTTGTAGTCCTACACGTGAATACAGTTGGAGTATCATGGAAATGTCAACTGTTAATCCATTAGGAGCAGTTGTAGTGTTCATTATCTAAAACAAAATGTAAAAAAGTCACAATATGAGCACCAAAAGGAAAAAAAAAAAAGAATCAAAATTATTCTTAACCATTACAAAAAATTCTGTATTTAAATATAATTGTAACCACTTGGTTCCTTCACACACACTGCATAACATCAGACCAAGGCAAATTACGTAAACAAAAACAAAAAGCACCAAATGTTATGGAAGATGAAAAACAAAAAAATCTAGTAACTAATGAAGAAATATTCTCATTTTCCATCTGATCAGTATCTATGTTTGTTCCAGAACACCCAGGTGTTTTTATTTTCTCTTTCGGTCTTGGGAGCATCGTGGACAATACCTGCATAAAATGAATAAAAAATGATGCATTATAAATGAATGAGTAGCAATTCATACTTTTACTGCATATATTGAAAATAGGACAATAGCCTTGCATTAAGGCCTCCATTTCAGTTCAGTTTCTTACCATTTTCCTCTTGGTTTGGTTGTCAGGCCCACACATGCAAAATGGAACCACTCAATTGAGCACTGGAGAAAAGACAAAAACAGAGAACATACTTTTACGTGTCCTGAAAATGGAGCACTTTGTACAGGCGAAACATTATTCAAAACACCTAAACAATATCAATCTTTTCAAGGGGAAAAACATCACAAAATTCAGATAGCCTAGTTTTTCACCAAGACATCTGTGAGCCCATCCACTGAGGAAGAGGCATAAGACTGCAGGTCTCCTAAGCCTCTTATTTCTAGCATCTAGGAAATACACACACACACACACACACACACACACACACACACACACACACACACACACACACACACACATATATATATATATATAATATATATTTATTTTTTATTTAATTCAATTTAAATAATCTTATGTAATCCTCTCACCGTCAGAATTGTACCAAAAAAGTACTTGTGCTATTAAATGTATTTTTTTAATGCAATGTCACAAAAAGACATTTTAGCACAAATTTATACCAGAAATCCACCTCTCTTCTTCCAGAAATATATTAATATTTTATTATGGCTCTTACTCTTGGGGCTGTTTACAAATTCTATCCAGTAAAATATGACTATATTTTAAGCCAATGCAACCAATCAGCAGTAGGAAAAATAGATACAGAATCTACAAGCTACAACAGCTACAAAACCACACCTCACTATAATAACTACCACTGTCTCAAGTTGTTGTCTTCACTTCATAATTGTCATTTGTATTGTAAGACACACTTTCTTTGTATGTATTTTGCTCTAGTGGCTTCTATTCTTGCAAAAAGCAATAGACTGTTAGCTCTCATCACTTTTCTCCTCTTTTTAATGTTTGATTCCATTTATCTCTATTTCTTTTCCTTATTTCTGTACAAAACTTTACCAACGACAGTAAGAACTGTTTCCTCTACTAGAGTCTGAAACATTCATGTATATGGATAGAACATTTTCCACTTTTTTCCCCTCTACCTCTCCTGTGTGTGTGCAACTGATGTAAAGCATTTTTTATGCAAGAAAAAAAAAAGTCAGTGTCTTTTTTGTTAGGTTCCACCTACTTTTGAATTCTCAAATCAAACCCTTAGCAGTATAAAGCCCCATCCAAGTACCTGTTTATGCAGAAACATATACAACGATTTCGGTAGATTAGAACCCAAAAGGCATTTGCACATGTGCGAGAGAAAGGGGAGCATAAACGACACTCACATCAGTGTTGTCACAGCCGATCATCTCGCCATAAGAGACCTGATGACACAGACAGTAGGTGGGTTCGTTGGGGTCCACTGGCATGTCCAGCACATCAGATGGGTGCACATTTCCGAAGTTGGAGGAAGGGCTGTTGAATTCTCCTCTGATAATGGACCAAAAATATTTAAACAAGAGTACAATCATAAAATTGACTAAGAACTATGTAAGTAAACACAACTCCATCATAAGCTGGAGGGTAGATACACAACGTACGGTTGAAGAAGTTTGACTTTCTTCTGTGCACTCTTGGGACTGCCATCTTCATCTGAACTCTTCACTTTAGACCTTGTTTTAGCTGTCTTCTTTTCCTTCTGTCTGGAGTCACCTAGAATGAAACAACCATTTAAATAAATGTACAACTAAGTATTGATTTAAAAAATCTTCCATGTCGTCAATGAAAAAACTAAGAATTGCAGCAAACATAATTCACACACACCTTTCTTCCCCTTACTGGAGGTGGAATCATAGTCTGTGCTCTCAATTTGCTTTTCCTTCAGGTCAGCCTCAAACCGAGCCAGGTCTGTGTCTAGACGTCTGATGTGCTTGTCGACCTGCAGGAAACACCGACATCAGCACGAGTCTATATATTGTCCAGGTTATTCTACCCAATTACCTACAGATTTACATTCAACATTATGTGTATTTGTAGGATACTAACCATTTCATAGGTCTGCATGGCCAGTTGCACTTTATCATCTCCAAACTCCTTGCATTTACTGTAAGATTGTTGAATCTGCCTCAAGATGGACAGCTTTTGCTCAGAGGAGAGAGTTCGGGCATTGGCTGTGTATTCTTTAGCCAGAGAGTCTATCTGTCCTTTTAGATCTAAAGGAGAAACAAGGTGTAAAACCTCTATAAAAATTACATATGTGATATCACTGTTTACAATTGATAGCTCTCAAATATAACAAAAGTTAATTATGATCTCAGGTTTGCTATTTAGAAATGTTTACAAACTGTTAGGTAGCTTGTTGTATGAGTATTTTACTATACTACCAAACTTTGTAGCTTGTGACCCTTTAAAAATGAGGTATTGTCTATTTATGACTCTTCATCACACTCTGGAGTTGATGTAGACAAGAAATGTGAACACTTAAAATAAAGGGGGATTTTGTCTGTTTGGATTGTGTCATAACAAGGATTTGCAGATGCCTGAAGAGGTTAAATTACTTATTGCGCAAAAAAAAGATCAAAAAGTCGAGATAAGTCATAAAATAAACTTAATACTGTGCAACAGAAAGTTTTTTTTCTTTTCATATCCTTTTATTAATCTTTTGAACCTTCAGACTTCGCTTGGATTCTTGGGGGGGGGGGTCCTAACCCCCAGGTGAGGAATCACTGCATAGATCTGATTGACCATGTATTTACAATTTTTCCCCTACAGACATTTCGTGTACTAAATGGGATGCAGATTTTGCTTTCACATCACTTCTGAGCGGACATCCACTTATTTCCCATCTCTTTGTCTCACCCTCTGTGCGTTGATCTAGGTCCCTCATCAAATTGAAGTTTCTCTGCAACTCGAACGGCAGGTTTTCTATGCCTGGCGAAGAGAAAGGTAAACAACAACAACAACAACAACAACAACAGAGTTTAATCCCACTTTCAGGGAGATCGATGTTCAAAAATGATGGAAACGGGATAGCTAGCTTAATAATATGTGCGGAGCGATGCTCCTTCTGCCATTAACCTTAGCTTTTAAAAGAGCATCCACGAGTAGGTTACGGCAGCAAACAACAACCAGACAAGCAGAGAAAATAAACTTTGCTCGGGGCGCTGGTTTCAAACAAAGTCGCAATAACTAGTGCAACTTGTGCGCCGTTACGATCTCAGACAGCATCCTTTCTCCGCCACAGCGCGACGCGACAATTCCAGCAAATAGACTGAGCCCTACATTCGCCGACCGTCGGGAAAACGCTTACAGCACTCAAGTTTCAGCGGCGGGCAAAAAGCAGGCTACGATACATAACGAAGCGCGGCGCATAAGGGAGCTAAGTCGGTAGAAATGTCTCCCCGACGTGTGGAAATCTCGACGAACAACTTACTGTCCAAATAATGCTCCAAATACATCCCCGCCGCCATCTTGGAAAATGTAAACAACACGGCTTCCTGTCCGAAATGGACCAATCTGACTGGTCGTTTCCACGCGGCCTCATTACGCCGCTCAAAGACTTTCCAGCACAAATTCCCAACCAAAGTACTTGTATTGCTTTCAAGTGCGTTATATATAATTTGTTTACAATTGTGATCAATACTAGAATTTATAATGAGTCATTTTGAAATTAAGGACAGTGCATCATAAGTGTATTTGTGACTTGAATCCAAGATATATCCAATTATATTCTAACTCACTTAAACAGAGTTCTATGTCTTGAAATCTGGACAACTACAGTTCGCTTCTGAATATCTGTTTTCCATTTAAATTGTTACTAGACTCTTAAATTCAAGATACTCTTAATATAATTTTGACTGGTCGTAACTCCAATAACAGCGTACTAGTCAAATTTCTATTGCAACTATCAGTAACTACAATTACGGCTAATCAAAACAAAACTGACAAGTCAAAATACATTTGTAGATATCTAATGTAATTAGAGATCAAGTGAAAGCGCTTAGATCATAAGTGTTTTCCATAGCTGGTGTTAAAATTTAGTTGTACCAGTCGAACAGCTAGATGATCTAGGTGACCCTGAAAGACAAGTAAAACTTCCCACTGGTGAATAATGGTTCAAACAAGTGATGGGAAAATTATCTTAAAAAGATTTATTATGTATAACAGATTTTTGGAAGTTGTTACACCCTGCCATTAAATCAACAGACAAACACAATGTATATTCTGTAATACAAATAAAAAAGGGAGGACCAACTTAAATGAGAACATCCCTGATCAGTCCAATCCATCTGTACATGGCTGTGTTACAATCATGTTTGACACAGACAGTATCACTGTTCTCAAAGGACAACACAGAACACCAACTCAAACTGAGGGAACGTAGATCTGGATCTGTGATGAAGCTCTACAAAGCCATTTCATTATCAAGTACACTGAAACACACTATACAATGTCACTCTCCATTTTGTTTTTGCAGCATATCCTTCAGCTTTCTGAATTTATTCTTTCCCATTCTGTTTTTTGCTTTCATGGGTGATTTTCTCTTTTGGGCCTGCTTTTTCTCAAATCTGCTCCCTCCTTTTTTGTCAGCCTTTGATGCTTTAGGCTCCTCAGTTATCTTCATTGCAGACTTTGGCTTCTTGGCCTCTGCCCCTTTCACAGTCTGTTCATCCATCTTGGCGACCTTTGCCTTTTTTGGACCAGCGGGTATATTCTTTTTGCCTTTTGACTTGATGGCTACCTTTTCCTTGGTTGCTGTTCCATTGGCTTGGGCTTTTTGCTTTGAGCTTTCTGCCTTTCCTGGAACAGTCTTCTTGTTCTTATTGGTCTTGTTGCTTTTGACCGGCTTCCCCTGAGGAGATTCTGTGACTACTGTCACCTCAGGAGCCTCTGAATTCTCTTCTTCTGTATTAGTAACAGACACAGAGGGTTAGTTCGTGATCAATGTGGTAACAATCATAAGAAATCTGTCCAGAAGTCATAAAAAATGTGTTACCTTTCTCTACTGGCATGGTTGGAATTACATTGGAGAACTTCTTAAGTTTGGCCACAAAAAACCCATCCATATTGTGGGAATGAGGGTAAAATCGACGTGAGAGTCGCAGAGAAGGATGGAATCTGCGCTCTTTGAACCTAAAAGAGTTGAAAAATAATTGTTTGGGGGAAAAGATCAAATTATTTGCCTTTCATTAACTTATATACTTGGTGAAAATACTCATTGGTTATCTTATTTACCTGGTAAAGCCTTCCTTGCCAAAGTCAAGTCCTGTGGGAACTAATTTGACGTTCCTTTTCTTTAAAGCATAGTCCACCACCCATTCATTCTCCTCAACCTAGTGGAATATATTTTGATCAAAACTCAAGCCTCTTACCTACATAATCTACACTATACTCATAATCAATGTAACACACGTACCATTATCGAACATGTGCAGTAGACCAGATATCCTCCCGAAGGTGACTCAGCATTGACAGAGTCTATGGCTGATAGAATCAGCTCTTTCTGCAGGTGAGCAGAGCGCTGGATGTCTGCCTCATCCTGTCAGAAAAATCGGGTTCACAGGACCGAAGTTTTAAACCATTATTAATATCCAGAGTATGTACAGTATCTATATAAGTGTATATGTAGATGGTAAATGGTGGTTTACCTTGCTGGTCTTCACAGCTGGATCTTTAGCGATAACCCCTGTGCCTGAGCACGGAGCGTCAAGCAGAACTCTATCAAACCCACCCATTACCTGTAGGCAAAATTTTCAACTAGTCAGAATGCGTAATAAACTCGAGAGTAAGCACAGAGATAATCTTTTTCTACAGATGTATGAATGTTACCTTTGGGAACTGCCTGCCATCGTAGTTGGAGACCACAGTGTTGGTGACGCCCAGACGGTGGATGTTTCCAACCACACTCTTCAATCTTTCAGCGTTAGCGTCATTAGCCACGATCACCCCTGTGTTTCTCATCAGCTGTGCTAAAGGTGGAACATTCACATAGATCATTAAGTAAATTTAATTTGCATGTGAGAAAAGTTTGTTTACGCCTAAATTGGCCCTGCTTTACATTACAGTCAAAACAAACAGTCAATTAATAGATCCACAAAAATTAATCAGCAATTCTTTTGATATTTGGTGAATTGTTTTATTTTTCAAGCAAACATTCACTGGTCCCACCCTCTCAAATTGTAATAATGTAATGCTTTCCTACATATTATATATATATATATATATATATATATATATATATAAAATATATATATGTGTGTGTGTGTGTGTGTCGTGTAAAGCTCTGGTAAAGTATTAGTCATTTGTCACTTTTTCCTGATATTTTAAAAATAAATAATTCATCCATCAATCAAGAAAACAATCAGCAGATTAATCGATGATGAAAATAACAAGCCCTAGTCTACATTACACGGTTTGAAAAAAAAACTCATAAAATTACTGTAATTATCAATGATAAATAGTGTAACTGCAGCACATCTTACCAAACCAACTTTAGACATCTTACCGATATAGGTGGTCTTGCCTCCTGGAGCTGAGCTCATGTCCAACACTAACTCTCCCTCCTGTGGAGAAAGTGCCATGACTGGCAGAAAGCTTGAGGCTCCTTGCAGCATGTACTGACCAGCCAGGTACTCTGGTGTTGCACCTGTTAAATATTACAAGGATTACAGTTAGAGCTTTTGAGGCACCAGTCATTCTCAGATATACTCCGATCTTAATGGCTCAGATAACTGACATTGATGTACTGAAACTCACCTATAGGTACTGAGGAATCATAGATCACCAAACCAACTTTAGACCACTTCCCCAATGGATCCAGATTCACTCCTCTGTTGATCAAGGCCTTAACAAGGAAAAACAGACCAACATGCTCAACATGTGAGTACTGGAGGCTAGCAATTCACAACAGTGACCAAGCCACTAAATGAGCAGTATCTCCAGGGGCTCACTGGAAATATCTGCATTAATGACATAATCAAAACTAAAGCTAAACTATTAAAAACAATCTTTTATTCATTTAATTTACACTCATTGTTCTAATCAAAGCAACTGCATGAAGGATCCTCATGTCTGACCCAGATACCCCCAATTTTATTTATCCTAAATTGCTACTCTAAGTGTAATTTTTTTCTGCGACTCTCACCGCATTTATTGCTTGACTGTCATTTCCACAAATGGTTTCATTAAATCTTGTTAAATATAATGCTATTACTACTACATTTGTTCTCTTTAATGAGTTGACCTACAAAACCCTAGAGAGCATGAAACATCTTGTGCATTTTGTGAAACTATTGTAACTGACAATTCAGTCAGGATCTCCCACACCGAGCAGTTACCTGTGCAAGGTCTCTCCTCCTTGTTTTCAGCGTGTTTGTCCGAATAGTCACAGGTCTATGAATTTCATTGGCCTCAAGGAAATCAACCAGCTTTTAACGAGAAAAGAAAATGAAAAAAGAAGAAGATTTAAGACGTTAATTCAAAAATATTTTAGTCATTTTACCTCAACCCATAATCTCAACTGGGTCTTGACAACGGTCTGATGTTCAAATTTGTACAGTGGCATGAAAAAGTTTGGGCAGCCCTGGTCAAAATGTGTCATTGTGATTAGCTAAATCAGGAAAAGATGAGTATAAAAAGAGGATGGCTTCTACAACAGGATAGTGATACTAAACTCACCTAAAAATCCACAATGGACAACCTCAAGAAGTGCAAGCTAAAAGTTTAGCCATGGCCATCACAGACCCCCAACCTAAACATCACTAGGAATAATCTCAAATAGGACTCAAAAGAGCAGTGCATGCAAGATGGCCCAAGAATCTCACAGAACCAAAAGCCTTTTGCAAGGAAGAATGATCAAATATCCCCCCCCAAAATAATTGAGACACTTAGCAGCTACAAAAAGTGTTTACAAGCTGTTATACCTGCCAAAGAGGGTGTTAAGTGCTGACTATATAGGGTGGCCACTTCCTTTGTTTCATTTTGAAACTGCAAAAGACGGAAATTAAAATATAATCTTGCTTAATATATTACAGAAATGTGTCATCTTTAATCTTATGCCTTTTGTCATTCTGTTCATCTTTTACTCACTTCACCATTTACAGTGACTGCAATTTTGGCCAGGACTGCCCAACCTTTTATAGCACTGTATAATTGTGTACATCAGCCAGTTGTAATTATGTTAAGATCTTCAGAATTTCTGACCACATGCTTTCTTCGGTATCATAGGAGAACACACACCTCTGAGAGGGGGAAGAGGTCTATTAATTTCTCAATGAGGAAGATGTTGTAGCTGTAATAGGTGCAGAGATCTTTCTTCAGGAGAGAGATGTACTCTGCTCTCTCTTTCCCTTCCTCCCTTTTTGTTGAGAAATTACAAAGGACATCAATGTTGTCCTTTATTCTTTGATGAATTGTCTTCAGGTCTAGAGGCAGTAAACCTGACAAACGCAGATAGGAAAAAAGCTTTGATCGTTTGCAGAAAAAAGATTGTAAATCTGCTGCTACAATGTGCTCCTTTAACAGAGGATAATTTTAACTGTTTATCACTCACCTTCCTTCTCACTCTCCTCTGCCCCAGGTAACCTAAACTTATCCATTTCATCTATGTTGGTTTGTAACGTGTCTTCCTCATCCATGTCAGCATCTGATTTCTCTTCTGGTTCATCGTCATCATCGTCGTCGTCGTCGTCGTCATCGTCATCGTCATCTTCGTCACTCCCTAGTGCCATTGTTTCTTTCAGCTTTTTCTCTTTCTTGGCTGCACGCTCAATGGGAAGGAGCTGAATGTGAAACAAAAGCCAAGAGAAGTAATCACTAAATTATAATATTAATATATTTACCGCATTAACAACTCTTATACTGTGTAAGATACACTCCTGATTTTGTTGTATCCCCAAGTAGCACTATTTTAACATAAACAGTGATGTGGGAGGAAGTCAGTATACCAAAATCAGGGACTGTATCTGTGAATCTGAAGTTCTGTCAATAATGAAATTTCAACACTTGTTTCACAGTTTGGTAAAATTTCAAGTGGTAGTTTCACATACTTCCTCTCCATCACTCTCTCCTTCTTCTGCCTCATCTCCACTGCCATCATCAAGGGTGCCATAGTCATCAACCATTTCTTCATCATCATCGTCGTCATCCTCGTCCTCGCCCTCCTCCCCCTCGTCATCGTCCTCCTCCTCCCCTTCCTCCTCCTCTTGTTGTTTCACTCCTGATTTTGCACTCTTCTTTCCTTGGTCTTTTCCTCCTTTCTTCTTCTGCTGCTGCTCCTGCTGCTGATCCTCCTCCTCTTCCTCCTCCTCTTGCTCCCAGTGATCATCACTGTCATCCTCACTTTCAGGTTCATCAATTTTGCGCTTTCTCTTTGCTGGTTTCAACCATTTACTGTTCTCATCAGTGTATCCTTTAGAAAGAGAAACAAAAAAAAAACTACATCAAGTATCTCTTCTAATCTACTCTTTTTTATAAATTCTTTTCCTATTTAAAAAAAGTCAAAAAACTATTGGGTTGATATGTTTTTCTAACAATAAATAATAAAAAAAATTAATAAATCTTAAATTAAATCTAAATTTCCATGAACGGATAATCCATCACAATTACCTCGAACCTTAATTTGTTTATGTCAAAATCGCTGTTGCACTGTTATTTCATTATGCCCACATATGCTTGATTAGAGCTTCTCATATCATTGCTGCATTAGATTACATTCTGCGTAATGATGATGACCTGACAACCAAAGAATAAATGTCCAATCACACCCATGTCTTCACAGTTGTTGTATTGTTATTATCTGGGATAACAGTTGATTACAAGCCAAATATTCTGATGCTTTTTGAGTAGCATCATAGTGCCCTCTGTGTAAAGAAGCCTATCTTAAGAAAGTACACATAAAAAATAACAACCACATTAACTGTCAGTGATGTGGTTACCTTTTTTAGGCTGGTCCCCAGCAACATCCTTAGGCTTTTTTAAATTTTGGATTCTCTTTGCAGCCCTGAAAAACAACAATATGAATGAGCAACTTGCAAACGGTAATGTAATTTCACGTTATGTAATCAGTCAACCCATTACCTTTTTCTGCCTCTACTTGACAGACGTTTTGGTCCAGTTTCCTCTGCAAACAGGAAAAAAATCTTTGTGAAAAATCCTAGATAATGTGTTATGGTGTATATTTCCACAAAGAATATATGTGTTTTAGGAGAGCTGAGAGAAAGGGACACCATAATCACCATTAGTTATAAACTTGGCCAACTCGTTCTCTGCTCCCTGTTGTTTCTTGGTTTTTTTCCCCGGCCCTCTTTTCACCTTGGTGGTGGGATCCAACTTCCGACCCATGACTCAGAGCTAAACAGATATCCTGCAAAGTAGAAGATGAGGATCATTTCACCGTCTGTGCAAAATAACAATGCAAGTGTGTAAGAATCTTAGAGGAACCACTAAATGTCCATGATTTTATACACATTTGCATTTCTTTTAAGTTGCAGCATGTTTTGCTTAACTTAAAAGAAATGCAAAATATGCATTGGGCACTTGAGCTATGGATATAGATTAAGAATAATCTGACCAGTCACTACAAGAACAAGGTTAAGTGGTGTTAGACTATCATGGTAAGTTTTCAAACATCATATATAGCTATTAGAATATTCTAGTTAAATCTCAGGTAATTTTTTGGGGGGGTGGTAATATGAATATGACATGTTTGGGTAAATTCAAAAAATGTAAAAAATGTGATTTAACTTGATTGGAAATTGATTGGAATCATCTTTATTAGCCACTAAAAGCAGGCAACATGCTGTATATGTTTTATCATGATGCCAGCAAAACTAGCGCTGTTTCGTTTAGAGCCCAATTAGGATGTGAGAGGATGTCGAATCCTCAAATTGAGGTATTTTGATTCAAGACTACGAGGCCCTCAGCAGAAATGTCTATAAATACGTTTGATGCTGAGAAACAATTGGAAAGCGATGTGCTTCAATCAAGTCTGCTGAACGACTCCATGTTACAGCTTCAGCTGTAATATTTATGCACCATGCTATCTCCAGCAGCTATTTTCTATAGAAAAACACCCATAAATATTCTTTTTGTAATCATACTCGTTCCCTGTACTAAACAATTGCTTGTGGCCATTTACCGCTGATGACACAATCACGTCGATATTACATTATAACAGGGCTCTTACTGAACTTTAACAGTGACAGAGTAACGTTGTTACTAATGACGATTTACACACCGACTAAGACTTGACCTAACTCCACACGCAGTGTTTGCAAGTAAAAGCTAAGACCTCGGTTATAAACAATGACTGACCCGAGTCTTTGCCTTCTGAGTGAATCTCAGCGACAATTCTTCACATACTCACCGTTTAACGTGTCAGTTTTTGTTCCAATCTCTGTCTGTTGGTGAAAGATACGAAAAAATTTCACACGTGAATTTTCCTTCAACACGTTGTAGGAGAGCATCCGGCGCACATGGGTGACGGCATAATGGTGGCGACACAGGTGCCTCTCACGAGACTACAGATTAAAATAAAGTTCCGTTTCATCACAGTAAAAGTATTAAACACTAAATGGAAATAACAATCAAATAGAATTAAATAGAAAGGCGAATGGTACTAAAAAATAAAAATTAAATAATTATATACAATTATAAAAAAACGAAGGAAGACCGATTTCTGTGTTTTTAAAATGTAATTATAATAATTATGCACATAATCACTCTGGTTGGATGAAATTTTGGAAAGTTTATAGAATACATGAAATCATGAAAGAAAAGAAAATATAAATAATCTTGAAGGAAAAACGAATAAAAAAGCGTAATCACTACACTTACAATACAGATCAATCTTTGGATCTTTAGATATAATTTATATTTAGACAAATGTAACAGAGAGTTTAAAAATCTGTTTATAATGTTTGAATTAACAACTAAGTGTAACCGAAATTTGTCCACAAAGTAAAAACTGTAAAAAAAAAACAACAACAACAACAAAAAAACAACAAAACAACAACGAAAAAAAGCGGAAAAAACTATAGCTAACGCCAACATTAGGAAATCAGGAAGCAAAAAACATTAGTGGGATGCATGTTTTAATATTTTAATGTATCTATAGACCCCGTTTAAATTGAATACTTGTCTTAGATTTGCATTTATATATTTATATACGTTCCGTACTCGTGCCTCAATCACCATAGACTCGCCGACTCGTGCACGCGCACGTCTGCTCTGACGCACACCGTCCGCGACGGTCTCACAAGAAGCAACATGGCGGCGCCTGCTGGGAAGAAGCGTGGCCTCGAACATTTGGACGAATATGAACCCAAACCGGCCAAGCACCTCCGCAGCCTGCACGACCGCATGGCGGAACGGAGGCTCGTTGTTATCCTGGAGGGAGCGTCTCTGGAAACAGTGAAGGTGAGGATCCGGGTCCAGGTGGTGCGTCGGTGTGATGCGATGCGATGCCTGCCACCAGTGGAAGTGACATCGGTAAACATTTAAGTTGGTTTACAACAAGTGGTTTTGTCTACAGTCGAAATATCCTTGGTCTCCTCTAGGTCGGGAAAACATTTGAGCTGTTAAACTGTGACCAGCACAAAAATATGATCGTCAAAAGCGGAAGAGATCCCGGACACATAAGACCAGATATCACACATCAGGTAATCACTCATTTCAGGAAACATGTTCATCTCTAAGTGATGGATGCCAGTGTCCTGTAACCTTTATGATTAAACTAGGAAAGCAGAGCCCATGCAGTATATCGGCATGAATTACTTGGAAATCGTTAAGGTGATTTAGAAACAGTGTATCACGCAGTTTGTCCATCGAAGAGCACTGACAAGTTCATTTCAACTGTATAATGTCCCACTCAGTCCATCTCTCAATCACAATTCTTCATTAACCTGATCCTTATCAAAATTACCATTTAAAAAAAAATATTGTCTGATGTATGGTTAATCTTATTTTTATTACTCTCAGTTGGATATGTGGATATTGGTAACAGCCTCAAGAGTTGAATATCAGTCAGATTCTTCTAAAAAATATGGTGAATGAATGTAAATTTTCAAGCCTTAGACATGTACCAATGCAGTATATTGTCATATTATAGATTAAGTAGCAGCTCTTAGAGCACTTGGGGTATTGGTTTTACTCTCAAAATTTGTCCAGTTGTGCATTTTTCATAATTATCGCTCCTTTTCACTGAATAACAGTTACATTAGCAAATTTGATGTAGGTTTTTGAATTCTAAAGCGTTTAGGAACAACTGCTTGTTATATTCCCCATGTGCTGTGCTTTGTTTAGTTTACATGTGTTTTGTGCTGCAGCATCACTGTAGTGTATTATTTTCAATCTGCTCTCATAGCAGTTAGATTTAGGATTTTCAAAACATGACTACACAACCAGAGGCCCTGAGAGATGGTAATTTGTTTGTCACAAACACTTTATAAACAATTTATTACCTATATATCTTTTTTTTTTCTTCACCAGTGTCTGCTCATGTTGATGGACAGTCCGCTGAACAGGGCAGGCCTGCTGCAGGTTTACATCCACACAGAGAAAAATGCCTTAATAGAGATCAACCCGCAGACCCGCATCCCAAGAACCTTCAACCGCTTCTGTGGCCTTATGGGTAAACTACCACCTCAGTTGTGGGTTTTATGTTTGTTTGTTTTTTGTGTACAAATTACATATACGTTTGACTTGAATGTTTTGTAGGCCTTGTACAAAACAGTAAGTCATACACTTCTGTGTCATAGTTTCTTACCTGCCTTCCCTCATCAGCCATTCCATATCTTTCTGTTTTTTCTTTTCCCATCTTAGTTCAGCTGTTGCACAAGCTGAGTGTCAGAGCCGCCGATGGTCCACAGCGGCTTCTGAGGATGATTAAAAACCCAGTGTCTGACCACCTGCCTCCAGGCTGCCCTCGCATTGCCACCTCTTTCTCTGCAGGAGAGGCTGTTTGCCCCCGGACCCTGGTACCAGAGGGACCAGCTGCAGTGGTGATCGGGGCATTTGCACACGGAGCGGTGAGAAATGGCTCTACACGGTGGTTGATCCACTGGTTTCAGCTGCAAATATTCGTGTTACTGATTCCTCTGTCTTTATTAGGTGAATGTGGACTACACAGAGAACACTGTGTCAATCAGTAACTACCCGCTGTCTGCAGCACTGACCTGTGCCAAGATGTGCTCCGCCTTTGAGGAAGTGTGGGGTGTCCTGTGACAAATGCTTAATGGACTACTGATGACACAGTAGACTACATGAACATTTTTTCAGTGGACTAAGAATGAACACAATGGAAAAACTGCACCAAATGTCTGTTTCACCAGTAAGGCAGCGTGGACTACACACATCTATCCAGTTATGTGTGTAAGTGTATGATGCTGTTGGCCACCATGTGGGACATGCATTACTTTATGTACCGAATCCTCTCCCTCCATCTATTAGCAAAACTGTTTTTGTACCTATTGTAGCAACCAATTCCCAGAACTACGGATCTCATTCACTGCCATTAAAATGTACAATTAAATAACGTGTGGTTTGGTTTCATATAGACCAGGAAGAGAAACGTCATGACAACACAGTGGTGAAAAAAATCTTACAGGGAGATAAAGTACACATTTCCCTACCTAAGTTTAAAAAAGGCTTTTTAACTGGCATTACAAAACAAATTTAAAGCCCAGCTGATAAACTGACAAGAAAATATACAATTTCAGTTTGCTCGAAAGGTTTCAGTTTATTATCCCTCAGTGGATATTGTATTCAAGTCCTTCTCCTTCACCAATCTGACGCTGCCATGTTTTTAATCTTGATCTTGTTTTAGGAAGCATCCATCTTGGTGGTTGTCTTTTCTGGGAAAATTTATACAGATGTCGGTTTTGCATTGTTTGACATCTCTGAGTCCTTTGAAACATGCTTGGGCCCTTTTAAAACTGTGAAGCTTGGTTTTTTGAAGATTTCTGCTGGTTCCCTGATGCCTTTGGTGATTTTCTTTTCGTTTTAGGTGTTGTCTTTCTTGATTTGTGTGATCTGCCTGCTGGTTTGTGTGTCTTGCCTCTTGGTTTGTGGGATTTGGCTGCTCGTCTGCTCGTCTTGCCTTTTGGTTTGTGTGATTTCCCTCTTCGTTTAGGAGTCTTTATAGCTCGTCTCTTTGACTTTTCTACTCCTTTGGGGGATTTGCTGGTTGTTTTGCTCTGCTTCAGATCTCCTTTTGGTTTTGGGCATTTCACAGTGGTCATCCTTACAAACATTGTATCTGTCTTTTTTGTATTTTTGTAGAAAAATGGTATTGAAAAATAAATATAATTTTAGATTATTGTTGAAAAGAAAAATTTGTACATTGAAATTATAAGGTCATTCACTATTGTATTTCCCTTTATCAAAATTCAAATAGGCAAATGCTCTCTACCTTTCTGTTCAGCCTGAATGATGCATTTCTCATAGTTTGTACAAATGTCTCATTATTAGCCTGCCTTTTGGTCATCATGTTCACCCACCCGTTGTTCAAGACTGTGGAGCTTGGTGACATTGTAGCCTCCAGCAGCTAGTGTCTGCTTGAGCTCTGCCATAGACAGGCCTCCTCAGTGTTTGCAATGGGAAACCATGCTGAGGATGAGCTGGGTGACTTGATGTGAGTTTGGCTTTGTTTGTGCTGTGTCTGTCCAGAGTGCATTGTCAGCCTCAGTTAGAATCAGATGCTTGATAAGGCGAACTGGAGTCTCTGAAAAGCCAATAAAAACAGGAGGAGACTGTGTGACATGTCAAAATAATGAGTAAATTAAATAGAAGATAATAGGGAACAAAGAATTTCTGTCTTATTCCAAGGTCCTCATAAATTCATGCATTCTGTGATGGCATAAACTTAATTACAATCTAATATATATTTAGTCAACTTTAAGTACAGCCTGTATCAGTCAGGGCTAAAATTGGGGTCGCTGAGGTCGTGTCCTCTTTGTTTTGTTTTATTTTTTTCTGTTTATTTATTTACTTGGATGTGAATTTAGGGGTTTAGGCAACATGAAGGAGTATACGTTCGACAAATAAAAACACACACATGGGTATTTTCTAAGTTGATTCCAATCGTTTTTATAATTCAGGAATACCTGACTCAAGAGACTCAAGAAAATTTCACTACTTTAGACCTAAATACTGTAAACAAATAAAAGCTTTTGGCATCTTCCCCCCAAAATTTGTTCTTGACAGAACAGTGAGGGCTTTTAAACAGCAAGTATCAAAGCTGAATTACTGGGCATTTGCCCAGAGGACCCAGACCCAAGTTACAGTTAGCATTTAGCCGTTACTCACTCGGCAGAGACGCGGCCCGTCCCCTTCCCGCCGACTCCTCCTGGTGCCGGACGGCCCTTTTCAATAGTCGACCCAGACGTTTGGCTCCTGCTTTTCCGAGGCCTTTCCCGGTCGGAGTTTTTGTGGGTCTGCCTGTTTGTCTCATTAGCCTCAAAGGTGTATTTTCTCTTGCTTTGCTGATGACATTGGCATTGCCCTGTGCATCCCTCTCTGAGGATTTTCCCGCTGATGTTTTCCTCTGCATTTTTTTTCCCCTGTGGGCCTATCTCATATTTCAGAATTGAATCTGAAATATGAAAACTCTCCTACTGATTGATGGAAAGTTTAACTAGCAATTTTTTGCTATTTTGAAAAATAACAGTTCTTTAGTTGCTTTGTAACTACTGTCCAAACTCAACTGGGGGAAAGTAACTAAATCATGCTACTTTGTACTTCTACTCTGTTACATTTTAGAGATAAATATTGTTTTTTCTCTATATAATATTTTTACTCCACTAAATTTATTTGATAGTTTTGGTCAATAGTTATTATAATTTATTATAATTATGATTCTTAGTTTTAAATTAAACTATCCAACAGTATAGTATATACACAATTACCACTAAAATGATTTGTAGAAATTCATTGAGAATTTATTTGAATATAATTTAAGTTGTTTTTCTTTCAAAAATGCCAAATACATCCCAGTTCCAGTCTCTCAAATGCAAAGATTTGCTCCTTTCTCTTTTATGATTCTTTTAGTGTTTAATATTATTTTAATAATTCTGACTTTTGGTTGAACAAAACAAGCCTTTAGAGGGTGTTACTTTGGGCTCTGGTTAATTGCAATGGACATTTATCGTAATCTTCTGAATATTTACAAACCAACAATCAATAAATTAATCGACAGAATAATAAGAAGATTAAGCCATGACTACTTGTTGCTCTGTATAAAAATGAGCTTGACCTCAGCCAACTGCACAGTAAAATGCCTTGTACATATTACTGTTATGACAATAAAAATAATCTAATGACAGTTTATAAAATGAACAGTTGTGGAGGGTAATTTACTCAAGAACTTTACTTAGGTAAAATTCCAAAATTTTAGGTGCTTTTACTTTACTTGTGCACGTACATTTTATTTTACTTCAACTACGCTACATTTCAGAGGGAAATACTTTACTTTTTTACTGCACTACATTTATTTGTCAGATGTCATTACCTGATAGTTTACAGATTAAGATTTCACATAAAAAGAATAAATGATAAGATTATAAAATACACACAATACAACACAAGATTAATGAGTGGTTTCCAACAGTACATCTCATGGTCCCTTAACAAATAAAACACAGCCCAGTTGGGGCCCTTTACCATATTTCAGCTGTCTATGCTTTGCTAGCAGTTCCCCCAAACAGATGTTTCCCCTCTGAACCTCTATGACATTTTCATTTAAATAACATTTGGAGGCCTACAAAAGTAAATCATCTATTATTTATATGGTGACCCTTTGGGGGGACCTGAACCCTGGGCAGGGATCTGCTGCATGAAACTACCTGACTGTATCTAAAGAAGATACATGAGCTTCACTTCAAGCAGATACAACAATAAAATGCTGCTTCTATTGTTGCATCCATATTAAATATTTAATAATGTCATGTTATATCAGTCACAGGGGACATTTTTACTACAGAATGTGAATTTTTATTTTTGAAAGGACATTTATCTTCTAATAACTATACCTTTACTTATGTATGATTTTGAATGCATGAATTTTAATGGTAATTACTACATTCTTGTATTGGTGCTTTTATTTAAGCGAAGGATCTGTGTACATCCTCAACCAATGAAAGTGAAACATGAAATTATTTTTTTCAAATATCTATTTTATTTAAATAAATACTAAACAGCTTGTGCAATTAATTGAACATGCAAACAAATCTTAAAAACAATTAAGGCTAACACAAAAAAATGTCAGTGTTTCTTGTGTTGTACATACTGCAGGTACTATTATGTTATATAAACTTTCTTTGTAACAACAGTTTGCCAACACCCTGAGTGTTCTTGGTTAGCTTCTACAGCAGATGGGAATAATTTGTCAGACTATTCAGAACATTCAGTAACAAAAAAAAAGTCCCGTCGGTGTTCAAGAGTGTCTTGTCAGCATGTTTGCAAAGAATGTTGCTGGGTTTTATTGGGACACTGTAGGTTTGTAGGACACAGGTGAGATTTGGCGCAAATGACTGTGATCAAGAAGGAGGGCTCCAAGGGCATTAATTCATGGTAGGGGTCAAAGTCACAGTTAACCTGGGAAAGAATTAATTAAAAGACATGAGATCAGTAGCCAAGAGGAAAGGAGATTCGAATCGAAATAAATTATTTAAAGTACAATACCTGGGAAAAAGATGAGAGAAACAGGTGAGTGAATGAGAATCCTGAGATGGAGGTGTCCCCTGGATGGTTCTCTAGACTCTGATGATAAGCCTGAGGGAACAAGGGCAGACAAAATGTGGATGTACGCACTTAATTTTGGTGTTATACACAGAGACTGAAGCCTTGAACGTGCCTCCTTACCTGCAATGCTATCTGCAGTGCAGAATACTGCACCCACACCTCCTGCCGCTGCGCCGCTGAGAGAGAGAACGCTCCGCCTCTGCTTGCTTTTTCTGTCACAGTGAGATAGTGAGCCCACACACATTCCCCCACAGCATGCACCG
This sequence comes from Istiophorus platypterus, assembly GCA_016859345.1. Classification (NCBI taxonomy): domain Eukaryota; kingdom Metazoa; phylum Chordata; class Actinopteri; order Istiophoriformes; family Istiophoridae; genus Istiophorus; species Istiophorus platypterus. The sequence continues at coordinate 10,771,393 of CM029126.1, forward strand.
TCTCACTCTGAGAGTAAACTACAGCGTGACAGAGACATGGTCGTGGTCATGATATTGCAGTAAACAAACTGTAACTGGATTGTAGAGAATGCAGCTTTTATTCCTTAAAATTAGTATATTTTTAAGGTAATTGACTGTGTATGTAACCTTAACACAACAAATGTGAGCCTCTCTTACTGTCAGGCAGAAGCAAGTGGAGGATATCTTTGGCAATAAGGAAGCCCAGCACACCATAATTCATTGCCCTGTTTAAAAAAAAAAAGAAAAGAAAAATTGCAAACCTAATGTTCAATAATTATAAAAATATAAAAAAAAACCCCAGCACATAAGTTGTTTTAAAGTCAGTCTAATCCTCTACCTGGGATAGGTCGGATGGAAGAGAGGAGGGACAAACATTCCCATGGGAAAGAGGAGGTCATTACCCAGGACAAGTGGTGTGACAGACAGACTAAAAGCGATAAGAAAAAAGGTTGAATACATGCTTAAAACATCCATCTTCTCATCTTTAAGGACAGAGCTGACACTTACATATCGGCCTCCTCAGTTTGCTCAGTCAGAAGTTTTCTGCGCCTCTTTTGCCACAAGGACAGTAGCTGGATGTAGTTGGAGAAGAAGCCGTGTGTGCTCATTGACACCTGAAAACACGCAGGTCATGGAGTCAGTGGTATTCTTTGTTTCCAGCTGTACTGGCCCTTAGCAGTTACAATTAAAGGCCAGATCTTTAAAAATGGATGGATGAAATGGGTTTCCATCAATTGCTCATGCTCTAATTGACCAAAGATGTAGGAATAAATAAAAGGATTAGTCTAATCCTAAATCTGTGATAATAATAAAAAAAAAAAATCCATTTTCATTAAATGCATGACAGATATGATCAAATAATGAGGTGAACATCTTCATACACCTGAACTGTTGGAGCCACTGGAGGTGTATAATGTACCTCAGAAAAAAGCAGGTCAAGCTCCGCTTCACTGGAGATTTCGCTTGTGGTCCAGAGTCTTGGGATTAAAGACTGAACCTGACAGAAGACAGATAGTTGATATCAGAATGGTTACAGAATACAGTGAAAAAATGGAGGTACGATATCAATTCTTGCTTCTTATGTTACCTTTTTCATAACAGACTTGAGAGACTTCTGATCAGTCCACTTGAGTTCACGTAATTTGGACTTGAAGGAGGAAAAGACGGTTTGGACAATCTCCTCTGCCTGTTGAACAATAAAAAAATTCAATACACAGCATATCGGCCTCATAACAATAATCACTACTAAATTCATTACGTCCCAGATCCTCCCAGATCCCTCCTCACCTCTTGGTGTGCTGTCCTTTCATGGAGAAGGTGTGTAAGAACTGAGTCAAATCCTTTCTCAGTCTCCAACACACAGTGTTTCCAGCGAGGAGCTACCTGGTGAAGAGTCCCACCAAAAAGGTGTGACTCAAATGAATCTATTGATTGGCCAAATTTTAGTAAAATGTTATGTTTCGTTGTGTTGACTCACCCCCTCAGTGTTACCCAGAGCCACGGATAAATTCCTTGCTGTTTCGGAAAATTTGGAGTCCAGGGCAGGCATCAGGGTATGCAGCAGATTCAGGACCATATAAGTTTGAAGGGGGCCGCTGGGTGGAATCAAATGAGACGGCTAAGGGTCAAAAAAACGAAAAAAAAAGGGAAGGGGTCTGCGCATTTTTGATTTTGGGTAGCTCAACGTCACTTACAGTACCTAGTGCTCAGCTCATGTTTGTTCAGCCATTTCCCAATGATGGGGGACATTTGCACCATGTAGGGTAAGTTATGCAGAAGGACGTGGTCGTCTTCGATTAGTTGCAGTGGATGGAAAGCAGCCTGCAGACAGCCCAACCAGTCGATGGCGGGGGCCTGGAACTGTGGGGGCATTTACATAGAGAAAATCTATTATTAATGTGCATTCAGACACAGTGGGCCTGTACGGCGACACAGCCTTCTCCTCCGGTACCTGTAGCTCTTTGATGGTCATGCGTTTATAGAGCTGTCCTTTTGACAGGCGATACTGCACAGGCGTAGCGGTTACAGCAAGCTCAGAGGACAGAGACATGAACATGCCCACGTGGATCATGCTGCTGCTGTCCAAGGCCCCCAGCAGTGCAAGGTACCGCTGACATGTTGCCAAGAAGGGACGTAATGTCTAGTTCAAAAGGTACAGGAGAATGATTAAGGGATGCATTTGTGGGATGGATGAATATTGTTTTCATCAAATAATATTTCCTGAGTCAGTAAATGGTTTGGCTAAGTCAGCAACCTGAGCTTTAGCTTGAGACTTCTGCGTCTTGCTGTTCCATTCAATTGGGATCAACAGATCTGGCTGATCAATCTGTTGGCAAAGAGGAGACTTGAGCTAAAGTAATTACACAAACCCCACTTTCCTATGGCAGTGATCCTACCGGCATGTTACGACTTACTAATTATCCTAATGGATACTGGCCTGTATGTATCTTTTGCTTGTCCCACGGACAATTTCTTTTGGATCTTTGCCCACATAGAGGTTGAAGAATGGAAAGGTTGCATAGTCTCTCATTAGCAGGCTCAGGGTGGAGTTGAAATCGGTCTGATTCCACTGGCCTGATACTGCCCATCCTCCCAGCTGGAAACACACACACACACACACACACACACACAAACACACACACACACACACACACACACACACACACACACACACACACACACACACACACACAAGCACACACACAAGCACACACACAGATATTAATAACAGAAGGGGATTATCATAATCAAGAGAACGAGCCTGAAATATGAAAACATACAAAACAACTTTTGACACGTGTCTCTTACAAATAATGCATCTGCCCGTCTGAGACAATCAACAACATAAAGGCCAAATACCTATCGCAGTTTCACAAAGGGGATTGTTTGTCTAAGTATTAGTCCAAAACCCAAAGATATACATTAAACTGTCATGTAAGACAAGGAAAAACAGCAAATTCTCACATTGGAGAAGAATCACATATTTGACATCAATGGCACCAATGTAACTTGAAAAAATACCAGATGTTTCTCCATGTTTTGCCAAAATCTGAGTGTTGCCAGAGAATTTTAGCAGTATGGTGGACAAGTAATTGCCCTTAACCTATGAAAAGAAAAGCAGTAAAGGAGAACCGACACTGCTTTGGGAATCATCAGCTTATAAGGGGTACTTATGTATCATACTTTCTGGATGAGTGTGAGGAAGGGCTCTGCTCCAGCACTGTCTATGGATCTTGTGTCCAAACAGGAATGGTAGAATCCTCTGGCCTTCTGCACTGCTGAGCTCTCAGCACTGACGTTTGACTCTGACATAGAGATACAGAGAATCACAATTCAGACCACAGAGTGATGTAACATGTTCCCTTGTTCACCAAAGTTATTGATAAAGCAATACAGCCCAGAGTGGTGTGCATGAAAGGGCATTCTTTGCTGCAGATTCCTACCCAATATCTCGCTGAGATATTGCAGTAGCACAGTTTTTCTGTCCAGTATTTTTCCCTCTCTCAGTCCTCTGTATTCTCTCTCTTTACTTTGTCCTCTCCTCCCTGGCCATACAAACTCCCCATTCTGGTTCTGTGGGTGTCCAGAGATGCCCTGTCCTCTGCGTCTCCCCCCTCCGTCTGGGGAGAGTCTGTCCAATCTACATGTGAACAAGAAGTAGTCACAGGGCTCCGTGAAGGGATCAGCCGACATGGACAGATGGGCAGACGCCTGCTGACAGGCTGGGGAAATACACAGAGTCGCTACAGGAGAGATTGAGAGAAAATTGAGACAAAATGAACAATTCTTAACGTTATAGTGTAATTATGCCGCTTAGTTGTATTTCACGCCTACCAGTACCTGACCGGTTATTGCTCCAATTGTGATGATTCTGGTGCATATAGTAAAATAATCCCAGAGATGCAGCACATAAAAAGAACACCCAAAGGAGGAGAAGGAGCTTTGGATGTTTTATCCGCAGTGGCCTTGCTCGGTGCTGGTGCTCAGGGTTGGACTCTGATGGCTGTATCTCAGGCTGGGGCTGGGCTTGTTGATGAGTCTCAGAAGGATCTTGGGTGGGGAGCGGCGTCTGAAGACCCCTCTCAAGTTCTGGTTGTGACGATGGCTGGATTGGTAGCTGAGGTTGCAAGTGAGCATTTGAAAACAGAATATAGCTGGGTATAACAAAATGCCATAACATTTTTGGAAATAATGTTTTGTTTTTTTTACATAGTTGCCCCAATTATCTTTACTAACTGCAGACATATAGAAATATAGATAATTTGATATTGAAAATCCAGGATGACCCTTTATTCAAGCCCAGTGCAGATGTTACAAAGGAGGATGTCATCATAAATCTATAATACCATCATACAAACATCATAGATTGATGAGCCACATAAAAAGTACTAAGAATGTTTAAAAAAATGTGATTACATGAGAATGCACAATGCTCATATCCCATCACAGATCTTTAGTCAAACTAGGCCCACAAGAACTCCAGGAGACTTAACAGTGATTTCAAGCATCTGACAACCTGCTACTCAGCCACCTCTACGGAAAACACATCCATCCATAATTCTGGGCAAAGCTAAAGCGATGTCCACTGCCCTGCACAAGGCTCAGAGGCCTACGTTTCTAACGAGAGCCACTGAGGAATTTCTGCTCTCACCATTTTCCGCTGCCTTGTAAGAGGCCACTCTGTTCAACAAATGTTATCAAGAGCTGCCACATGATAAGAAACTCATAAGAAAGTGGACATTCATGTATTTCATGTTTTAGATAATTTACATAATGCATGTTAATATCAGCAGAATGTCTATGTACAATGTGTTTTCTGTCTTACTCTAACATTTGCCAAAGTTACTGGAAACTGCTGATTAAAACAAGATCGGTTTTTGTCTTTTGGCATCCAACATTATGTTCAGCACAGTTTGAAGACATTGCGGACCTCACTCAGTAACCTCAAAACTACATAACATGGATGGCTCTGCTCCAGTTTCCAGCAGTGAAAACTCATGTGAGCCTTGTTACCATGTGAACAAGATAAACAGAGCTTCATAACAGTGTGGCAAACCTCTTGTTTTGGTGCAGTTCTTACCTCAAGCTCTACTGGAGTTTCAGTCATTCTTAGTGTCTGGATGTCTTGCTCTGAGTTTCTCCAGCTTATTGCATCCTCGATCTTTTATATTTAATGTTTCTTGTGTGCACCTCCTCCTGCTGTCTCTCCGTCAAACAGCTGTCATCTCGACTCTCTATCTCTTCTCATCACTCACCTCTCATCTGACACTGATAAAAACAACTCTGCAAGCTACGTATTAGTCTGCTCTCTAGAAGCCAGATAATCAGGCAAAGACTGTGGTTTCACCCTGGGAAATTCATAGGGATGTTTTGCGGTTCGCAATCTCGGGAGAAACTCTACACAAAGATTACAACTTGTATTTTTACTTGTTCACCTGTCTCTGGGATCAAAGGCTTGAGAACAGAAGACTGGGACTGGTAAGTCAAAGCGGACACATCACTTTCGCTTACACATTGTTATGTATAATAGTATGAGGGCAAGCACTTCTTCCTGGAGAGTAAACAAACTTAGATGCACACATACGTCCGCTGTCGTCATTATCAGTGCAACACATGGCTGGTAACAACTGATAGGGCAGCTTACATGACCCGGAGGTCATGTAACAGTGTAGCACTTCGTTTTGAGTCAGGGAGGAAGAACATTTCATGGATGTCACATGAAAGGCAATCAGAGAGAAAATATGGTAGCACAGAAATATGAAAGCCCTTCAAAACAAGTGTTTTGTGAGTTCATAAATTTAAAATTGTACCACTTAAAGAAAAAAACAAAACTTTTTGTACTTAGCATTTTATTTAGTTGTTTATCTTTTGATACAGCCAGAGGAGGGAGGGATGGGCCAAAATGTTATTAAACAAAAAGTATACACATTCACACTTATCAAACACAAATTTATATATTTATATTTATATCTATATATATATATATATATATATATATATTTATATCTATATATATATATATATATATATATATAAAAGTTATATGAATAGACAAGGCAACCGCATTTAATACAATAAGACATAACACTACAAAATGCCAAACAAACACCGAAGGCATCATCCTATGAATAATATCACGATGATGACATAAGGGCCACAACGGTGGAGCAGTTGCTGCAAACAAAAGACATAATACTAGAGAAAATGCCACCATTGCCTACACAGTTAGCATGCAATGCTGAATCACCATTGCCTTGTTTTGTTAGTCATTTTGTTGTAATACTGTACCAAGCTCAATGCAAGCGGCAGTTACGGCAATTTTTGTATTGATGAATTCATTTCTGTGGCTGCAAATCAGGCTCAATTCAAAAGGAACAATGGAATATAAGAGAGTGGAGAAGGCACATTGCCATGTTGAAAATGAAAACAAACAACTAGGCATTTATCAACAAAGTACAGTACATTAACATAAGAATAAAATAGTAAATAGCCATCACAGACAGACTGAAGTAAAAAAAGATGAATTATGGAAAGAATAGTGGTATTTACTGTATCAAAAGAAATGATCAAGAAAAAAAAAATCGGCTCAAACAAAAAAAAAAAAAAGGCGATAATAAAAACAAACATGAATGTCAAAACACTGAATCCCATGTAATTCTTTTAGTAAATTAAATCTTGCAAACAGCTTTGAAATATTTGGTCACTATATTTTAATGTCTCTTACAGACAGCTCAAAAGGTGCCACCTCTACTGATTCATTACCCTCCTGATGATTTTAGCTTTGTAACACATGTAACCTTAATACAGAACAGAAATTTTTTTTCTTTAAATTATATTTTTTAAAGCAAAAGTTTCCAAGAAAAAAGCATATTAAAAAACTATACTCTTATGTTTCTAGATTGATGTCTACTAAAAATGTATCATGTGCAGGAGCTTTAGAGTCAAAGTGACGCTAAAAGAATATCTTATTTCCCTACGAAACTGTGCAAGAATCACATATTAGGTCCTGTTTTCAGCCAAGCAGCTGATATTTTTACTCTACCGTATTTAAATTATGAGATCCCTGGAATGGAATCTGTGCGTGGCAAATCTGTGCTACTCTGTTTGCTCATAATTTCTGCACCCAAAAAGCACTGTTCAATCAGCTCTAAACTATTTTTTGAAAACAGCTGATTTTTTTGATTTATTTTTTGCCCTTATACAGTATGATCAGATAAAGGAAGCAACAAGACTTAATTCAATGCATGCCTTTAAATTATCAGATGCACAACACAAAAACTAAGAGCAGCATTCTCTTTTTTTATGTTTTTTGCAGTCAACGTTTAGCCCTAAATTACTTTAAAATGCTATCAGAGTAGAATGGCAAGGAAGTATCATCGACCAAGCTTGCAGGAACAGCCACTGCCAAAATGAGATTTGCTCTATCAACAGCCAAACAGATTGGTAAAATCTGTGGAATGGTCAAATGGGAGGTTCTTGATACTCCTCACCCTATGCTAACAATTTGTCTCAGTAACATTGGTACAGTTACAATGTTCAAGGGGAAAGAGAGAAGCCAGCGAAAGTCTGAAGACAGAAAAGTCTTAGTACATGGTGCTACTAACAATATTGAGGCGAGAGAAAAAGGAAGGCAACTTTATATTCATCTGACTGTTCTTTCGACCAAACTGTTCTTGTGCAAGTTATGCTGGAAATTTTAACAGTAAACATAATATTGGCACAAAAAATATGCTCTAGCTCCCAAAGAAGGCTAGACGGGAGATCAGAGAGTTAGACACTAGGAATAAAAGATGATGGGAGTCGACTTCAATGCAGTACATTACTTCTGCACTGAAGTGAAGTGAACAAAGACAAGGGAATACTACAATGTATCTGCATGCAAACATTTTCACTCAGCACATTCACATTCACACCTGCGCACATATACTGACTAAAGCCCTGTTGCAGAACGGTAAAAAATGGAAACCGAGTGAATCCTGTGCTTTTGGATTTGGTTCAAGGTTCAACAGAGTTATGCTGCTTCAGCCAATCACTGCGCAGCTTGCTTGGCCCGCTGGGTGTGGCACTTCATACACAGGATCCGACCATCCAATGGATAGCAGCCATTTTCATCCGCCTCTATGGAGAGGGGGCGAGCACAGTCCTACAGAAGGAATGAATACATATAGTTATTACCATGTCACTGGACACACTATGGTGTATATTTTGATAAAATAAAGGTCTTACCTCACAACGGTAACATTTGAGGTGGAAGTTCTTGTCAAGAGCCACCACTCTGACTGTCTCCTCGCTGCCTGGGGCTGGAACAATGGGCTCATTACAGCTCACACACAGAGGGGAGAAACGCCTGGAATAGAGAGGTGGAAAAGTGGCTGTCTGTTGAAGGCCATTAGTCACATTCTCACACATTCACACTCAGTCACACTCAGTACCTAAAGTAACATATTCTAATGAGACCAAATTAGATTTGTTGTTTATGTGCCTGGTGGTTGTGAGGATTAATTGACTATGTTGAACTCAAATATTTCTTCCACAGTTTAGCAAGCTGTGTAATTTTTTTTAATTTTTTTTTTTTTAAATCACCAGGAGATGTAGAAATAAGTTTTGATCAGTCCCAACCAAGCAAGCAAGTGTTGCTGTCCCTTTCCTCCAAATAACTACTCATATGAGTAATCATGACAGGTTAAATAAAAGAAATTATATTACTGGATAAATCCAAACCCTGCTAGCTTACACTGCCTTGTGCAGAGAAATTATTTAGATGAAAATAAGGAAAATTACTGTTCCAATTACCATAAACTATGGGAAATAGATTGAATTGTATGGCAAACTAATTGCTTCTCATAAGAAATTAATAAAGATGTAAAATTTCATCAGTTTAATAACTGAGGGATCAATGGCCAGTACCCACCTATGGTAATCCTGGACACAGTAAGGATTGTTGTTGTCATCGGTGATGAAGGGCGCCCCCTCAAGTACACAGGAGCAGGTGCTGCAGCGGAAACAGTGGGCGTGGAAACACTGGCCCACTGCCTTCAGCACACGGTCTGTGATCCTCTCCCCACATCGGGAACACACAGCCAGAGAACTCTGAGGAACGAGAGAAGGTACATACAATGAGATAAGAGATATGAAACAAGGTAGAAACCTGAAATCAAACTGGAAATGGTGTAACCATTGTGTCAAAAGCTGTACTGTACCATAATGTAAGTGAGTGGCCACTAGAAAACACTAAAATGAACAAAGTATTATCTGCTCAATGTCTTCAAACTGTTTTATAATGAAAGCAGCATAAAAATGATTGTGTTTGTTGTGTGCGGCAATCACCAGCTCTGTAACTTCATATTTTCATCCAATCCAACACTGAATTGCGTTATTCATGCTACTGTTCCTGTTACATATCTAGTGCTATTGTCTCCTTGTGTGTCCTCACCATGTAGCAGTCCTCACACTGAGGTGAGCCATCCCTGTCGTAGAACTGCATGCCCTGCAGGGGGCGATGACAGCTCATGCAACAGAAGCAGTTGGAGTGGAAGAGCTTATCCATGGCTCTCACTGCTGGTTGAGTGCGGGACAGAGCCTCGCCACACTTCCCACAAACCTCTGAAATGGGAAGAGAGAGCAGCAGAGAGAAAGAGGGTTAAAAGAGTAAGCTTAAGAATGAAAAAGAGTAAAATTATTAAATACATCCACCTGCCTACTCAGCTCTGCTTGTGCTAATTATAGTATAATTCCCTAATTAAAGAGAGTAGCACTGTATATAAATAATTGATTTCTGCAGATATCAAACTGATCATTTATTGGCTTTGACAAGTTGTAAAGACTCTTTGTTGCAACATCAGTTTCATACAACAGATGTTCTTTAATATCTATTAAGATGATCTTGAACCGCCACAGCAGTGACCAGAGAACCCTTGCAGAGATAAATAAAATCCTACCACAACTTGACTCTGGAATATAAAGAATAAATTCTGAGTAAATTTTAATATCATAATGGTTTGTTTTTTGCAACCAGTCAGCAAACTGACAAGAAAATGACTTCCTTCTCTCTTTTGTGTGTTCAACATTTCCAGTGTGGGATATTAAATTGTTATTGGCAGTACTCCATTTTTTTTCCTACATTAATTTCAACAAGAACAATACAGTAAGGAATCCAAAAAATAATTGAGCCCTTACTTTTGTTAACACTATATGGTATCTCCAACTCTTGATTATTTTTTTGCGAAACTTGGGCAGGATGTGCATAGTTGCAGCTACTTAGTGACTGTAACTAGAAACAATGACATCTGTCATTGATCTACATTAGTACAGAGAATTGTGGTGTGAGTTAGAAGTGTGCTAAATGATTCTCTGATAAGCGTATGAAAGATAAAGCATGACTGTACGAATGGTAAAGTGAGAAATTAATATCTGCATTTCACTGAATATGAATGCGTGTACCTGTAGGAGGGGAGGTGATGACAGGTGCGTGTTTGTCCATGTCTTTAATGAAGTCCTTGGTCATTCTCTCCAGCTCCTCCACTTCCCTCATGTTCAGAGGAACGCCTCCACCTGGGATGTGAACTGGGCCTGGGGCTGAGGACTGATTACAAGCACAAACATACATATGCAAAAATCCATTAGCACATTCCTTTACATTGTTTCATACAGCATGCCTTATGGAGCATTTTGTTATTTACGACTGAGCAGTTTACCTTTGAAAACACTTCTGGTGCATGTCCAGAAAGGCACAAGTGTCATCTCTCGATTTATTTATTTGTACATCCTAGACCTTTCTACTCTCTATACAACACAAATACAGTCTTTTAGTAATATTAAGCTGGAACATACCGTTGATGCAGGGGGAGTTTTCATTGGTTGGGTAAAGGAAGAGGGTGGAGATGCCATCGTCTTGGGTTGAGGAGGGGGCACAGCCACAGGAGGGTTTTGGTTTACATTTACTTGACTGACAAAGGGAGAACTCTTTACATGATTAGTGGCCGGTGCTGCGGCCATGTTGTTTGGTGGAGTAGGAGGTGCGGGGGGAGCTGCAGGAGGAGGAGGGAAAGAGCTGGTGGCAGAGGGAGGGGCAGGTTTTGGTGCTGCACTGACTGGAGTGGGGGTCTGGTTCAGATTCTGGTTCAGTTTTTGTGCCAGAGAGGCAGATGAAGTTGACATTCTCCCACCAAAACCAGACTTGGGTGCCACCGCAGGGGCTCTGGCAAACGGCTGAGCAGACGAGTTTGGTGCAGCATTGTGATTGGCTTGACGGTTTGTTCTGGCTTTGAGTTCTTCAGCCCAAGGTGCTGGAGGCGGGCGATCGCCCATCTCAGGAGGTGGGAGGAAGGAAAGGGCTGGTTTCGGAGCAGTTGGGGGAGGAGCTGAAGGCTTGGGTGCTGGTGCTGATGCATACTGGCCTGGTAACTGAGGATAAAACAGTAACATAAACAAAACACAATAAAATTAGCTTTTTCAAAAATTTATTTCATCAATACAAACCACACAGACAAGTTTTGGATGAGTGTTGAATTTATTCAGTTACATTAAACTTCCATTTACCATAAACTATAACTCAACAGAGGGAAGTTCATATGTGGTGTATAACATATCACACTGAAATGCTGAGGGCAGACACTTTTATTATATTGAATGAGGTACTTTGATTAAAGTAAACACTGGGAGCGCTCCACAGTTTGGGGTTATCAGAAGTGCTTCGTCTCTTTGACATTTATTTTGCAATTTTGAGCCAAAATTATTCTGCCCTGATCCAGTGCCTCCCAGTTGGATAAAAACACTCTCCATTTATGGCCCTCTCGCTAGGTCTCTGGCAGCACACTCTGGCTTCATCACACTCTCATGCTCCCCACTCAGATCTGTGTGCATCTCTCTCCACCCCCCTCCCTCCCTCTCTCTCTCTCCCACTCTCTCTCACCCTCTCTCTCTCTCTCTCTCTCTCTCTCTCTCTCCCTCTCTCTCTCTCTCTCTCTCTCTCTCTCTCTCTCTCTCTCTCCCTCTCGCTCTCTCTCTCTCTCTCTCTCTCTCTCTCTCTCTTATCCCCATCTCTTTTTTTTTTTTTTTTTTTGTTCTGTGTGTGTTGTGTGTTTCTTTGTTGTGTTTATCACTGAGCTTTCAACCTGAACAGATAGACTAATAAAACCAACCTGGCTTCTCTCCAAATTTCCACTGACCTACCTTGCCTTTTCACTTTTCCTCCCTCTGTAGACTCATTTTCTTTTTTTCTTTTACAGAAAGCCGCCTTTGAGTCAAAGTCTGCTGTCATTTTCCCTCTCATCTGCTCTTCAGCTCTCCAGAGGATGTAGTTCTTTCTAACCATATCCTAATATCTTATCCTTGTTACAGTGTGTTCTCCATCCTTCCATGCTTTGTACCTTAGGATTAAAGGGTCCCCTGGTCTCCATCTCAGACAGCAAATCAGTCAGAGAGTCAAGCTGTTGATCGAAGCTAGTCTGCTTTGCCATCAGTCTCTGGCAGAGGAAGACAGAAAGAGGAGAAGTCATAAAAACTTCATTTCTTTTCAGTACCAGAAAAAGGAAAGATGTATGGGAGAGACAAGAACAGAAAGCTGGCTGATGATGAGGAACTGTTACAGACTGTGAATACACATTAGAAAGATGTTATCTTTTCATATCTATATTTTATTATGACTCAAGAGTGTTTGGTCCTTTTATCTTTTCCAAAATGCAGAATGAAACACAGCCAATGTGTTTCAAAGATGTTGGTGCTTGCGTAGTTACTCTGAACAGTTACTGAGGTCAGGTACCATGAATCAAAGGAAGAATGACAAAAAAACAAACTTAATGAAGTGATTAATGATGACTTTTAATAAACTCATGACATTAGAATTTTATTTCCTTAGTTGGATGAAACAGATTACTGAATGCTGAATTATTTAATTTTTGATTCATTGGACTGTTTGCTTATAAGCGTTTAGAAGGTGCTTTCCTAATTTAAATAGAGGTATATTCCTGACAAGCTATGTTTTTAATTCTGTATTTTTTACACTGTCTAACAAGATCTAACTCCACACATGGATGCATTTGCAGCCTGACAAACCAACTGCAATTAATGGAGTTCTACAATAAACCTTTCATTGCATTTCTAAAAACTGTTTCAGTGACATAAATGTGCAATAATCCTGTTAGAGGCATGAAACTGGGCGATTTACCCCAGACTAATGCTAATATAATTTGTGGGAAAATCTCAAAAGACCGTATTTCCTGCCAACACTCCGTGGACTCACTATAGTCCCAAAACAGTGTCTTACAGTGTCCTAACTGCTTATCAAATTATACCTAAAATGCAGTTACATGGAGAGCAAGGAGGACACATGCAGACAGCCAAAGCTAATTTAGATACCATTGTGACTTACCGGTGGGTTCCCGGCAGCACTGGGAATACTGGTACTGGAGGCTGGAAGAGGTGGAGGGGGTGGGGGAGGAGGGGGAGAGGGGCAGGTGGGCAGACAGGTACTCTCCTCAGGGGGAGCTGGGAGGGGCAGGTCATCTGCCACTGGAGGTGGAGCAGGGAAGGCAGGAGGGGGGGCATCGGAGGCAGAGGGTGTGGTATGGCATTCGGGGGGAGGTGCTGGCAAATCATCATCCAGTGGAGGAGGAGGAGGGGGTGGAAAGTCTGACAAAAATGAGGACGGTTGATTGGTTAAAAGCTGTGACAAAAGGATGTGTTCATTCTCAGATTTTACTAATAATCCAGTCCTATTCTACAACATTTGGCAGTTCTTCTAGCTTCTTAACTTTAAATGTCTACTGCTTACTTGAGTCAAATGGTAATAGTGTCTTGCCAGTTAAATTTGGGTATCCTGATGTATATTTTTACTGCACTAGAAGGTGCCCTGTGGAGTTTATGTTTAAACAAAGAAAAGTTAAGTTTACAATTAGTGTTTCTTACTAAAACATTTGGAAGGACGAGTTTTGGAATATTAAAAAAAATAATTATAATTAAATTAAATTAAAATTAAAAAATATAGATATTTCTCACTTGCAGTCTTTACAGCATGCATGTCACTGTCATCAACTGACATTCCAAATGGTGTGAAATGTGTGCTTGAATCTGCACATTTTAGCTGGTGCATGTGTTCTCATGCATGTGCACAATACAAAAAAAAAAAACAAGGAAGCACTTGCAAAGAGATAAAAACTGCTTCAAAAGGCAAGAAATGTATTACAGTAATGTAAAGTCTCAGAGACAATTAAAATTGCTGTATGACACAACTGACGTGCTTTTTCATATGCTTAACTGTGAAGCCCTGTATGCTCTAGTGGGAGGAAGTGGGATAGCGGAGGGCTGCACATTAAGAGGATATGACTAAAGATAATTAAAAATAACGTTCACAAAATAGCATAAATAATGCAAATACCATCAGAGGGCAAAGATGGTGACAGGGGCTGGTCTCCCACTCGACCAATCACACCTGTGCCTATTGGCGTCGGTGATGGAGCTGAGGGAGGTGTCTGGCTTTTTGGCCTTGGCGGTGCCACTGAGGCAAACTTCTTTGGCTGGTTGTAGAAGGACGGGGTGGTGACTTTGAAGTTCAGAGAGGATGTCACCATGAAAGGCTTGCTGCTGTTGGAGTCTTCCATTTTATGTATTTATCTGAGGACCAAAAAAACAACAACAAACCATTAAGAACAGCAGTTAGAGAACATATAGGGCAATATTAATATATACATCTTATATGTGAGGCTGCCTCAAATTAAAGGTATGAAATAGGTTGCTGGAGAGTTTTACTCTCTCACCCCATATAAAACCAACATCAATCAGCTGACTAAAGTAGAAAGGCTTGCATTCCTTGGCACGTATGCATGTCAGGTCATTTGCTGGAGAATTAGTTGTGATGACACATCGGCAAAAAATTTGCCCTGTCACAGTTCCAAGCTGCACACTCATTATAACCAGGTTTAGAGTTTGTAGTGCCTCCACACTGAGAAGTGACTAAATTAACCACACTCAAAGATGTAAGTATATATGCAGACTAAATTTTGATTGGTTATGATGGAAAGTTGTTCCCCAGAGCATTACAAATTGCACTGCAAATTGCAAAAAATGGAAACAGAGGAGCTAAGTCATTGCTGTAAAATCTGAAACAAATTGTCGATGGGGGTGAGGCAGCATAAAACACTCAGAAAGTAACAAATAAAGAGGGATAGGTCTTGGGAATTTTTTTTTTTCGCTGTTAAGTTTCCAACTTTAAAATTAGCGGGAGCTTCCTAAATTCGCAGTGACTCAACCTGCACATATTGTTTCTATTTTCTATTTGTACAAAGCATTAACTTCTTTTATATTAACTGTCAAACAGTCCAGATTGGTTCCCACTCTACACTTTATAACTGGGGAACAGCTGTGTTGAACCCTAAAGCCTTAGCAAAACTATTTAAAATGGAGGTTTATTGTGGCTCACAGTGTCTCTTAAAATGTATTTTGGACTATTTCTGGATTAAGTGAAACAGCAATGAAAAAAATAAACAACTGGTGGGCATTCTATAAATCCAATGTTACAAAATCCCTTAAAACACACAGGCCTTGGCAAATGGTCTACAGTGGATTGAGAGAAACGTGTGTGAAAATTTCTTCAGGCCATGTATACAGAGCCGACACAGTAGACATTGAGACACTTGCAGATGCTAGAGTGAATATACAATATTTAACACATGGCTGTTTAGGTCAAACACACAGATACCAAGGTTTGTAAGAGACAGAATGGTTGAAGCAGGGAGGATAGCAACTATGATAACATGTTCGTGTGAGGTGTGTGAGAGAGAGGGTGATCTCAAATATTTACATCATATATGCTAGTGGTTAAGC
This sequence comes from Istiophorus platypterus, assembly GCA_016859345.1. Lineage (NCBI taxonomy): Eukaryota > Metazoa > Chordata > Actinopteri > Istiophoriformes > Istiophoridae > Istiophorus > Istiophorus platypterus. Next base: position 10,787,233 of record CM029126.1, read on the forward strand.
AAATGCTGATGCTCTATCCGTGTCTCTACCTAGTTTCCTAGCAAAGTCTGGACACATTTTCCCTGAAGCTCACCGGACCCCGAACATTGTTCTTACTGACACCACAGTAACCCCCCCCATCCTCTCCCAACGAACAAAAAACACATGCACGCACACATCAGTAAACGCACTGGTGAATTCTGCTGCTGTTTAACAAAATATTTGATCCTGAAGCTCTGAAATAGTTGCATATGCTTAATAATAATAACAACAACAACAATAATAATAATAATAATAATAACAATAACAATAACAATAACAATAACAATAACAACAACAACAACTACAACAACAACAATAATAATAATAACAATAACAATAATAATAAATTAATAACAATAATAATGAGAAGAAGAAGACCCGTTCCAATGATGAAATGATGAAAAAGGATGAAACATAATTGTCATGCAGTGATAACATGTAAAAGAATGAGCAGGTAGTAAGAATCAGATCAAACAAACAATATGTAGGTCTTTGCTGTGTGGCATTTGTCCTAAACAGCGCTGTGGCTGGCTAGAGTTGTGTTCTGACACAGCTGTCTTAACAACAAGCTTATGTTGTACATAAGCTTTCTTAGCTTTAATATTTCTGTCTAAGCATAGGCGTTTATGTGCAGTTGTTCCCATAAATAAGGAAATGCTATCCCTAAAATAAACACTGGATACTTCTTAAGAGGAACTAATGATCTTTTTTTTTGTTTTTACTGTAGGGCTTTTCAAAAGGCCCTTTAGTAAAACTTACTGCATCTTTGCATTCTCAAGTCGTTATACTTCCATAGCGCCTGTGTACATAATACTAAATGGTTGTCAACAAGACCCCTCCAAAAGCCACAGATAACTATGACTGCACGATTTAGATATAACGTAGTTAGATTTGGAAAACAACCTTTCCATTAAGAGATCAAGTCTGACTTAGCCGTGAAAATTATTGTGCAGATGGGCCTATTTCACGGTTAAACCTAAACCAACCAGGAGATGTCGGAGTGTTTCATCCTCAGTCCTCCTTGTTGAAACACGCAAGAAACACTTCAAGTTCTGACAGGACCAAAAAAAAAATCCCAGAGCTCCCAAAAGTACCTCTGGTGCTCATGACATAATTACTTTTTCTGATGATAAAGAAGCACTTCTGCTTCTTGGGTCAGCTTCTTTCAATGCAAGATTTACTGATGTTAAGCAATTTTAACCATGTATGTCCAGGCAAAGGCCAATATGCCCTTTATGCAAACAGAGTTGTCAGTCAGTCTAAGCCGTCCCATTATGAATCATAGATACATTAAAACTTTTGGCAACACACTACTTTGAGCACATGAAGACATGAGCCAGCCTTTTTTTTTTTTAAATCAATCATCAGATAGCTCTATATATTTATGCACAATTTCTATGTAATCGTATATATGCTTTATGATTTATTTAGGGAGGAGTTTATTTTTAAAACATTTTAGTCAAATACCATTTTAGAATTGGTTGTTTTGTTAGACTTTTGGAGCCTTACTAGAAAAATTCTGACTAGACGAACAATTCCTGATGATATGTTTGACTACAGCAGCAATACTGATTGATCATAGCGATCAGAACAGCTAAGCCATTATAAGACACAACTAGTTTCAACCGTTTGTGTCATCAAAGACAACAATCAGGGGAAAAACAATCTAGTTTAAAATTGAGTTACAAGAAAACCTATAATCTTACCTCTTTGTCACTGTCCTTTAATAATTTTAGAAATTGCTGCATTAATCAAATAGGGATTATGGTAAGGCTCTATTGGAGAGGCAAACTTTTCTCCTTTTTAGTATAAATTCTGCTAATAAAATTACAAAAAGACACAGGGAAAAGACGAATGTTTTTCAGTCAGTTGGAAAATAGCTAGCTACTCGTTATCCCTACCTACTTCATGTTGAAGGGGGTGGAATCTTAATACCAAATAGATTGAATGGTTATAGTCAAGATAAAGCTCTTGGATTCAGAAGAGGTTGGCATGTCTGAATATCAACAGAGTACTCCAAACACTTGGATTTCTAACAGCTTTCTAAAGGGAGTGCTTGACAAGGGTGGGTACAGACTGTGATTCAGTCTTTTTATTACAGTACTTCAGCTACCTTTTTTCTAAGAGACAATATACAATAGTCCTCTCAATTATTCAACAGTAATGATAACTTGTGGTCAGGCTCCATCTGTTCCTTCATGGTCCTGAGGGATTTAATATGGTGAGATCAGCTACACACTCAGCCCCAGTGATCCCACTTTCTCTTGATCCCACTTGAAACCTGATCCTTGAGATGAGAGACCCTCAGCCATGGAACATATCTGGCAGTACTACGCAGTGACATCACCTTTTTGTTTCTCTATTCAGCCCCTTTCTCTACATTTCCTCTCTGTCGTTTTTTGCTCCCTTGGTGTGGACCTGAGTGCTTGTCTTAAGTTCTGGCTTACTCTCTAAATCGGATGTTAACAATTTTTATCTCTTTTATATTGTTGTGCATTCCTGAACCTCTCATTGATCTCATATCTGCCACTTGAACTGAATGACATCACTTGAGGCTGCATTTAATCATTTCTACTTTGCAGCTGTGGTGGAGGATAGCATTGTGTAGCCTTTACACATGGCCCCAGCATACAGTACATTACATACTGTGCTCTGTAGCTTATAAACTTCATATAAACTCGACGTGGTTTTTACAGGCTTGAAAATTGGTCCTCAACTCTGGTTTGGGCACCACAAACCAGTTGTTTCTCATTCCATCTTATCAAGGACGAAATTACACATGTGATGGTTGAAGAGGGTAATAAGCCTAACTGCCCTGTAGGTTATAAAAAACAGCTGGGCTGTACCGCTCAGTGACGTGGTTTGAGAATCACTGCCCTTGAGAACTGTAAGACTTCCTCAAAACATGAAAACAGGGATCTGAGATTCAGCATTTAAAATCCCACATATACTATAAATCAGCCCAAGCAAGCTTAACTGAAACATCATTGCTTTGAGGTTACAGAGGAAATAAATTTGATTTATATACTGTGCTACTGCTTTTAAAAGGTCATATAGGGAAAAGCTGTAGCATTCTGCTTAATTGGATCAAAGTCTTATTTGTGCTTTTTATTCCAAAAAAGCACAAATCCATTGAAACCAGGTAGAGTAATTCTTTATTCAGCTATAGTTTCTTCATAGTACTTCCATGTTCCAAAAAGATTCAGTAAAAACGCTTAGTAATAATCCTTTAAAAAAAAAAAAAAAACCCAACTCTGGTAACAATCCCATATAAGTAATAAGCTCACTATTGAAATGTCTGCTATCTATCTATATTTAGAAGTACAAATGATGTAAAAACAATAAGAAAAACAACGGAAAGTTTTTTCCATATTTATAAAGCAGGTTCCGTATCTGTTAACCCAACAAGAACTTGCATTTCTGACAGTACTTCCAGTGATTCCTTCCATGTCTGGTCAGTGATTTATATCAGTGACTAGTGTGTTGTTTATGAAACTCTCTATTGTTCTGATGTTAACAGCACACACAGTTTCTGGGAAAGCGTGTCTACGCCGGGGGGTCACTAATGCAGAGACAAACAACCCTTTTGAGTCCAATCTTACAGGTCACTGGATATGCATTCAGCACCAGTGTTACGCTTCCTCCTGAATAGGCAACATTTCAAAACTGGTAATAACAAGAGCCCTTGGGCTCTTTGTCAATCTATCACCTAAACAGCCTTGTCTACTTGAAGAGACATACTGTAAAATGATTTAGGCAAAAGACAAATCACAAAACAGTGAGCAACAAAATCAAAAAAATAAACATCCTTTGTTTTTTGAGGGGGAGGGATGCACTAAAATAGCTCGTGTGTCATGACTAATGGAGGCTACAATTAATGGAGGATTTGTCACTCCAGTCATAAAAAGGTAGACGCCATTCATAGATCATCTTCATTCAGATTTTCATTTGCCTCACTAATTTACTGTTGTGTCATTGACCATAATCCCAGTCTGTTGAAACAGAAGCACCACAAAAAACTGAGACTAGAGCCTTCTTGCTATAAATTATTCTTAAACACAGCTTATTGTGGCTGTGGATTCAGGCTCCCCTCCTTTCTAGCTGATGAAAAGGCAAATCAGAGAGGCAAGCACAGCTATGTGGCTCACATTGATAATCACAGGATTATAACGTTCTCAGAGTTGTAGCAATTCTATGCTAAAAAGGCCTTAATTCTCATGTATTCTCCCAAAATCCTTTATTATCCTGGTTTTGACTCTTATTCTGATTCTGTCCTAGTCAGGATGTAGCGGTTACATGGAACCCTAGAAACCTGGTAATTCATATCCCTGTATATATGGTCATTACAGTATCCAGGTTTCTGATCATCTGTGTGTAGTTGTGTCATGATTTCTCATCATCTCAGCCAACACAGATTGATCAGAAACCTGGATGAGGTGCTTATATCAGGGCTTCAGCTAGAAATGAGTTTCATTGCTGGTTAATATGACCATTATTTTTTGATTCATTGAAAAATGTCAGAAAATGGTGGGAAATGCCCGTTATGAACTCCTAAAGTCCAAAGTGACATCTGCAAGTGTCTTGTTTTGTGCAGCCAACAGTCAAAAACCCCAAAAAGCACTCAATTTACTTTGTTAGATGGCAAAGGAAAACAGAAAAATATACACATTTTAGAAACTGGAGCCACAGAATCGGTTGATTGGTTATCAAAAGACTTATTGGTAAATTTTCTAAGCAACTATTTGACTAATCATTTCCGCTTTGACTAATCATTACCACTCCAGCTTACATGCCACAGTATCCTGGTTTCTATCAGAGTACTGTAAATACTCTCCAGGATTGTAAAAACCGCATCCAGGTTTCTGGAACCAAGATAAGATGTTTACATGTGCCTCAAAGCATAGCCAACTGCTAACCGGGATTTTAGTGTTACAAGCCATAATTTTAAGGCCTCAACAAAGGCACAAGTGATATCAGATTTCTAATTACTTGGCAGCATCAGGGAGTTGATACTGTAGCTCGGTGATCCACTCACCTCAGGACTCCCAGTGATTAGACGGGGTCAGCCAAATGTTAGCTAACGCTTTGACAGCTGACAGCAATGGGCGAACGGTCACAGGCAGCTAAGGTAAATTAACCCCTCATCGCTGCTTAGCTCTACGGAGACTCCAACAAAAGGAAGGTCCCTCGTTCAACATACACAGGGAAGCTAACGTTAACTACAATCAGACCAGCTCCGCGCTGAGGGCTCACGTCGGGCTTTTAGCCCACGACGCGTGTTAACCCTCGGATGGCGTTAGCCCGACTCAGGGGCAGGATCGAGTCGGTTGGCGTCGCGGCTTTAACTCGGTTCAAATTTACTGGTTTGGATATGCCGGACGACGACCGCCACTCATCCACCAGTCTGCCCGGGCACCGTGAACCATAAACGCCGTCGTTACCTCCCCGGTTTATCATCAGCCGCACCGACGCCGACGTTAGCTTAAGTCGCACACACACACACACCCACACCCCTACGATCTCGCCTAGCATCGTTTAGTAGCCGGGTTTTCGGTGGCGAAACCGACTAAACACCGCCCTCCCCCCCTCTTTTTTTTCCCCCTTACCTCATACGGCCTCTCTTAACCGTCCTGTCATCAAAGTGTAATATTTGCTGCCCCCCCCCGAGGGCATCAGATCTCACTGTTGCCCCCCGGCTAGCTAACGAGCCCGGTCAACTTTTTTTACTTCCGCGTTGCTCATTCCCTATCGTCGGTTTCCATCAGCCGGCGGAGCAAAAAAAAAACAAACAAAAAAAAACCCACCGCGTTTTTTTTGTTTTTTGTTGTTTTGTTTTTTGTTTGCGGGGAGATTTATTTATTTACGCTCACGAAACGCCGCTCACGGAGACACCGCCCGCAGAGAGACGCATATTTCAGCCCCGGGTGTGCGGCGGTTTTCACAGCTGGCGTAAAGCGCTTTTACGCCAGCTGCCATGTGACAGATGCCGTCGCTCGCTGAGGAATAATGAAACCTCCGCTATCGTGATACCGACGCTGACAAGTCTTTACCTTATTAGGTAACCTGCAGCAACCAACCCCCCCCCCTTTAAAGAAAAGTAATCCGATTCCCCAGAGATAAAACCGCTTACCTTGTTAATGCAACTGCAGTGTGGATCTCCCTTTTTTTTTTTACTTCCCCCTCCCCGTCCTTTTGTTCTTCTTTCTCTCAAGGTGCAAGCTGAGTAAGAGTTGCCTGTAATGGTAACTTCTCTTTCTCTTCTCTTCCTCTCTCTCTCTCTGTCTCCGGCTATTAGACCCTCCCCTTGTGCTTTTCGGTCAGGAAAAGGAATGACACCATCCTTCCAAACAAGTTCTTTCTTGTTTGACTTTGGCTCAGGACTTGTGTATTACTATGTAAACAGCACCCCTCTTTCTCTCTGTCTCTCTCTCTCCCTCTCCTCTCTCTCTTTGTGTGTGTGAGTGTGTGAGTGTGTGTTCATAAGTGTCCAGTCAGACCCCTCCTCTCCCTCCTTCCCTCCCTCCCTCCTTCCCACCCCTGCTCTCTTTTCTCTCTGGATTCTTGCAGCATTCTTCATTCAATGACATCAACCCTGTTGCCTCTCCTTGTAAGGTCAGACTGGGGGAATGAGGGAGCCAGAGGGAGGGAGAGATAATGGGGCGAGAGGCCTGATTAGATACAGACAGTGAGAGCAGTCAGGGGTTTTAACACAAGGACGTAAAAGTGGCTGAAGAAAGCATGCTCAAACCGATCTTGCTTGTGCTTTTATTCAGTTTGAGGGAAAAAAAAAATATATATTTCTAAGACTGGTTTTTGTGTCTCTCTCTTTCACTTCCCCTGACAAGAGAGTTCAGGATCAGACTGTAAAGGCATTACCGTCTGTTGCCAAGTGGGCTGCCAGACTGTTATTTGCTTTTTAACTAAGGCAGTAAATGCAAGAAGTGAGATTGGTTCTGTGAACACGATTATTGCTTGTGATTATAGAGGGTAAATATTCACACATGCACATCCCATGTAGCCCACACTTTTGAGTCTTATTACACTTTCAGGTGGAGTCATTTTTTTTTAAACTCTCCAAGAGGTCTCTCATGTCAGCATTTTGATGTGTTTTATTACATTTTCAATTTTGTTATCAGTTTACATTTTGATTTTAATACATATTAAAAATGTCAATAGAGTGAGATTGATTCACCTCTTCCTGATACAAATTAACTCAAGCTTTCAAGATTGTTACAAGTATCTAATGTCAGTGATGTGATTTCAGTACCTTATTCTGTGTCTAGAGCTGAAATGATTAGAAGAATAATTGATTAGATTAACAACAGAGAAATTATCTGCATCTATTTTTTTTTTTAGCAAAAATACCAAACATTGGATGGTTTCAGTTTCTCACTTGAAGAATTTGCTGCTTTTTGAATATCTTTAGGCTTTTGAGTATTGCTCGGACAAAAATAATTTCTTGATGTTTCTTGGGGCATGAGGAAATTGTGACGTTCATTTTTCACTATTTGTGTTTGTTGAAAGCTGAATCAGAAACTAAATAACATGTTAAAGTAAATAAGTTTCAAAGGAATACTACGTGAGTAATAAAGATAAAGTATGTATGCTCTGACTCACTGCACCCACCCTGAGATTGCCATCCCCCGGATGATCACATTTTGACACCCAGTTTGAGATACAGCACAGTTGCACTTTATTCAGGTTGTGAAACCATAGGTCTCAGATCAGTCCTATTACATGCAAACGTCTGCAGTACTATTGTGTAACCTGTTGTTGCCTGGCTCGTGTGTGAACCATAGGGAGTGGTCATTGAGGCCTTTGATAGCCTATTGTCCTGCAAAGAATGTTTCCAGTCTCTCCCCACTTCCACTGTGACAAAAAAAGTGTCGAATTTCCACTCAGAGGTTTTCCACAGCAACTCTAGTGCTGTGCTGAGAAAGGAAAAAAAAAAAAAATGTGAGCCCTATCCTGGCAGCGCGTGACATTCTCATGTAAGAAGAGGTCCATGTCTCTTTGTCGTTCCAGATTCCAGACAATTCACAAGCGCGCTTTCTGCATGACCAATGAGGGGAGCGAGGAAGCCGAAGTGACACGTGTTACGCTCCTCTTCCCTTTTTCAGCAGGCTGCAAACATTGGGTGGTACCATGGTGACTGGAGTTTGGAAAGTTTGGAACAGGCAGGGGAGAAGGCAGCCGCAGGGTCCAGTCAGTCAGGAGGTAAGACAAAAAAACAAAACAAAACAGGAGGCCGTCAGAAATCAGAGCCAGACAGCCTGGAATGCAGCCAAACCTTGGAATGAACAGTTCCTCCCCCCTTCTCATTTCTCTTTCCCTCTCTCTATCTTTCATGCTGCATTTTTTCACCACTCTTCTCCCCCAGTCTCTCCATTTCTCAGTCTGCCCTTCATACGCTGTACTTTATTTCCCTTCCCATGCCTCTTTCCACTCCAAACTCTCAACCCCCTACTGCTTGTATGACACAATACCTGCTCATAATACCTCTGTGCTCAGGGTTAATTTCCTGACCTGCTATAATTTCCAATTCATACAGTGGTAGTCTCTCTCTCTCTCTCTCTCTCTCTCTCTCTCTTTCTCTCTCTGGACAGAGTCATTTTCTCAGAACCCATTTGAATATAAGTTAAAGTTTTTAATTAGTCACGCCCAAGCAAGTGCATTTAAAGGCTGTAGTCTGTATAAAGCAAATTATCTTTTCACTAACTGAGGAGATAGGAATTAAAACTTTGTGTTGCTTTTCACTTTTCCACTATTCATATAATATAGTACATGCACATATTTATTTTTGTGAACATTTCATTTTTAAGTATTCACATTCTTATAAAGAATAGCAAGCAGATAAATAAACATGCATCTTTCCTGGTCCTTCCACTATATTTCAGAGGAATATATAATACTTTTTACTCCACTACATTTATCTAATAACTCTAGCTAACTGTTAGTTTGCAGATTCAGATTGAAATACACTATTATCAACAAAAAAACACTATGACATATTATTATAAGTTATGATATTGATCCCCAGGGTGATATTCACAAGGTCCCCCAGCAGTGCACTAAGTAGTTAAAATTTACTCCTCCTTCTCTAGCTGCAATATTAAAGTTACGTGCACATTAATGCAACAATAATTATAATCCCATAAGATCATATATGCTCAGTTTCCAGTTTATTAGGCACACCTAGCTAAAACTTATGTAGTCTAATATAACAGCTCTGCAATAAATCCTCCCTTAATGAAGGTGATCTGAGCAGCATACTGTTCAGTTTTTGTCTGAGAGAGGTGCTGATTCAACTTTACAGTAATTTTGAAGGCCGTAGTTTGTGGTGCTGTCGAATTGTATTGTGTTATACTTTTATTTTGTCTACTCCATTATATGTCAATGAGGGTAGGCTAAATAGTTTTGGATTAATGTAGCTTCTGGGGTTTGAGACGGAGCTGATGAAGGGTGTTGTAACGTAGCGCCCACAAATCTTCTCCCTTGTATTATTAACATGAAGTGTAGCCTGGGATGGAGGTGGAGGATAGAAAGCCTGTGAAAAGTAAAAACCATTAAGCCATCATGCAGAAATTCAAGGCGGACTTTTGACACGATAAGGATCCGCACACTCGTGACAGGACATGGTTTGTCACTCAGCACCCACAGGAAAAATGTCTCTGATGCCAAACTGGCTTCCATTCAAAGCCAGTGTTAGACTGTAGTGCACCAGTCCCCCCAGCAGGTGTCAGACCGATACACATAACTGTGCCACACACAGCCAGACTGAAATGCCTTAAGGGCAGAAGAGAGAATCTCTGACAGCAAGCAAATCCACTTCAGCCAGAGATGTGATAAAAACAGGAGACTATGTAAAGTGTAAACCCATATATATTGACACGATTGTAAAAGAGACTGATAGGTTTGCTGAAGGGAGCAGACAGAATCATCACAGAGGATAAACAGAGTAGCCGTGGCGGTGGTCTAGACGAGCAGGGCTGGAGCGAGAGAGAATGTAGGGTAATTGCACGAGAGAAGGAAAAAGAATTGTAAATAATAGAGGAGAGCTGGGAACTCCTCTTACGCAAGGTTTTTGCCCTGTGCAAGAGATGGATTGCTCAAACACACGCAGACATCATGAGCGCAGAGATTCCATACCACCCACACAAATATAAAACAACCCAAAAACATGTGTACCGAAGAACTGCAGTTAGAGATCGTAGCCCGGAGCATCAAATAATAATACACAGAAAACCTCATCTCCCACTCGCTGAAACAAACCTAATCACATAAGCACGACTATTAGAGAACACCTTATCAGAGACCGCCTCTTTTCATAACAACATTTATATCTCTCCCTCGTCCCCACCCACCTCCTACACCCTTTCTCTCCTCAAAACAAACCACAGTGTTTCCCTCCTGTCTTTCTTTACCCCCTTCACCGTTTTCTCTCATTTTCTCCTGCCTCCATCCACTCCTATGTCCCCGCTTAATATTTTCTATCCTTATTAATATGTGTTCACACAACACACACACACACACACACACACACACACACACACACACACACACACACACACAAACGCAAATGCACACACATAAAAAGACATACATATTCTCTGTCTAACCAACTTTATGGCTTCTTGAGGGGCAGATGCGTAACATGTGTTTCCAATTAACACATATAATAGGCAAAGCAATTCAGAAAAACACGGGATTGTGACAAAATAGGCAGTGGGTGGGAAATTGGTAAGTTTAGAGGAGTTTAACCAGTCTTTTATTTTTCCAACAAAAATGGTTAGACTACCTTTAGCACACCTTTCGAAACAGGGGCTTCCATACATCAGCGCAGAGCACCTTTAGATTCCCTAAATGAGACAGTATCAAAGCTGTTATTCGTTATCCTTGTGGTTCATCCTTCGTAACAGCCAGGAGCTGATCGACAGATAGTGACAGGTACATGAAAGTCACTGATTACAGGAATGAGATGTGTGTGTGTGAGTCCCTGAGATAATATTAAACAGGCACTGTTGCATTTAAATTAAGTGCCACATCATCACCCGAGATAAGAAAACAAATGTGCTGACAGGAACATGATAGAAGTCATGTGTGTCATGTGTTGCAAAGTGGTTTCATGTCACGGTACATGCTTTGTTAGCGCTGGTATGATTGTGTGGGTGTGTGTGTGCCAGAGTTGAAAAGGAGCGGACAAAGATGGTGAGAGGCATCATGGTGAGAGGCCCATGTATCATGAGTGAGATTAGTGTCAAGAATTTCTTCCTTCTTAGGTTGACCTTGTCCTCCATTGATTGCCATTATCACCACATTGTCAGGTGTACTGTATATATATATATGAGGCATGTCAGCATGTGTGACAGGAATGCTACTAACAATTATTTTCATTTTGGATTGAGATCATATCTTCAGAGTAATCGATTGATCATTTGATTGACAAAAAAATAAAAAAATAAAAATGCTGGTTAAGATTTTCTAAAACTCTAAGTGATATCCTAAAAATGTCTTGCTTTGTGCGAACAACAGTCTAAAAAAAATCTTCTGTCAAATCTTCCGTCACCATTTAGATCGTGAGGTGGACATGTCCGTCAATATGTTAATCTTCTGTCGATCAACTAATTGTAGCTCCTGTGTGTGAGTGTGGCTGTATCGCAGTAATCTAGTCGATGCACAGGGTGCACAGACTACCTCTCAATACAGGGGAAAACAGAACTGAATCAAATGTGAATCATGGTCACAAGGAAAGCTGGGTGAAGCAGCATAGATACACCATGATTAACAGATGATCTCGTCAAAAAGCACGACTTCCTATGAAGACGTGAAAAGAGATTTACTGAAGCTTTATTAAGACGTCCAGACAGTGGCTGACGCAGACACAGAGGGATGGGCAGACGGAGGGGGAATAGAGAGCCAGAGATGGAGACAAGACAATAGAAAATAGTCTCCGTTTGCTTCAGCAGCAGTTAAACACATGAGGGGACGTAGTGTTGTTTTTTTTGTTTGTTTTTTTTTAAACCAAGTTCAGGGCATGCGAGTGAAGCTGACCCCTGCAGCAGTCTACAGCCCCAGTGGGAATCCAGCAGAGAGAGATAACACATATCTATATATAAACCAACAATGCGGGGATTGGCTGGATTATGTATGATTTGTTATGTTTGGCAAGTCACACATCCACTGTAAACCCTTCATTGCTGCACACATATCACATCCATGACTATTTATCTCTCTTTGCATCTATCCAGTTCTTAAACTCGGTGACTCAATTGTCTTCTTCCTCCACCCATTCTGGAGTGCTAATTTTTATTTCACACAGCATGATCTCGCACATGACTCAACTGTTCTCTGTTTTTGTTCCCATCACCCCCCCCCCCATCTGCCTGTCTTTTTCTCTCTGTCCTTCCATCTGTCCTGCTCACTTTCCTCTGTTTCTTCCTCAATTTGAGTGTGTAAAGTCAACAAAACATGAGTGGGTACACATGTAAACCCTTCCGCACGTTATCTCTCACTGTCCAGACTGCTCTTGCGTCCTTCTAGAGACAGCACACATAAATTTGTAATCAGCGAAGAGACGGGTAGGGGGGTACCCAGACTGAGAAGGAGTGATAGGGTAAGAAAGACAGGGAGGTAGAGTGAAAAAAAGAGCAAAAAAGAGAGCAAGTGTTGGTGTCTAACTGTGAGCAAGGCCAGTGGATTGATAGGGAAGGTGGAGGTTTCAGGTGTGGTGGTGTTAGAGTTATAGATAGTCAAATTAGAGAGTTAGATGAGAGAGAGATGAAAATAAAAGAGTGACTCCTCTTTGTTTTTTCCCCAGGGAGGAAGGGAGTGTGGTGGGGATGGAGTGGAAAGCAAAAAAAGAGGGATTGAAGAAGATCTGGGGATTGTGATTCACCGTGAATAGATGGAAAGAAATAGGTGCAAAGATGTCTGAGGGCTGGATCAATACAGAGAGACAACAGAGAAAGAGGTGGAGACTGAGCAGCGGTTTGACTGTGAAGGAAACCCCTTGCTCTTTTTTTCTTTGAAATGTTTCGTATTGGTGGATGTGCGTGCAGATTTTTTTGAGCGATCTGTGTGAGAGAGGGAGGGCTGGACGGAGGGAGGAGATGGAGGGTGATTGAGAGGGAGATGGAGAGGGGAGAGGCGCGAGGAAACCGCTGCAGTGCATTGTTAGGCTGAGCGCACACAGGAGAAGGAGACAGCGAGAGAATCCCCCATTTTAGCTCAACAATATTTCAGCAGTGCAGAGATATCTACAACAATGGGAGCCCAGCACTCTCAGCACTGTGCTATTGATCTGCTAGTGGCAACCCAATACACACACAGTCAATCTAATTGTTGTTTTAACCTCTCATTAGATTATTGCCTGTGGTTGTTATGATCTTCCTGGTTTACAAATCATCCAATCATAATCTCATTGTCAGTTTCTGTATCTCAGATATTTCAAATGCAAGTGATTAATGCTGCAAATGGAATTGGATATTATAAATCTAGTGTTAAAGGTGAAATATTAGTGATATTGATATATATAATTAAAAATTAAAAATAAATAGGCCAATGGCATATCATTTTTAAATATTGTTAATGATGCCTTGTGTCTTTATTTAGTCCTAATCTACTTCCTTCAGGCATACTGACTTACTAACCGGATCTCTTCTAAGACACTGCACCGGAGAGAGATAGAGCAGGGGGGAGGGAGAGAGAGAGGGAGAGAGAGAGGGAGAGAGAGAGAGGGAGGGAAAGAGAGAGAGAGAGATCGGGCAAGCGCAGGAGGAAGAGAGAAAAAGAGAGAGCACAGGAGAGCAAGAAAAAGAAGCTAAAGCCGAGAGAAAGAGAGAGTCGCAGGAGGAAGGGGGAGAATGCACGGTGTCTGGGCAACACTTCCACGCTTGTATCCAGGGCCTTTGTGAATACACCATGGGATGCATCGGCTCCAGGAGACTGAGTAAGCTCCTGCTTCCCTTCTCTTCTCTCATTGCGGGGTTAGAGAGGGGGGCTGGGTAGGGGTGGTGGGGTGAGGAGGAGAACGAGGTTCCTGCCGGAGCAAGGGGTTTGTGCAGAGACTAGGGACGGGCTTTGTAGAAGTGTATTTGTATTTGTGTGTGTGTGAGCTGTTTGCCGTTCTCTCAGCGCAGTGTACTGTATAGGCGAGCTGTGGATATATGGTCAAAGAGGCTGTATACAGCACACAGGCAAGATGTCAGAGGCGATATGTGTTAAAATGTGCTACTGAGTGTGTGGTTGCATCCCCCACCTCTCTACTCCCCTCCCTCCCTCCCTCCTCCCATCCCTTGATTTATGATGCTGTTTGGCAGTATGTATATGTGTGTGAGTAGGAGGTAGAGAGAGATGGAGAGGAGGGAGAGAGAGGCGGGAGATGTTAACACTGTGATAGTGCTTATTTATAGGGATTTATAGGCATGGCTTGGAGAGAGAGAGGAAAAAGAGAAAAGGGAGTAATGCAATTGTCTGGGGCGTTTGCACAGTTTGTTGTTATTTGCATGAATAATAGGGATAGAGGAGAATAGAGAAACAAGCAGCAGAGTAAGAATTTCACCGAGGCAGGAAGGGAGGAGGGGAGATGGACGGATGGCGATGGAGAGAGGGGAGAGGGAGGGGCAAATACGTGCAGGCAAGAGTGTGTGGGTTTGATGGGAGTTTGCAGGTGAGGACCTTCCTGGATAAACCCATAGATAACATGTCTAGTAAACCAACACCAGGACTGCGGCTAATTGAGAGCTGACCGGGAGGGGTTGTATAGATAATTGTTTTAGATAAATAAGCCACTCTTTGCTTGAATTTGATTCAAATATGTTGCATTGCATGTTCATGTCCTGCACGTTTTAGTATGTGGGATGAATCACACTCAAGGTAAAACTAAACAAAGACTTCCTTCCTTCACTGTTATATATTTACTAACCACTTAGCACATCGCGCTCTTAAAAATATTTATGGCCAGGAATCAGTGTAAAAAATTATTTAACATGTCTCGGAAGAAAACATAACCTTTGCAGGGGTCATGAATGTCAACAACAGGTTACAGACAGGATCTCTTATTTGCTTCCGCATGACACCCACCCCACACACACACACACACACACACACACACACACACACACACACACACACACACACACACACACACACACACTATGTTGACTCACTGCAAATTCTCGATGAAGAGGATCTAAAAAAACATCTAGAATATGCAAGAGCTGAAGAAAGAGTACTACGTGACACAGTTAGGAAGGCAGATGTGAACCTGAACATGGCAGAAGCAGCAGTTCAGGCTGCATTTCAGGGCAGGAGAGGATTTTGGGATCCTTCTGTCAACACTTAAGTCCAGGCAGGAGACCCCAGAAGGCCTGGCAGCTCCAGCTGCTGGAAATAATGTGATTGAAGTAGACACAAGGCTTTGGAAAGGTGCCACATTAATCTGATTGTGAGTCACCTGAATACTGATGCTCATTTTTTATATAAGTGATCACAGAAGCTCAAGAATCCAATAAGGCTGCTCTACTGATAGCAGGTACATTTTCTAATCAGCGATAAGTGATGAGGAACTGTGATAAAGGTGAATGTATAGAAGTACACATCCATAGTACACTGTATGTTGTTAGTAAAGATTGTAGATCTCTTTAATAGAATATTTCTCTCCATTTCGCAAATGTTATCCTAAGCTGTCTACACTATAATCTAACATGAACCTGTAAACAAACAGCACTTAAGCGAGGGGTTTTTAAAGCAGCTTGTGTGCCCGAGTCTGTGATTCACCCGCAAGCGACAGAATCAGCAGCAGTGCTGCCGGTCTCGAGGCGTGGTTGTGTTTATCCTGGGTGAGAATGGCTTTAGTGTGTGCTATTGATTGGCCTTCTCAACTGCAGTCCACGCTGCCAAGCAGAGATCAACAGGAGGAGCAGCAGGCAGCAGGACTGGATCCGTCTCTGCACGGGAGTAGCCCTGATGTATTTGTCTGCCCTCTGGTAACACTATCTCCCCGAACTCCATCGTGTCAGGGGTTGAGCTCCATGGTCGGGCTCTGATATCTGTTTTCTACCCACACACTGGTATAGTATGTAATCTACTCCTTGCCAAAAAAAAAAAATCATGCCTCTAATATGTTGGTGCCCAGCAGGGTTGGTTGACATACCGCATGGTGTCCTGCTATCTATAGAAATCTTTATTATCCCCTGTAAGTTCAATGCATTACACATCATTTTTAAAATTTATATAACTTTTTATTAGGGGTCTAGACAGGGGTTCAAATTCATTTAGGGAAAAAAACCCTAAACATAAAAAATTCTAGGCCAAAAAAATCAAGATCATGATAAATGTCGCAGATGCATGCAAGATGTTGATTCACACCCAGTTGTAAAATGAGGGTAGATTTAAATACCAGTGTTTGGGTTAGTTCAATGTCACATTCAACAGAGTAAAGTACATATTCTTTAGAGTTTATAGCATTTTTTGTCAGTAAAAGATTAAATTGATTGAAAATAAATTCCTTATCCTTGCAGTGGGATCAGTGTACGTTTATGGTTATGCCCTTATGTCTTAAACTGACGGAATAGGAAACAGACTGACAGCAACCGCTTTAACAGCCTCTCACCTTTACAACCACTGTTAGTGGGTCAGGTGAAGACAGACAGTGATGCGCAGGAGATGAGACGTCTGCATCCATCAGCCCCTTGGAGAGCGAAGGCCTTGAAATGCAGTCGCTGGGAGGAGCACAAAATAATGACAAAAAAATATTTTTTCTCTGTGAATCGGCTTGTGTGTAATATGTAACTTATGCCGTGATGATGTTGATCACGTTTCTAGATTTAGTGTTGATAATACTATTACCCATGATTGTACTGAATGAATCACCGTATGGTTAGGGTCATTGTGTGCTATGTGAACATAACTGCTGAGGTCCAGGTTGCAGTGGTGAAACTGTAGATATAAGTTATGGTATATTATGGCAACTCTCACTGTTTTTTGCAGCTTCTCTCTTTTTGCATCATCAAAGTTAGCTTTGGTAAGATGCCACTGCTGAAACAGTATTTACTGATTCAATAAGCAGCAATAGCAGTAATCAAAATTTTAGACTTTTATTTACGGAGAATATGTGTACTGCTACATGTCTTTAGACGATATTCAACATTTGAGAATTTTTTTTAAAAGGGGTGCGTAGAAAAATATTTGAAGCAAGCAATTTCCATTTTGTATTGGTACCAAATTTTGGGTTTAATATTGATATATTGTTACATGATAACAATAGTGATCCTGTGTGTCGTTTTTTATGTATGTGTGCCTGTATGTTCACATGTGTACATTTGTGATGTTGCTTCCTACTGTCACTGACCTCCAGTTTACATCTGCCTCTCTTACAATTATGCGCCTTCTGCTATATTTATGTGCATGTAGGCCCATGTGTGGGTGTGAACATACAGCAGTATATGCACCAATGTTGCCGCACCACTTTGTCCCATCACTCTGTTTTTCCGCTACTGCATTACAGAGAGGGATTCCCTGCCATAAAATTAAAAAACCAACACCCCCGCTGCACCATATTTTTACACACATTCAGAGAAGAACTGATACCATGTCCTGGATTTGCTGGTTTTGCGGTCTGCCTGTAAACTGGCAAATCTGTCAGACTGAAGTGGAATCTGATTGACTGGCTCCTGTCCAGGTTGGAAAAGCCTTGTGCACAGGAATAAACTCAAGGTGAATGACTCAGTGATGTAGTACCTCAGAGATATGGTGAGACCTGATGACCTTTGTGTATCTCAGGGCATGTGTGCATACGCTCATACATCCAAGGACTCCCATGTAGTATACACCGTATAGCATAGCGTCTTTTAGTACAGATTTATGTGTGTGAGTGTGTCTTTATCATATTCTCTAATTTGTACCTTGGGTTGCCATGTCCAGGATGCGTGGTAAACATCTGGATCATTATAAGCAGGGAACTGATTAAAATGTATATGGTTTCATATGTGAACATGTCCTTGTGCATATCATTTTCAGCCTGTACTTGTATGTGGCAGATCAGAAAGATGAGGCCTATGTGTGGGCAGGCATTTCTGTAAACAATATGACTCAGCCACAGAGTTAATTTTGAAATTAAAACATAAAGCAGTGAGAGAGAATTTCATCCATGATCTATGATTTATCTATGATTTCATCCGTGTGTGTGTGTGTGTGTGTGTTTGTCTGTGTGTGTGTGTATGTATTGGTATGTGGGAATGTGTATACTTGTATTGGTATGTGGGAATTTGGGAATTTATGTGTGAATGTGCCCGGTGTTTGTGTACAACCAGTGCGGATTGTCTCTGTTTTATCTGCAGCTACTAACCACTTCAGTGCTGATAAAAAAAGGCCATATTCTAAAAGACCGGATGTCTCCTTTGAATATCAAAGAGAAAAAAAAAAAAAGATTTCCTGCAAACAAAGTGCTAGCTGCTGCACACATAACTGGTTGATTCTCTCAGCCTCTGCAGGTTTTCTCCACTTCATCTTAACAGCATGGATTGATAACAGAATAACTGCAATTTTTTTTAGGTTGTTTATGGGAGAGATCAGGCTTGTTATGCTGGAGCTGCAGCAGCCCTTGACAAGATACTATATCCTTTAGGTTTTTAGTTACCTCAGTCAGGGCACCAATGACTGTTGTCACCTATTTACCCTTTATCAGTGATGAAGACCTGCAAAGAATGGCAGCCATACTCATGCCTAAACAGATTAATGAGGTGTGTCAGGCTTGCAAATGACAGGGGCATGTAAATTGGGAATGCCATTTTACCAGGTTAATGATAGTAACTCGCTGTGCTTTCTTGTTTCTGAAAGTGTACATCAGAGCTCCTGCATGTATGTGGATTATGTGTCCTGAGTCACACTGAACTCCATTTCCTCACCAAACTCTCCCAGCCATCTGGGCTCAGGTTCTCAGCTGTGTTCCTGCTGAACTCTGGAGCTCATTCACCCAGCATCTGCTCATATCACTGTAAGAGGGCCGCTCTCCAAGCCAGTATCCCATCGTGGCAACCAGCTTTACTGCAGCTGTCACGATAAACAAGCACCAAGCACCCTGGTTCCTTGCCATCATTGCCGCAGGGCAAGGGGAGCAAAAAAAAAAAAAAAAAAAAAAGACAGATGACGCTCAAATGCTTCCCATTTCAGTGGGAGCCGTCATGCCACTACAGTCAGAGCTGGACTTGACAGTGCAGCCGCTGCAGATCTTTGGTTGTTCGTTACGCACGGCTGCGCTGCTCCCTCTTTTTCCTCCTCCATCTCCCCGCCCTCCCTTGCTCCTCCTCACCCCTTTCTCCTCAGCTGAGCTAAGCCTGGTTCCCCTATGACCGCAGGGGGGTATCCAGCGCCGCACCGCTGTGTGTGTGTGTGTGCGGGGGAGGAGGGAGAGCGCCAGGGGATGAAAAGCTGGCTCAGAGCTCTGGTCATGTGCTCTGTTGTTGTTGCTGTTTCCTCAAGGAGGGATCCTGCTTGCCTTCTCAGGAGTAGAATTACACATTTGCTTACTCTGCTGCTGAGAGCCCAAGAGCATCACCTATCTCAGGGCAGAAATACTGAGCGTGCCACGGCTTAAAGAAACAACTGAGATGCTGGGTAATGACTACTGACCCATCAGCTATAGATATATTCTGAGGGCTATAAACAACTCTGGCTAATCACAGCATGATATAGACATCAGAGCTTTGATGTAATCTCATATGACGCTCTCATAAAGTGGATAAAAAAAGGTATACACTTAATGTTTCTGTGTGTCCATTGCTGTGTGAAGGCTGGAGGGCTTCCCAGTGGTAGTTCGTACTGCTGCAGTCCAGAGAACTCTCGAGCCATATTGTGATTCATGTGGAGGGAGAGTGACTGCTAATCTACTAATTGGCCAAACGAGGCTGAGGGATGGTGAGGGGAGAGGCTGCGAAAGTGAAAAAGAGGGAGAGAAACAGAGGAAGAGAGGGGGTGGCATTGTGTCTGTGTGTCCCTATGCATTATAATGTTTGTTGCCGTAGGCCTGGTGGATGCGGGAGTGCATATATGTTCATGTATAGTTTGTGTTTGCAGGGCAGATTTTTAACCCACATGAGGAAGAAATCTGGGACAATCTCCCGCCCAGGCAGAAAATGAGACATCTCTGTATCTAACTGATATCAGCCAATAAGGAACAGTCTCACACCGCACTCCACAGCGCCAAAAATCCAACATGCTTGGCTAATCCTTCTGAGGTCACATTGAGTTCATTGCTAATATGGTGCTTGATTGTAAATATGTCCACCCCCTCTAAAAATTGCAAACCCTGATGCAAAGCAGTATATTCTAGTGTCTTTACCTCTGTAGCTGGGGGTGTCCATAAGCTGATGTGCATTCTTTTCCTGGAACGCCTCCTTCACACTCGCACAGTTTCTTTCAATTTCATAGGAAAAAGTTGGATTTGCTGTAGAGCAGGGAGCACTGTCAACAGCTGCTGTTAGTGCCTTACACACTTTTAAAGCATTTAGACTGTCAAAACAATAATTGGCTGTGTACACAATATTTATTGAGATATTTTTGCCATTGAATAGCATATTTCAATTTTAAAAAGTACATTATATTTTTCCAAAACAGCTTCGATTAAGAACCTTAACCTTAACGTCAATGAGAAAAGCCATGTTTGTCTCACCAGTTGACCACTGAAAGACTGGACCAAAATGGAAAAAAAATAAATGTTTGCATTTTGTATAAGGAGCATCTTCTAACATGTAAAACTGGAGTGAAGTTTGGTTGATATCAGATATTGATAAAACAGTTGTCATTTTACTATTTTTATTTAGCTTTTAATATGTACCCAACGAATATTTAATATTAAAGGGGCACTCCAGCAAGTTAGTATTGCACTTGCACCAGGGTTCTTGTGAGAGACAGAAAGAAATTGAGATACTTTGACTTTTAGACCCGAGTACGGGTCAAGTTCGAAAAAAATCTCCAGCATCTTTCGAGCCTTCTTGAGTTTTCCTGTAAATGGACATGTCATCAAACTCCACACCCTCATTTTGTAAGACAAGTTTTATGTTAAAGATTTGAACAGTAATACAAAGTTGAAGTCATTCTTCAAAAGCTTCAGATTTGTACTTGGCTCACCCTCCCCTGTGCAAGTAAGGAGGGTCAGTTTCTGGAATACGTCTGTCCCTCGTCTCCTGCCCCTTGCAGTGATCTGATGTGACTGGATGGAGTTCAGAGGGAAGGGTAATAGAGAGAGCCCAACAGAGACAGACTAGATCTGATGGTTATGAATCACTGGGTCAGTGGGTCAGAGGCATCACTGGACATCCAGAGAGCCAACAACTCTGTCTTTCTCAGAGCTCCAGAGGAATCACTCATGTTTGCCAAATGCAGCTGTGAAAAACGTGATTGCCTCGGCAAAATACACACACAGGCACACACACACACGCACGCACACACACAAACACACACACAGTGCTGATACAGGAGCCCTCAGAGAGTTGTGCACAAAGAGCAGAGACCCTCTGATACAGACACCGGGCACCTAGAGACCAAAGCTGTGTTTAAACTCTATTACCAGTACAGTCTTTCTAATTAAACCAATGGTTTAATTAGGATTTGGACAGCCAGGAAAGAGGAGGGATAATAACAGTCATCTATCCAGCAGAGAGCATGTATTTCAGATGACTGGATGGATGGTTTTGTGTATGATCATCCACTTAGTTTGAATGGAGCATTATTAAGCACTGTGCAGGTGTCACTTACATGCAGAGGAAATTTCAATTAAGAGAAAAGGACTAGATTAGACTCCAGAAAGCCTGGACTCATATGAGGGATGCCCTGGAGTCTAGACAGTGGTGGCGGTGGCAGAGTAAAGCCTTCAGGTTTTTAGTGGAACCTGTCAATTGAATCTCCTGGACATACTGGAGGTCACAGTGATGTTTGAGAAGCAGGGAGTTGTGGAATGGTGAGACCAATCTCCCGTAAGAAAATGATCCCATATGTGGCCTGTGCAAGAAGCTTATTATGACCGATATTTATGTTGTATTGTTAGGCAATACACAGTGTTCGGGTGAGTAAGGATCAATCTTTTCAGCAAAAACCTGAACATGGCACGTTTATGTTCAGGCGACAAAGCCCTCAATTGATCGTATCACAGTAGTAATTATGAAGGGGGCAAAGGAGGTCAGGGTGGAAAGATTGGTCAACAAAACTGTGGATTTTAACATGTTTTTTCTTTTAACCTATATAAAATCATAACCACGTGTTTGTATTATTGTAACCATGATGATTTGGGTCCTTTAAACTTATCAAAATACTGACTTTAATCCAAACCATGATCCTAAAGAAAAAAACCCCAACCAAACCTTTACTATCTCATTGACACATCATGACATAACATTTATTTTTCAATGGCAAATGTTATCAGTTTATCTGTGGCATCTTCTGCCACCATAGGGGCTTTACTTCAGGAAATGCTCCTTAGTTAGTGTGAAAGACAGAATGACAGAATTTCAATGATGTTTAAATGACAGCATTCAAGGACTGATTTGCTTGGAGAATACAGCCAGAAAGATCATTAGACAGAAGATGATTATTTCACAGTTATAAATCCAAACACAACCATCAAAACAGCAGCCGATAAATGTATTGCACTGTGTTGTAAAGTATCCTCCCCCCTGTTTTAGCATCGTTTAATGAATTGTCACGCTGTTTTCCTTATGGAAAAAATGTAATTTTAGGAAAACCCCTTATGAATTTTAACATATTTGGGGTGATCTGCTAGATTTCATAGAAGAGCTTAATCCAGTTACTGAGAAGGTACATTGAAAAAAACCCCAAAAACGCATCAAAATATTATTGTTGTTGGTATATTTGTCTTTAAGTATTATTATTATTAAACAGAGAAGATAGCAGCCTTTTTGAACAGACTTCATGAAGGTTAGGAGTGGTAGATTTTTGTGGATGCAAGGTTCCTTGTGGTTCAAGATCTGTTTTTCGGCCTGAAACTATGTTAAGTTAGTAGAAAGTATAAAAACTGACATTCCTTCTCTCTTTTTCTCTCCGTTTGTCTTTTCTCTTTCCCTACCTTTACCCCACCCTCAGCGGCAGATGGCGTGCCAGTCCAGAAGGATGGGGAGCAGGTAAGTCCTCAGCCATCTCTCTGGCTCACAGCTCCTGTTGACTTCCTCTGATGGTGGACCGTTTCTTTGCTCCACCTGAAGAACCAACATAGCTGCTGATTGAAAACAGACAGTTTTCACAGGTGGCTACATGATGAGCTACTGCTTTTCAGGGGCAGCTCATCCCGCTAGCTCTCTGTGACTCGAGGTGCTCATGCTAGTGGATTAGTAAAGCAGCACACATCATGTCAATGTCCGTTGCTTACCTTTCACTACACTACCCCTGTCATGGTGGGTCGATGTAGCTGGAAGACTGAATAGTCACTGGCTTGTTTGGCTCATTGCTGTTGCTATTACTTTTGTTGCTTGACGTCCATCTGGCATAGTCACTGCTCAATGCTGGTTCGAAGCCAAACAGCAGAGGCATCACTACCTCTTTCTCCAACTTCTTACACACCATCACTGCTGTATATCCTCCTCCTCTTCCCCTCCCCTCTCTCCCACTGCTATAGTGATTGCATGCTCTAAAACTGATCCCTCCGAGACACGATACAGGAGAGGGAACCATTTTGGACTAAAATGTAGAGAACTCTAGTTTTCCAACAAATGCACTGTGGACTGATTCCATCATTTATTCATGCATCGCACCCCCAGAATGCCCATTGGTCCACATACATCAGCATTGTCAGGGCTATTAGAAGGTATATAGGAAAAAGCTGCTCGAAGGGGCCCAGCTCTACCACTCAAGTGTGTTGAATTTCTCATCACACCCACTCCTGTGGAGGGAGAAGAAGATAGAAAGTGAGAGGGAGAGATGAGCTGAGGGCCAGAGAGGGAGGAAGTGGGAGCAAAGAATAGAATTACAAGAAAAAGAAGGAGAGAAGAAAAGAACTGGAAGAGGCTGATATCGATTAACATGAGCTATCTAAATACATGCTGCATGTAGCTAATGGAGATAGTGAACACTGCGCTGGTAGTCTCACTCCTTCATTATGTCATGCAGTATTATATTACCTGCTCTTTACATTTCACAGTCTGTTCACCAGTGGAGGAACAGTAGAAAGTATTAAGTACAATTTTAAGGTAGTTTTACTAATGATCTCACATGCAGAGCTCTTTTGTACTTCTTCTCTACGGTAATTTGGAGAGAACTATTTTACTTTTTACTACATTTATTTGACGACTATATTTACATTAGTTCCCACAGTTGATCTAACAGCATATTGGAAGCTCAGTAATTAACATGGTGCATCTTGTTTCATAATTCTGTACAAAAGCTGAAGGAAAAAAAAAGTGTAAATGCGTATGCCAGACTATTTCTTTGCCAGCTGCAAATTTTCTTGGATATCTGCTGTGTGCCGTACATTCTGACAGTGATGATATAACTTCAGGAAGAAGGTTTCTATATGGATTGACTAAAGGATACGTTACATGTTAATAGGTGACCTTTAGAAGTGTTCGTAAGTGGGGTTTCTTTTCTTTGGACAGAGCTGGGCTTGCTGTTTCCCACTGCTTCTAGTTTTTATGCTAAGCTAAACCAACCAGCTGCTATAAGTGGCTTAATATTCACAGTACAGTAATGAAAGTGATATTGATCTTATCATTTAATTCCCTATCAGAAGGCAAATGACCACAAAAATATCAAACTATTCCATTAACTGAAGGCTCTAAGTACTTTTTCACCACTGTAGTTTACATTGCAGGGATCCAAATTTACAGAGCCATTGGTGCCTTTGTGACATATTTTAAATTCATTTGATTATAAGCAACAATACAGTTTAAGAGAAAAAACTCGGTAATAAATGATAGGGACAAGAATTATTTTTCCAGCTGTGTTTAGTTACTAATTTATATTTGCTCACCCTTGACTGTCAGTTTTTATATTGACAGGAAGGTGAAAACATTTCATCACAGCTACTAATGCACCAGTGTCCCCAGTCTGGTTAATGTTAGTCCAGCTGATAGAGAGAAGTAGTGTAGCACAGGCTGCAGCTTATCTGCTTTGTCCCCCAGCATCTGCCTCCACAGTCAGTTCTCAGTCCCCTGTCTGTCTGCAGTATCAGATACTGTTCAACACAGCACTGACATCTCTCTCCGTCTCGCTGTCTTGCACTCACACACACACACACACACACACACACACACACACACACACACACACACACACACACACACGCACGCACGCACGCGATTTTCCGCCAGCTTTCAGTGTTTTTGGCAGCACGTGTAACCAGAGAGGAGAGTCATTCATCTGTAGCGTATTCACTCTGCCATACATAACTAAGCAAATATAAACTGATCCCTGTTTAATCCCCTCCCTTCTCCCTGTCATTCTGGTCCTTGACTCTTTGCTTTTCCTCGTTCCTGGAAAATCCTGCGTATCCGTCTCTTCATTTACCCCCCCTCTCCTTTCTCTTTATTTCCTTCTTCTTCCCCTGCATGTCCAATGTGCCACCCCCCCTTCTCTCTTTCTCTTCTCCCATTCCCCCCCATGCATGTCAATGTTCTCTGTCCTGTCACTCTCTTACTCTTTCCCCATCCCTCTGTTCCTCTGTCCTCCTATTTCTCTTCCTCAGCATGGACGTTCAGAATTTTCATGGGAAGGAATCAATGTAAGTGTTGTGACACCATTCCTTCATCTACTACTTTTCTTTCTCTGTATGTTTCTTTCTTTCACCTGGTTTTATTTAACTCACTCTTTAGCAATCAGCTCTTTCCCTCTCACAACCCGCCTCCACTCTGGCTTAGCAGTTGATCTTCACTTATTGGTACAGAATAAAAAAGTACATAGTAGCTTGGAATCAGGATAGGGGTAATGCAGATTTTATCTTTTGTATTAACCTAACATCTCCATAACTTCTTCTCTTCACTCACCCCTCTCTAACACACACAATCTCAATGTCTTTGTGTGCCTTGACACACCTGCCATACTATCCTTTTCTCCATGCTTCACCCCCCTCCTCCATTCCTTTTCCTTCTCTCCCTCTAGCTGTCTATGGAGGACACCACATCAATCCTGCCGAGGCTGAAGAGGAACTCAAATGCTTACGGCATTGGGGCACTGGCTAAGTCTTCTCTGTCAGGTGTGTCAGGTGTGTGTCTGTGCTGTAACTGGTAAACCGACCCCATGTTGGCTCTGTCCTCAGTGGGCACTGGAGTCAGCATGGTACCCGAATCGGGTTCCCCTGTATCACTTCTTCTCCACACCACAATAACAGCCATCAATGGCTCCCCATGAGACATTGAAGGAATGAATTCAGCCTGAAAAACACAACATAAACACACATACGCACAAACTGTGCATCATTATACAGCTTGTTGCTCTGAAGACATGTGAGTGGTGAGTGTAGTTTTTTTTGTTAAGTGGTTGTAAAACTGCAGTATCTTGCATGGAGGCCCATTTCCACCAATTTGATGAAAAAAAAAGATCCTATTAGTCCTTATAATAAGACACTCTCTCAAAAAATGGACTCACTTGCATAAATGATATATTATCTTAAAATAATGAGAAAATTTATTTTGAGTTTCTCATGATAATGACTTACAGAATCTTTTTTTTCAACACATTGGCTGAAATGGGCTTCCATAGTCCTGAACAAGTATTATTATGGATGTTCTGAACTGTGTCAAGTGCTGTGTTAAACTGAGTCAAGTATAGTGTAATGAAGTGCTTTCTTTTTGTGCAGTGTCTTTGGTTTAATCCAGCTGTTTTGTGCAGTGCAGTTTATTTGAGGGCAGTGAATTGTATTGCAGTACAGTACAATGAAGTCCGACTGCTGCACTGTGTAGTGTGATACTGATTTGTCCTATAATTTATTCATAAACCTCATCTTCATGTGCCACCATCAGAGAGAATCACAGAATCAGGAATGCACAGTATGTGTCATCATATGTTGGTCACATGAAACTTGAAGCACAGGCATTTTTTCAGATATCAGTTGGCCTTTGCTTGGTGGCAGGAAATTAATTTCTTCTTAAAAAAAAATAAAAAGTATGTTCTGCTATGTTTGTATGAGTCAAGTCGAGGGGGAGAAAGAGAACAGTTTTCTGCTTACCCGCCACAGCTTAGCAGAGGTGTGAAAGCTATTGTGTCAACAAGGCAACCTCTCATTACTCATGCCACACAGCCACCTCACCCCAATTAACCTATTCCATCCCATGATGCAACTTTATCAGACAAGACACATCCACTGCCTCCTCTCAAGCCATCAAGTATGAGCAGGTGATGGCTCAGTCTCATTAAACGCATGAATGTCGCCTCCACAACTCATGTCACTTAAATACAGACATTTGAATAGTAGAGTTTGACTGATATATATATATATTTATACAAGATTATCTTATTTGAAGCTGCCAATATTTAAATTTTAAAAAATTATATTTAATTTTTAATTATATTAATTAATTAATTATATTTAAAAAATTAAATATATTATATTGAAAAAAAACAATAATTTATGTGCCAGACACATTCCGTTCTCAATAAAAATCTCATTTGAATAATTAAAAAAAAGGAAATATTGCTAACAACACTTTAATATTATCAGTCATACATCTTATCTAACCTGATCCAAGTCAGGTAAACTACTATGGCAATGGTTAATACAATAACAATTATGATACAATGCAATAAAATAACCTGTATCATAGGACGTCAACACTGACTGTCTATAATATCATCCCACTTATCAGGCCAACCCTACTGGATATACATATTTTCATTGACCCTAACAGCTCCAATGACCAAAAATTAATATGTACTTGATCGTAGCATTTCTGTTTTTTCTTCTGTCCCTCCCTTTTCTTTCTCTTGATCCATCCACTATCCGCACTACTTTATCTCCAAAAAACAAACCTACATGTCTTCACTATCTTTCCTCAAAATTCTGTTTTCATCAACTCATCACCCATGTGCCAACCTCCAATCTTTCACCTCCTTTACTCAAATCCTTTCCATTTGCATATGTTCCAATCCCCCTCCGTCCCATGCCTTTTTTTTTTTCTTTTTACTCCCAGGGGTGACACGCTCCATGAAGGAAAGAGTGACCAAGCCCACGGCCATGGCTCAGGGTCGCGTCGCTCACATGATCGAATGGCAAAACTGGGGCATGCAGACAGTCGGTGCAGGGGGCATCCCCCAGTCCCGCATCACCACCCAGGAGCGGGAAAAGGAGCGACGGCTGGAAAACGATGCCTACAGTGACCTCAGCGATGGAGAGAAGGAGGCCCGTTTCGCTGCAGGTTGGGAAAACACACGTTCCCGCACACACAAACGTGCACACCTTGAGAGACAAGAGGGCAAGGACTCCACAGAGCCTGTTAACTCTCATCAGCAGAATTATGTGCTCATCATCTCACTTTGTGAGACTCCTGGCAGTTACCAGTTCATGCTAACTGAATAGTATGCAGGTCCTTACGATGATACCAACTTGTCCCTTGATCTCCAACCTAAGGTATCCTGCAGCAGTTTGCAATCTCAGAGGCAACACTTCTAGCCTGGTCATCGATGGATGGGGAGAGCCCGCGGTCTGGATCAAACCAGGGCAGTGTGGCTCATCTGAGCGAGGTCAACCAGGAGAGCATCACCAGTCGAGGTAAAGGACTACAAATATGACTGCAACCTCAACTTCACTAGCTTGTGTTTCAGAATTTTATACTGATGAC
This sequence comes from Istiophorus platypterus, assembly GCA_016859345.1. Lineage (NCBI taxonomy): Eukaryota > Metazoa > Chordata > Actinopteri > Istiophoriformes > Istiophoridae > Istiophorus > Istiophorus platypterus. The sequence goes on from CM029126.1 coordinate 10,816,029, forward strand.
AAAAAGTAATCATGTGGTCATATGGTTAGTATTTTAAAATAAGGTGACAACATACTATGGTCAAATATGACAAACAGCAGTGAAAACTTTACTCTGGTAAACATGCAGTAGCCTAGTAAGATTATCATAAAATCAATTTAAAGTGTAAAAAAACACTTGTTATGCAGCAAAATAAACCCTGTCAATATTATGTTCTTATTACTGGTGAACTGCTGAGAATGCAGGAATTTATGTTGTAAAACTATTTTTTTCCTCTACTTTATCTACTATTGGGTAGTCATATCTAAAACAGTGTCATATTTAATGGCCTGCTCAGGAGATAGAATTACAATATTTTCCCCTGAAAGGCAGTGGAGTAGAACTATAAATTAGTATAAAATGGAAATACTCATGTAAAGTACTAGAAAATTTTGGTAAATGTCACTTCAGACCACTGGCATAAAAATATCTAGTATAAACTAGATTTTTTTTTTTTTTTATGACAGATTTAATGAAATAATATAATTGTATTTATCTAATATATGTTATAAAGAGTAATAATGGCTTTAAAACAGCTGTGTTAAACATTGTTTGTGTTTGTGTAGGGGCAGAAAGGCTCACAGTATAGCATGTGTCATTTTGCTTTGTGACGGGAACATGCTGTTCCATCTCCTCTCTCCATGCTGGAGGGTTTCCTCATTATTAATTTTACATTTTCCAGCATGGACTGTTGGAAGGTAAACGGAGCCACTGCGACTCCTTCTTCGATTTTGGACGTTTTTTTAGTCCACAGCAATATATTCTCCATACAACCTTTTCCTCCTCCCCATGAAGTTAGAGGTGCAGACAATTATAATGAGGTCTTTGTTGCTGAAAGATAAACCTCCTTAAGGGTACGACATTTCATTAATTCATGTGCATCAAATTATGTCATCATTTTTAAGCAAATAAACTTTTAGCAGAGGTTGAAAATGTGTGGCCGTGTTTACTCTTGGGCCCAATTTTTTACCCTTCTCTTGAGACAAAGATAAACTGCATAAAACCAAAGCTGTGTCTGCATTATACAGTTTGACACAAGTAATGAATCACCGGGACAGGGTGTGCCAGAGAGTTTCTGTCATAACACTTATTCAGCAAATGCCAAGACTTTTCTGATGACTTTTTGGCTTTAGATCACAGTCAAAGAGGTCAATGCCAAAATCCAGTCTTCATTAGTTTTCCCTGCTCAAACTCTTCTAAACTGTTTGATAATCAAATTATCTCAGTAAAATTACACATATGATTTACTCTTTAAACCTAAAAAAGTGATGTCTGTATTGTTACAAGCTAAAATTGCTGGAAATTAGAGGCTGGATATTTCAACCTATTAAAACTGTGAACGAACTGTTTGTGATTTTGTTCCATCAAAATTCTGAATTGAACCCAACAGAATAACAACAGAATAGTTTCATGGATTTATCTGGTTTCACACTTTGTGATAGATCATTTAATCTATTTATTTTTTTGGTCCTAAAACTTGATCGTAACTGTCCTTCTCAGTTCTACCAGTCTGAAGACCAATAATAGCAGCTGCTGCATTTTTCATTTCCTCCAGATCAGATATTGCACCATTCGTCAGCAGAAGTGTGGCCTCACACATACGTTTCCCAGGGCCACTACTGCCTCTCCTCCTCTGACGCCTGGGAGCCGATCACCAGCGATCCCTCTGGCGTGGCGTCTCCCCCCACCGGCTCCTACGTTATGGGGACAGACGGGTACGACGGGCAGGCAGCTGCTCACTTCCTGTCACAGCAGCAGCAGCAACAGCAGCAGCAGTTCAATCTCCAGCAGCAGAGTCAACTACAGCAGCTGCAGCAGATCCAACAGATCCAGCACTACCAGCAACAGCAGCTCCTGCAGTATCAGCAACAACAGGTGGAGTCTCGGTTCTGTGGGTGTGAGTGAATGCATGGGTTTAGCGATGGTGAGATGCCACTGTGCATGTGGTTGAGATTTAGTGTGCGAGCACAACTGCAGTTGCTCTAAGCAACTCGAAGGATGAATAAACTGTTGAGGGCCGGAGTAGTTTCTGAGGATCAGGAGGGTGTGTCATTTCTGAAGTTCGGAGCAGAGGCAGGTTGTGTCAAGATACTGTCATTGTTAAGTAAAAACCTTGTGAGTCCACGTTTATGCACAGTGCATGTATAACTTTCAGTTAAGGTTTTAAATACTCCTAAGTGTCGTCAGACATCGCTGTAACTCCTTTATGAAAACTGTCCCAAATCACCAAGATAAACTTATAAATTACATTTAGCTTTAAGGCACTTTCTTCGATCACAGTCTCATCTTTGTGTCTGTAGTCTCTGGAGCACAGGCTGCACAGCGCCAACCACTCTCTGCAAGCGACGCCCAACAGCACCATCCACAGTTTGGTTCATACCGTTCACCCTCCATTGGTCGATCTGTGGAACACGGGGCAGATGGAGGCCTATCAGGCGGAGGCTGGGGGCTACATGGGTGTGGCGGCGGTGGTGGAGCCGAGCCTCTGTGTCCCCTCTGGAGATGACATGGTGGGAACGGAGCACTCCCCACTACTGGAGCAGCAAGAGGAGGAGGAGGAGGTCAAGGTGAGGTGAACCATGGGGTTAGATTACTTTACATTACACATTCATGATTCATATTTGATCTGTGAAGTGCTGAGCTAGCACTGTAGAAGAGCATATTGCTGGTTTTATTCCGCTAATTTCAAATCCTTTATTTGCCTTCACCATAGATTTATTTTCAGAATTACTTTCCAATCACTGGTTTCAGTTCACGTCAGTGTGGTAAGAACCACTGCCGAAGTGATTCGTTGGATTATCACACCAAAATTAATCGACATTTTTGTTGTGGAGGTCGTCTTCCAAGCAAAAATCCAAAGATGCTCTGTTCTTGTTGTAAAGTGAATAATTGTCAGCTGGATGAAACAAGTCGCTTGATGATGACGATGATGACATTTCCCTGGTCTAAGTGAAGATGTGGTGGGTGTTTTTCACACATTTAACAGGATGAACAATTAATCGAGTAATCTAGGAAAGTACAACATAAATCGATAATGAGAATAATCTGTAGTTGCAGCATTAGAATGACGTTAACTTGCAGTGAACGTTCACTTTTACCTTTTGGATAAATTGGGGTAATTAAAGGAACTTGGGAGTTGGCCTCTGACCAACAACCTTATTAAAGGGACAGTTCACAAATTTCAACCAACTCAGCCTGTGAAAAAAAATTGTATAGGGTGTTTTGTGGCTTTGGAGGCATCTTTCAAAAAAAAAAAAAGGAACTGGCTTGACGTCTAAACTCAAAGATTTTAACAGAAGGCCTGTGTTAGAAACTGGAGGTATTAGGTTTGAAAGAAAAGGGCATTTGGATGCAGGGGGGATCTAATGAAAAGTACTTGTGAGGTTCTTTATGGGAACTTTTAGATCCAGTGTTTTTTGAGTTTGACTCATACTAAAAACTAAAAATCTTTATATTTCAGCCTCTGGTGCTTCCATTGTGACCATTCTTTTTTTGATCTGTTACTTGTGAGCCCCTCGACTTTATGGAAATGCAATACTAACTCGTCCTAGAAACCCTTTAATGCTCAAAACTACCAATTTTAGATATCGTCTTCATGATGACCATGTTGATGCTTTTGATTTCCCAAAGACATAGCCCATGAATGCAAAGCTTTTCAGCTGCTGACTCTGAAATCTTGGACTTTGAAGCTTCGTGAACACACCAACAAGAAAGAAACTCAAAATGTAAGTTCAGTCTTGACCTTGGAAACAGTGGTTTGACAAGAAAGTCTCATATCGAGGTCGGCTTACTCAGTTTTCCATAGCTATCATGGAGGAAGAACCTGTCCCTACTCACAACTGTATCACCATATAACTACAATTTAAATAATAAAACAAAACAAAAAAGAAGCAAACATCTCAATAAAGCTTGAATAATTTTGGTTTCCTGGAAGAGAAATCAGCTGATAAACTTAAGAACAACTGGCGGTGATTTGAACAATTTAAGCCATGTAGTTAATTGAATACACCCACAAAGCCAGAAGTACGGACCCCTCATACATTTAGATTTATGGTGCAAAGCTGTGGCTAAGCTGCTTCTGTATGTGAACAAAGTTGACTGAACCTGCTGTGTGTTTGGCTCCGTCCGTCCTGACCAGGAGGAGGAGGTGACACTGTGCATGGAGCCAGAGTCGGTCACGTTGACTCCACCCACGCAACAAGGGGATGCCTCGGGAGGCAGTAGTCCAGGGCAACCGCCGGCAGAACCAATCACGGAGCGGAAGGCCTCCGATGTCACCTCTGGCCTCATTCAGAGGCTTGAGGAGAAGGAAGAGGAGGAGGAGGAGGGGGGGCCGGCTGCTTCCATGGCAACCAACTGAGTTCCTGGCCGTCAAGAGACTCCTTATTACGAACTGACCAGGGAGTCAGCGAGGAATGAACGTAATACTACAATATATATCTATTAATCCGTTCCTTTTCAGGTATCACAAACACAACTTTTTGGTTGCGAGATGAATTCTTCACAGCGGTGAGAAACCGATTTGGAAGTGGACTCTTAATGAGACATGAGCTGATGCAACAAAGGACACCTATTTCTTTGTAAGCCTTACATCCCAAATGTAAAAGAAGACAGGACCGAGGATGGAGAAACTGAAGAGGAGGAGGAGGAGGAGGAGGAGGAGGAGCATCCACTGACAGAGACATTTCTATCAGGGAAATGAAACCAAGTTGAAATGAAGAGGAGGGGAATGGAAACATGCATGCTTTTTAATGAGGACAAGCAACTTGACCTGTCATCGTCTTATAATGATAATGAAAATCCAACCTAATAAAACATTATGATAAGAATTATTTTGTAATAAAGCAAAAAAAAAAAAAAGAACAAGAGAAAAATCTATGTATATGTGTATTATAAGATGTAACAGTTTTCCTGTGGGAGAACTACTCTGTTTACAGCTGTTACTCAACATATTAGATATTGTTTAATCAAATTAATTCCCCCATTGCATCAAACACACACAGTATACTTTAATAACTGCAGCCCAAACAATTTCACGAGTAGTCAAATTAGGCTCAGAAAATGTTAGCATTTCAGTGAAATGCAGTTTAACCCTCTAAAATAAATTCCTCCATGATGTTGTGGCACCAGGATGCCTGAGGCACAACCCAGGGATGGGCCTGTCCTGCTGACCGCATACACTAAACACTGCACAGATAAGGATTGTACTGTAAGATAGCGTGCTTCCTACTCTGTCTCTCTGTATGCATGTTCCTTCACAATACTATGGAGTACCTGTACTATACAGCAATGTATAGACTTTGCACTGAACCGTAGTATCCTGGGGATGGGGGCCACAGTGGACCTGGGGTGGGCTTGAGTGGAAAAATAAAGACAGAGCTGCATAAGCAAATCTCTTTTTGCACTGATGCAATCCAACAGGATCAGAGGTTGCCTTCGGACTGTTGACGTTACCCAGTTCCGACTCCGAAAGCTTTCAGCACCACCGAACAACCAAAACCGAGCCACTTAACAACACGAACCCTCAGCTGCTTCGTCTTTTCTTCCACAGACACGGTCGCGATAAATTGAGGATGATAACCACTATTTTGAATGTACTGGAAGACAGATGGCAGTACAAGAGCTCAGTTTTCGACGTCTCCTCACCGTCCACATGGGAGAGAAGCGAACGCTTTCTTAAGAAAATCAAAGCTAAACAAACGTGTGTTGAAAATGGATTCACTGCTGGCTCACCTAGACCACCACCAATACATACACACACACACACACACGTACACTCACACTAATATCTAAATTGTAACCAGCAATAGGCAGGCAAAACACTGGCCTCCCAACAGACCGGTGTCAGCTCTGTTGTATAGATGTAAATAGTCAGAGTAAATACAAAATCGCCTCTCACTCACAGTCACAACTGTCCTAGTACAGTATGATTTCTTTATTTTTTTACACCTCTCAGTCCCACTTTATTTTGGGATTGCTCTCAAGCTCACACTTTAGGCCTGAATTTTGTTTTTCTTACGTGCACCTCCACACTCAAAATGAAACATAGGAATGTTTGTGTTGTGAATAGAGCGATCGCTCAAACTGGAGGGCGCTGGGGGGCACGGGGGGGGGGGGGGTCCATCAGCGGGGAACAAAGTACAGCAGAAAGGCCTGAGTTCACCGGCAAAATTGCAGCCTTCGTGCCACTCAATCAGCCAATCAGGGACATAGAACAGGAAACTGGGACTGAACGCTAGAGCCGAATAGAACAGTGTCTTCCTGCTCATGGCGATTACTGTGAAGCAGCTGCCTGGAGTGTGATGGTGAATATAACAATGTTTGAGGAAGCATGTTGTCACTGAGTTTTTGTTTTTCTTTCTTTCACCTGAGGAAGTAAGGATTTTGTTTTTTTTTAGCGAGGAGGGGAGATAAACAGAGACAGTGAAAAAAGTGGACTTTCTGTGCATGTGTCACTGATGAACTTTAAAACAATAACTGACATCTGTTGTTTTTCTCTGTTGGGGAGAACCTCCTCCTCTCACTTTGATGATTGTGTGAGAACATTTTAAGATAATATATATATATATATAAATATATATAAATATATATATATATGATTTATTGACTTGAATGAATTTATTTATTGATTTGTTGCTTCTTTATGCAATGTTGGGGACAATGTTTATTTTTCTACTAACTTGTCTAAAACCCTTCCAGTATAAGTTAGAATAGGTGTCATGATTGTAAAGCAGCCTTGTTTTTTTGTGGTTTTGAGCACTTTACTCGCAGAAAAGAACCTCGGTAAGAGATGGATAGTTTGGCAGCTCTCAATGATAACAAATCTATCATCATTTTATTTCACTTCAAGAATCTCGGTTTAGATCATAAAAAACAGGCTAAGAGGGCTCAAAACTGCAAACAATATGTCTTTACACTGTGGCGCATATTCATTTATTTATTGAACAAATGCTTGTTGGGGAGGAATAATGTGACAGCTTGTACAGAGTCTATAATTTCATGTAGGTACCAACCCCTTCTGGGAGCAGTATCTTTTTGTTTTATGAGTCTCGTTTTAAAGACATAATGTGCCGGAAAGATGATGACTTTATATATTCTTTAATGGGAATAAATGTAAATCTTATTTGGGCTTGACTGCTTAAAAGAGATAGTATCTCATAAGGATACGTGCATGGACTCAATTAAACCAGAAAAGAAACTGCTTCAGTTTGGGTTATATTGTTGCATTTTCTTTCCTTTTTTTGTTTTTTGTTGATCAAAATCTCAATGAATGAATAAACTAATAACAAGAAGCCAAATACATTTCTGTGGATGTTAAGGTTTACTGATCACATCTTTGTTAACCGACTGGTTTGCAGTTGAGTTCCACTTTTTGTATTATTCTACTGCCATCTTCAGAAGTTACAGTAATTTGTCTGCAGGCATGACGCTCAAGATCTGCTTCCGGTCCTCTGCCTTTCTCCTTGTCTCTCTCTCTCTTTCTATCTCTTTGTATCTGTTCTGTATATTTGTGTCTGTCTGTCCTTATGTCTGTCTATCAGTGTACAGTAAGTTGTCTGCTTTCTTATTGGAAGAATCACTGCCTGAAAAAAAAAAGAAAAGAAAAAATGAGAAGTTTTCACATCAACCAAAGGGGATTCGAGGCAATCAAACATGTAACATTAATATAATTTGGAAGTGTGTGACAAAAAAAAGAAACCGCTGTACAAAACGCTGTATAAAAAAATTTGGATGGCTACTGTAAAAGTCTGTATTAAATTGGGTTTATTTGTTCCAAATGAGGCAGTGTGGCCAGTGAAACTAGTGTACTCCCGTAACACTCACACCTATGCATGCTCATTGGACGGCTGTCATGGGGATGGTTCTTCCACATGCCCCCCCCATCAACAACTCTGTTTCTTCCCGTTTCTCTTCCTTTCCCCTCTTTTTCCTGCACGACAGAACCTCCTATGGCCCCACCAGCTCCTTTTACCTGTCTCCTCTTCTTTTCCTCCGGTGGAGAAAGAGCAAATAAACAAACCGACAAATGGCTTTTTTTTGTGCATATGTGTGGATATCTCTTAACAAGGTGTGAATAACTAGATTCTCCCACGGTCGCCCTTTTCTCTCCATAGTCTTAACACGTGTGATACGTCTTTTTTTCAACAACAGTTTGGCAGCAGCCAGTGTCTCATTGGTGCTTGTCAGGAAAAAAAACAGCCATCACCAAGGAACTGGCAGCAGTGTAAAATCCTGTGCTTTCCCAGCACCATTCTCCTCCAGTCCTTATCAGGACTATTTTATGCCAGGAGAATATTAATGACAAATTCTCACAGACAGGCCTCCTCTGTAGGGACTAGCTTCTCATTTGTTCAAGCTCAAATAGGGATCAGAGCCTAAGACACACTGTTGACCTTCGTACCACAAAAATATTTTTAGTTTGATACTCTCTTTTCAAGCATAAGCCCTGGAATGCTATCAGTAATATGGTGATATTAGTGATATGGTGATATTAGTCAGGCTAGCAGTGGGTCTCTCAATTTGTCAACGGCTTTGGTCCAGACTAAAATATCTCAAAAACTATCCAATGGATTGTCAGGAAAACATAGTACAGGTATCCTTGTCCTCATATGGGTGATTTTTAATAACTTTTGGAATCTCCTGACTTTTCATATTGTGCCACCAGCAGGTCAAAATTTAAATTAGTTGCTTGTGACTAAGTAGGAGATGGTGAGTGTGTGTTTCTTCATGTACTGGCAAGATGTGAATTACTATCCAAAAAGGCCGTTTTGAGTAACAGATATGTGACTTTTAAGGCTTATCAGATTCCAGAACAGTGCACCATGGTTTATTTACTCAGACGTGATTCCACAACTCTAGAAAGTTTTCAAACTGGCAGCTATTTTATCTTTAGTGGCAACAATCATGAGCTGAACACTAGAAATACCGCGTTCATGTTAAAGAGTAATCTATACATATGCACTGCAATACCTTGCAGGATGACGTTGCACTGTGGTCAAACAACTGGGCCATGTTCAACAGACAATGCGTTTTTTCCACATTGGGCTAAAGTCATTGACATTCCCATTAGCCTCAGCTGTACTTTGTGTTCCGTGCTGAATGGCAAATGTTAGCATGCTAACCAATTAAACAAATTGTGAACAGGGTAATAAATAATACCTGCCATGCATCAGCATGTTAACGTGCTGACTTTTGCATTTAATTCAAATCACTGACTCAGAGTAGCTGGCATGGCTGTAGCTTTTTTTTCTGATATTCATTTTTATTGTTGTAGATAATTAAAATAAGGTAGTGGACAGTTTAATATTTATTATCTTTAAAAAAAAAAGTACAGACTGATATAAGGGATTTGAATATTTACCATACAGCAAATATACGATAAGTTTAACTTAATATTAAAATTAACTTCAATCAGTAAACTTTAAATGTATGATTTCTTTTGACTTTAGGTTAAGTAATTAATTAAGTCTTCATGAATATATTATTTCTTTATCATACAATTCATTGCTGTCAGTTGATTTTTCTCAAAGTTAGTTAATGAAATTACAAGACATCAGTACATGTGACGTACAGTTACATTCAACATTTCCATGATATGGACAGACATTGGACATTAGTGTTATGTAGGACTGGACATGTTTACCCATCTGTAGTTCAAAAGACACAGGAAGACACCTGAGATTCTGAAGAGTGAAAAAATGAGATTGTTGTAAGAGTAGAAAAAATTCCTGTACTACAAGTTTCAGGAGCTTTGCACCAGCTTGTCCTGCTCATTGAGAGCTGAATGTCTGTGGGCGCTGCAGGTCAGCCCGACTCACCCAGAGAGCAGCTGTGGAGCAGCTGTGTCTCTAAAGTAGAAGTCTTTTCTCTTAAACTCAGTCCTCCTATATGGGCTCATCCGACTCCTCGCTTTCTCTGTCCTCCTGCAGGGAGGACAGCGTGAGGACAGGGCTGGTAGGTGAAACAGGTGAGGCAGGAGGGGAAGTTGAGGTAGGGGAGGAGGTAGAAGGTGACGCCAGCGCCTGAGGAGCGCCATCAGCTCCTCTCGTCGTGGCAGAGCTGCCGCTGGTGCTCCCCATGCTGCCGGGGGAGGAGGGAGCAGTGTCACACCCGGCAGCTCCCCTGGAAGATGACGCTTTCCCTCGGGAATCCTCTTTGGACCCCTTCCTCACCAGATCTCCCTCATGACTGCTCCCCTCCCGCCACAGGTCTCTGTCCCGAGTGGGGGAGGAAGGGGTGGATGTGGGAGGCTGGTGCTTCTTGGTTTTCCTGCTGGCATCTCTGAAACTGGCAAAAGGGGGTCGAAGCCTCACCCCGCTACGGGTTGAGCCCTCTATAGCCTTCTGTAACTGTTAGAAGAGAGAAAGGGGTTGAAAGAGATGCAAACCATAGAGCATAGAAACATGTTGGAGCGACAGTGCAAGATTACTAAAATGAACATCAAGGGAGCTGAGTTGTGAGGGCGTTGAATGGAATAACCGCATGAATCAGAGCATAAAGCACGATGCACCCTGTGGCAAAGCAACAGCCCACAATGGGAAATTACCACAGCTCACTCTCATGCCGCATTACAGGATCAAACTGAGAGAGGTGACACAACACATGCAGATAAAGAAAAAGAACAGAAATCAATTACCTCTTTCAGTGCCACGACACCCACCAGCTTTCCAATACTGGTGACATAGGCGTGACTGAGACCCAGCAGAGAGAACAGAGTGTGGGTCTGAGTAAAGACAGAGAGAAGCACAGGATCCAGTCAGTGTTAAATGTATTGTACATTGTTCTGCTTGCATGGCTGCACTGTGCCTCATAAACAATTTCTCTGCAAGGAAAAGAGGAAATATATGGCTTGGCTACATCGCACGAGTCACAGCATGAAATTCAAGTTTCAGGATTTAAAGGTTTACGGTGGTATGAACAGAGAAGTAGCTGCTCAAGCTGTTCAATAAAATTATTAATTTTCTTTGCTCACGGATCATCATTTATTAGAACTTTTTTTTTTTTAATTAAAGAAATTTCCAGCAATTCACTATTTCCACTTCCATAAGTTGGGGACTGACATGGCACAGAATTTTAAAAAATGATTTTTATGTGGGACTCTTTTAAACTTATATGTAGTATGTTTCAGTTTGTTTTGATCTCTGTTTGGACTTGAAAGTAGTCTTGAAAGGAGCTGAATCAACCAATCAGCTTGCTTGATGCGCAGGTCTGCATGACAAAAAAAAAAAAAAGCCTTTACAGAGGACTTTGTTCAACTGTTTTTTTTTTTTTTTTTTCCACAGTCTGTCTAAAGCTCACTAATTAAAAAGCTACATCTGCTTTGTTTAATCAATACAAAAAAACAAACAGTAAAAACAGTGTTCTTCCCAAAATGTTGAACTATACCTTTAAAGCCTGCTTTGAAATATGAAATGGTAGCTGTGCATGACTAATCGGTGTCTGTACATGATCTTTGCACATGGTGACGTGTCACTAAGGTGCTGCTGTGGTCACCTTGTGCAGAGACGTTCTTTCCACCAGCTGAAATGGGGATGGATCGATACGTATCTGCTCCATATCGACTGGTTTGTCCAGCTCTGCCTCTTCCCAGGCTTTGATCTGCATCAGCCAATCAAAAGAAAATGTCATAGACTCAGAGTGAGCAGAGTTTCGAATTGTCGATTTGAACGGTTTGATTGTCTCGTTGTTGGCCGTGTGGATGCTGAATCGATAGTGCACAATACCTCCTCCGGTAACATGGTATCAGTCAGTGGAGGGGGCGCGGTGTCCTGAGGGAAGACAGGGAAAGAAAGAGTGAGGGACAGATAGATGGATGGTCAGTCATTTTAAAAAGCCACACACATGATAATAAGATGCCCCCTGGTGGTTTCATCGCTCTGCAACTCCTCAACGTCTGCACCATGTCATGCACCTCCCTTCACGTTAGCACGGTTGGCTCGGGCTGCCATGTTGGACTGACGCCCCTGTCTGAGCTTCCGCTGCCAACTTGACAGCAGATCACTGGGGCGCTGCCGGTTTGAGCATCTGGGGTCAAGGCGACGAGTGTGATCTCGGCAGCGCACCTGAGTTTCAGTCTGGCCTGATGAAGACGTGGAGGAGAAGAGTCTCTGAAGGGTCCTCCTGACAGACGGCAGCTTGCGTTTGTCTGAGAACATGGTATGGCAACGCATGTTAGAGGAGAGAGGGAGTGACATTTGATGGGTGAACTTGTCTTTGTGTACTGTGGAAGTACTACGCTACCTGAGCCTGCGTGGTTGGTGGAGGCCTCCGGAGGTTTTGGGGATTGGAAGGGCCCATTACATTCTTCCTGGACTGGAGCAGTCTGAGGGCGAGACATAGTCAGTAACGATGAATATTTGAAACGAAAAAAAAAAAGGTTTCCTCTCACAAGGGTGAAGCAATTTATAGTTTGTTTTTCCTACCTTGTCTGAGCTCTGCTCTCCGCCCTCCTCGTCAACAAAGGTGAAGGACTCCCAGCTGACTTTGGAGCCCTGGCCTGGTGAACTCTGACCTCTTTCAAAGCATCGCCTCTCTGGTGAGAGCCACCAGTCTAAGACAGCCTGAAGCTCTGTTCTCTCGATGGAGCCCAGAAGAATCATGGATTCTGCAGAGGGAAGTGTTCAAGAAATTTGGGAGATTATTCAATTTGCTTTTCCTGGAGAGGGTTAGATGAGAAAATAGATGTTACTCTCATGTCTGTTTGATAAATATGAAGCTACAGCCAGGAGACTGTTTGCTCAGCTTTGCATAAAGACCGAAAACAAGATGGGAAACAGCTTGCCAGGCACAATTATTTGGTAGTAATATTAGGTTGCAGAATTTTTGACATTAGCAGCCTCTAGAATTTTCTTATAGCCATCTAGAAGCTTCTTAAACCTGACACCTGTAGTTTCTGCTACTCTTCCATTGCTGTGCGTTCAAGCCCTTTTAAGGTTGCAGGAGATCTTTTTCCAATGGCAGATTTCATCTCTCTCTAAAGGTTTTCAAAGGGATTTGGGTCAGAACTCAGGGTTGGCCAGTTTATAACAGTCCATCTTCTCCTTTTCAACCATTTGTGCTGCTGGATGTGTGCTTTGCATTGATGTCCTGTTGAAAGACTCAAGACCTTCGCCTTAAACCTAGTTTTCTGACCCTGGGTAACACATTTTGATTAACATGACTTGTTAATCTTCTGATTTCATAATTCCCTTGATACACTCAATGCCTCTAAGTAGAAGAGGCAGCAAAGCAGCTTGTTTGTTTATACCTGTTTCTGAAAGGAAAATCAAATGACCAAAGAGACCAAAAGATACACAGGCCCTCAGGGTCACTAATTAACTCATTATATCTAGTTTCTTTAACTTGTATACAAAAACGGAAGAAAAAGAAGCAAAAAATTCATATTTGGGTTTTTATGGGCAGCTAAGTGTGGAACTATTTCTTGGCCGCAAGCAAAGGTTTCCTGGCATCTCCAATATGTTATTACTGAGCTTCAGAGATACTGGTGTGTTTTTTTTTTTTCTACCTTTGGACAGAGCCATGCAATCTGTTTCCCCCGGTCTTTATGCTAAGATAAGCCAGCCCACTTCCTGGCTATAGCTTCATATTTACCATACAGACATTAGAGTTGCTTCTATCTAATATTCTTAATCTCTGCAAGAAATCAAATAAGTATATTTTCCAAAATGTCAAAGTAAGGAGAAAGCTCACTAACGTCATCCCATCCCTTCAACAATAAGAATCTATAAGATAAGACAGAAGCAACCATTATGATGATGTAAGTCGTTCTACCTTTAGAGTCAACCAGCGGGATGGTTTTCAGGGCCGTGGTCTCTAGCAGGTGGTTCAATTCCCGAAAAGTGGATTGAGAAGACAAGAACTTCACTTTGCGCACCATGATGTCTTCCACAAAGATGTTATACTTGCTGGGGAGGCAGAGATACTGCAATACTTACCATTTGTCTTACAATGGCAGCAGTATGGAAAAGCAAAAACACACAAAATACTCGCTGTAAACTTTACCTGATATGCCCGAGGGCCAGCTCAGGCAGGTAGGGCAGCTTCTTCACCTGGATGATGGAGTCGTAGAGAGAAGGCTGCAGCCCCTGGGCCACCATGTTTGCTAGGATGACCGCCACCATCATGGGTAAGATGTGGGAGATTTGACCAGTCAACTCGAAGCAGATTACTGCTGTGGAAACTGTATGTGTGACGGCTCCTGTCATTGCGGCTGCTCCTGGTGAAAAGCAGTGGGGAGGATGAGGAATATACTGTCAGGATGGACTACGACTACACTGTATTATTATTACTTCATCTGATTCTAAGAAGAGCCCCTTTGGGCTTGATATGTTGTAATCATTATAATTTAACAAATTATAAAATTTTAAAGTCAGTATTGGGTGTTAGAAATCAAAAGGTTAAACATTAAAAATATCCTTCTACTCCATCCAACCAGTCCATTTCTAACTTGTTTTATTATGTGGAGGGACATGAGAGACTAGAACCTGGCTCAGCACATATAGGGTGAAAAGTATTTAGTATCTAATATGTACCCATAATAACCTCCTGTAAAGGTAAAATCTGCCCACTTTTGTGGTGAAACACACTGAGCAGGGCTACCACACTGACTCAGACATCAGTCAAGAGTTTTCGGTGACTTTAAAAGGTTTAATTTGTAGTCATTAAAATGTTTTCGGGTAGAATTACAGAGTCACATTTAAAATTAAAAAGCACATAGGCCTCATTTTGGCCAAAGATGCTACCAATTGAGGTAAAAAAAAAAATGGCCTAACTGTCCCTTAAATGTTACCATACGTATAGTATATCAACATAGTTGCACTTGGATGACAGGTTTAAAAGCCAAGGACAGATAGAGGGCCAGTATGCTGTAATTTAGCACTTTCAAAGTCACCTATTAGAGAAATTACCACATTCCTTTTAAATCTACAAGTCTTCAATAAGACTTTAGGGCTATGGGAACTTGAGTACAACAGTAAGGATAGTAGACTGACCAATGACAGCGTAACCTCCCGGTAGGATGCGGTACACTATCCCATCAAACAGGATTCCATTTGGGAACAGAGTGGCCATGATCTCCCCTACAAGTCGACCGAAAGCAGCTCCTTGGGGAGAAAGATAAGGGACACTGGTAAAGACAAATTGAACTGAAGCTCAGCACAAGATACTGCGCTCGCATTACAAAATCCTCTTACCTAATATGAACACTGGCATAAAGGCGCCTGAGGGGATGGGCATAGTGGTGGAAACTGCTGACATCCAGAACTGCAACACATAGACAGGATCAAGGTAGGATTCGAGACGAGTCCTGAAAGGTTTCTCATGCTATTGCATATATTTAGAGGAATTGCCTACAGTAAAAAGAGAGAGAGAGAGAGAGGGAGAGCCACCTTCATGATGAAGAAGAGGAGGAGGATGATGAAGACACTGACACGAGGATGCAGCCATACAGAGGAGCGACCCAGGCCGGGCGGAACAGGTGATCCTGAGATTTTGGTCCAGGTGAAATTATCAAAAAGGGAGTTGATACATTCTCTGGGCATCAGCTGCCAGAAGGAACAAACACATAAAGAAAACATAAGGCAATAAGATTAATATCTAAACGCCGATAAGATTACATCCTTACTGATGTCAGAGTCAGTTTGGTCTGACACAACATATACAGCGAAACTTACAATATGACCCTGAGGATACATTAAAAAAAATCTAAATAGCTGCACAAAGGAAAGCAAATTACAAAAATATATACAAAATTTTATATAAATAAATTAAACATTTTAAGAGATGGGTAAAACCATGGAGGCAAAAATTGTTTTTGAATCATGTGAGCAACCAAACACCTGACTGTGAAATTTAATCAGTACTTGGTAAAGTGGAGGTGGCAATTTAAAGTTGTTAAATTTCCAAACTTTGTTTTGGTTCACATATTTAGACAGAAAATACAGGTAGCCAATATTTAAAAATAAATGTTCAAGTCGTTCAGTTTCAATTTAAACTTCTGCACTATAGATTACACTGTCATTCATTAAATCAAAGAGAGAAAAGTTTAGATTTAAGATAATATACCTTGCACACTTGAAATCTGTAGTGAATTTGTGTGAAAAAGAAAAAAAATCAAATAACTGAAATGGCATAACTAGAAAGTTCCTTCTAGAAATTTCAAAGAAGGGAAATTGAGACCACTCTATTCAGAAAGCTGGTTTTCACAGTAAAATATTTAAATTCTGTAAATCTAGTGGTTAATTTAAATTTCAACATTAATACGAGGGGCGGACAACAGAGTTCTGGTAACTTCACTTCTTTCCAAAGCCCCACTTCTCTCATTCTCAAACCTATACTCTTCAGACCCAATGGACTCTGTTATCAGAGCACAGCCCCCTTCTGGAGCAACAAAAGGCTTTATACAACTTGTTTCGTATATGCAGTCGTACTCCCCGAGACTTGTAAACAGACTTTGATGTGTAAAATCGTTTGAGTTCCCCCTTAAATTGCCAGTAAAACTTAAATTATCACAGCCGTTTTAGGCTTCCATTTTTAGCAGAACATGAGAAAACCACACAATGTGGACTCCACTGACCTCCTTTAACAATACAATAAATATTAATGAACACACACCGCAAAGAAGTCAGAGGGCACGAGATTTAATTCTGTCTAACCTCTCCAGCCATAAACTGTCCAAATCCAGGAGGAAACGTGAAGGTGGCGATGATCAGTGTCACTGCACCTGGATAGATCAATCGACTGGGAACGCAAGCACATACAAACATATACACCATCATTAGAAGAAAGCATAATTAATTCACAGAACCCTGCGACATGACAATGAAACAGTAATGAAGATTTGAATGTGAGTGTGCAACAGCACTGATTGCATGGCTCTGCTGGTGCTGCTGTTCGCCTCTCACTAATGGTGAAGACTAATGTTCCCTGACTGTTGAGTCTCAGAAGATAAGTGAATCTCCCCACTGAGCCAATAACTGGCTGAATGGTTGTTAAGGCTTTGCTGCTGTCCGGGCCACTGTTGTGAGACTGATGAGTTGGAGACTGGAGCTGTGATACATTAAGAGGAATTGGTTTTGAATGTGCAAATAGATTGAGTTCATGGGAACAACATCCACTACCAGAATCACAGCGGTTTAAGAGCCCAGCGCTGCATTAATCCACAGCAGTAGTGAGCGAGTGAGTGCACAGCCCTTTTTAGTTAGTTTGTGTGTGTGTGTATGTGTGTATGTGTATGTGTGTATGTGTGTGTGTGTATGTGTGTATGTGTATGTGTGTATGTATGTGTGTGTGTGTGTGTGTGTGTGTGTGTGTGTGTGTGTGTGTGTGTGTGTGTGTGTGTGTGTGTGTGTGTGTGTGTGTGGGGATCTCACTGCTTGGTTAGGAAGCGTGTGAGAGCTGTCGGTCTTCTCATGAAGAGAACCACCTGTCTGTTCAGGTAGACAAAGAATGCCCCCAAGAAGCCACATGAGATCCTAACACAGGAAGCAAACAGTTTGTTCAATCCTCGTGTGTGAGAACATACAGAGGGATTTTCACATGTCCTCACCACAAACATCCTCACCCTATTATTGCAAAGGCAGGCAGCTCCTGCAGGTCAAAGGGGAAATCCATCCTGAAGTTAGTTTTGAAGAGAGCTGTGATTGTGACTGAGAGAGACAGAAAAATAAATACTATATTATAAATACATTATAAAAGTATATATATTATATGGGAATTTTTTTAATATGAAAAGTAAGAAATTGATGTTTGACTGTTGAGAAGATGTAGATTTCATGACTCTGTCTTAAGTGAGAGTGGATGTATGAACCTTTGTGAACTGTATCTTGTACATGCAAAAGATCTGACTTAGAAAATATTAATAGAAACTTATATATATTCTTGCATATGTTCTGTAGATGATGACATTTAAGGTTAATCATAAGAAGCATTTCCATAACATGCCAGCTCAGAGGGATTTCCTTCGTTTGTGTGTATGTTTTCGGTTTATATGTGCCTCTGCTCTGCTTCTCACCAGCATCTTTGTTCCAAACAGAGAGAACTCTGAAAATGAAGGCGCTGAATGTGGCAGCAAAGTATCCCCGCCAGTAATTCCTCACCGCAAAGTAGGTAGATGTGACCTCGATACTGAACAACACCCCTGGTGGTGGTGGAGAGAGAACGAGACAAGAGATTACAGGGGAGAGGAAAAATGAGGATGGATAGTTTGAGGAAAAAGAGGAGGAGACAGACAAACAGAAAGACACAGAAAAGAGTGGAGAGAGAGAGAGCAAGAGAGAGAGAGAGAGAGAGAGAGAGTGAGAGTGAGAGAGAGAGAGAGCGAGAAAGAGAGAGAGAGAGAGAGAGAAATCAGTTAAATAAGCAGAATGAGACCAAAAAGACTAGAAGCTAAGGGTGTAATCACACACAACAGGAGAACCACAGGGAGTGAAAACACACACTCTAACACAACCAAACACACACAAATGCATGTAGTCTCTCGAAAAACACGCGCACACACACGCACGCACACAAACACACACGCACACACATACACACTGGGGTATAATCAGCGTCTGAAGCAATAAGACAAACATCTGAGCCATCAGAAACATTTTTCTGAAAAGTAAAAAAAAAATGAACAGAAGAAAAGGGAAAAAAATATTTGTGGACTCACAGTATGTCATTAGTGTATTCTTTTTCTTCTTTGCTGATTAAAAACTAAGATTTTTAACTTATGTACAGAGTACTGAGGCTAGTTTTTTATTTATACTTTGCACAATAATTGATATATCAACTAATAACCATTGTTGCTATGGAGCAATCTGATGACCATTTTCTTAGTTTCGGTGTACAAATATCAGAAAATAGTGAAAAAAAGTCCATCATAAAATCCCCAGTGCAAGGATTCATTCACTTTGCTAGTTGTCCATAACTGAAAAACTGGACCTAGAGAATTGAGTCATCGAATCTTGTTGTGATATGTGTCTATGGACGTGTGTTGCTGGTTTGCCAAAGAGGCTTCTGGAAAAAGGGGCCCCTCACTGGGTTACAGTTTTGAGAACATGTGAAGAATATTGGCATGATTAACTGAACTCTTGTTGTATGTGCACATACTGGATCGTGTTAACAAAAATATATAAATAAATACATAAATATATATTGGACAATTTTAACAAAAAGGATCAAGACAAGCAGCTAACAGGGGGATTTGGGTGGGTAGTTGAAATTTCTAATAAAATATCTAACTTCCAGTATCAATACTAAAACTATACTACTTTCAATAATTTGGATTACATTTTTTCTTTCTACATTTTTTAAAAATAAAATCTGATAAATTTCTTTAATGCGTTGCCTTAAAGCCCCAGAAACAGACAACTGTCTGGAAACACTAGGCAAACAAGCCGAACACTGTCATCAGATCCTGTTATCACTCATACTAAAAAGCTAACTGATCAATTCCGTTTTCATGGCCTTTAAAACAAGTACAATATCTTTGTCTGGACAAATTAAAGCTAAAATTCATGTTTTTTCTTCTCTAATATTAGCTTTAATTTTTCCAGACAAGGATATTGTAAATGTGATTTGGATCATGAAATAGTTGTTCAATAACTGTAAAAAAGAATAAGGATCTCACAAAGAATTCAATACTGGATTTTGAGACATGTTAGTTAGTGTTACCTAATCAGTTGGTACTAAAAAGCCTCTACATTCAGTTCTACAGGGGAACTTGCATTTCATATTATAGCTTCAGTACAGGATTTGGTCCAGTACAGGCAGATGTTTGGTACATTAGTTTTGGTTGTAAGAGGCAGCATGCAGATGTACAGTACCTCCTAGTGGAGTGCCGAAACAGCATCCCACCCCAACGGCACAGCCAACAGTCAGTATATCTGTGTAACCATAAGGGTTCTACTGACACAGAAAACAGAGAGGGAGAGGAAAAAACAGGAGGGGGTGAAGGGTTGAGAGAGAGAGAGAGAGAGAGAGAGAGAGAGAGAGAACAGGGGATGAAAGGTGCAAGATGATGAAGGGGAAAATGGAGGTGATGAAGGAACGAGACCGTAGACAGAAAGACAGGAGAGTGAGTTGGAGAATAAAAGATCAAGGTGAAGAGGACAGGATGGGGAACCACAGGGGGAGAATTGACGGAGGGGAAGCAAAATGGAATAAAGTGAATAAATAATGCTCGCTGGAGTGTGGTAAGAAAAAGTGAGAAAGGAGTGGGGGGGGGGATCACATCAAGAGAATATAAAGCAGAGGATGTTGGGGCGATTTGAGTAATCAGACTTAGAGGAGGCAATTAAGCAATCAGCAAAGAAACCAAGCGGTCACATTGTCATTAGAGACAGATCTCTGCAACTGATTGCATACCAAAAAAATTCCATGTATTTCCACTGATTATTCATGACCCTAAATTATAATGTTTCATGTAACTTTTTTAAAATCAAAGTTTAGTCAGAGATCTTTTACCGTCTATGTTACATTATATTTGTAGAAACATATATAATTTTCCATCAGTGACTTAACAAAAAGGGGTTGGAATGCTGAAAACTCTGAAGCTCACTGCTTCAAAAAAGGCCTGATTGCAGAGAGAACCTCATAATTCAAGGATCACGTATGATGTAGCTTGCAAGCTAATCTGCATTTTAAAATATGCTTTCACTAGTGATACAGGACACAGGTCTGAGGCCAGCTTTAAAGAAATATTGGACATTTTGGGGAACATGTTTATTCACGTTCCTGCCAATAATTAGATGAGAAGATCGATTTCACTCTAATGTCTGTGCATAATATCAAGCTAGCCTGTAGCCAGGTGTTAATTAACTTATTTTAGGATAAATACTGGAAGTGGAGGGAAGAACTCTAAGCTGTGGTTTTACTGAGAGATGCCGAAACTCTTGGAATACTGTGCAACCTCAGCGTGTTTCATTAGTGAGCTTTAGAGGTGTTGGTAAGCAGATTTTGTCACCTTTCAACAGAGTCAGGCTGGCCGTCTTCCCCTGTTTCCAGTCTTTATGCTAATGTTGCATTTACACAGTTCCAGAAGAATTGGAGGAACAGGAAAACCTCCAGTAATTCCAAACTCGGAGCACTGAATTTTTGCTTTATTCTAAGATAGTTACTCCCACTGCTAGCTTTTTAGTCATACCAGATAAATAGCCAGAAATAGCCCGAGCTGTGGCTCTAGCTTCATATTTAGTGTAGAGAACATAGAGTAATACCAATATTCTGGTTCAGAGGCTCAGGTAATATTGACCGGTAAGTCTGCATGTTTATACATCAATTTAGTGTTATTCATCACTTGCAATGCAGAAACCAGTCTGAGATCAGATTTATTTAACCTCTACATTTGTGTTGCTGATGTTATTTCAGGATGACAAAGCTGACCAGTGACCTGTGCCTGAGCTGGGGGGGGGCAGAGCAGGACGGGCAGAGCGGGACTTGCCTCCCACGGGGGCAGCAAAACAGGTGGCCACTCCCACGGCACACGCACACACCAACAGGTCCTGGTTATGGGTGCCATTCTGGGGTTAAAGGTCATGGGTTGAAACGGACAGGAGGGAGGAGAGAAAGAGGGAGGAGTGGGGGACACAGACGGGCAGGGATGAATGAGAAAACCAAAGGGAGTCGGAGATAAAGAGAGCAGGGAAAGAGGGAGACAGAGATATGGGAGGTCCATGTTATTACACATGCCAGACATTACCATCACACTATTAATACAGTGAGACACAAACACAGACAAGGTGCAAGGGGGCGAGCCAAAACAAAGACACGAGAGAAACTGGGAGGGGAGGGCAGGGTGTGAGCTGAGTGGGAGAGACACAAATGGGAGAGGACAAGAGGCACAGGATTCCCACTTTCTCTTCAACATCAAATTCAAGGACCTTTTAATAAATCTCAAGGACTCAAGACTCAGCAGAGGCCCGGTGTAATTTAAGAGCTTGTCAAGGGAAAGGCGTTGATGGATTTGAGGACTAGGAGTGACATTTTCAAGGTCATCCAATCATTTTCAAAATGAGACTAAGTGTCAACTGTCTATAACCTTTGACCTGGTGATGATGGAGATCACTGAAAAGTCAGGGGATCACGAAAGTTAATACAGTTCAATCTGAGGGGGATATGAATGTGGGCACCAAGTTTCATGGCAACATATCCAATAGTTACTGAGACATTTCACTGAAAGCCGCAAATGTGAACCTCATGGTACCGTGAGAAGAAAAGTCTGAGGATAACCAAAGTAATTAGAATTTATTGTGTAATACTTCTACCATGAAATCTATACAAAATTTCATGGAAATCCATCCAACAGTTGTTGAGGTATCTGAGTCTGGACCAAAGTGGTGGAACAATCGGCTTACTAATATATATACATTTTGCTCAACTCTGGAATGAAGATTTTTTTTAGAGCTCATGGGAACCCTGTAATTATGACAAAGACAATGCAAGTTATGATGGAAAAACTGCATGCCAAATTCATTAGCACATTGACTGCAGCAAGCGAGGCTTGTGGGTAATGTAGTCTGTTTTTGGTCAGGGCCTCGGCATACCTCATAGACTCCAGAGAAGATGGACATGAACCGACTCAGCACTGCCGCACAGATACTGGCAATGTGGACAAACGGACCCTGGAGGTGATGGGAGGATATCACTGACAAAGATGAGCAACATGTAATGTTATCCACACATACATTGACTATTGTCTGTA
The DNA here is from genome assembly GCA_016859345.1 of Istiophorus platypterus. NCBI lineage: Eukaryota > Metazoa > Chordata > Actinopteri > Istiophoriformes > Istiophoridae > Istiophorus > Istiophorus platypterus. Next base: position 10,838,731 of record CM029126.1, read on the forward strand.
AAACACAGTCTAAATTGGGACATTTTGTATCAGAACAGATAAATCACAATATAAGCACTGGATGTGACAGTTGCCCTGTTATTGAAGTAAGGAAAATGAATGCACTCCTTTACTGAGGACATGAATAATTTGCCTCACTCCCATGAGAGGAGAGAGAAGAAAAACATGACAGAAGATGATTTATTATCCCCCAAGCTTAGGAGAAAGAAGGGATAGTGTGATGGAGAAAGAAGAGAGGAAGGAAATAATGAGGAGGGTAATGCTGGATTAATGGATAGTGATAGATAAAAGACACTTGGTAAAGAGATGAAAAGGTGGGTTTGTTTACCTCTTTGCCCACTGGCATTCCACTGCCCAGGCCAGCAGTCAAACCAATGACTTTAGCTATGAAGGCTTTAAGGGTTAGATATTCCTTCAGGACTACACCTCTAAGGATGGTTTTCAGCTCAGGGATGCCAGAACCTGTAAAAAGAAAAAAAGAAAAGAAAAAAGAGAGAGGGATGCTAAACATCTGAGTGGAAAGACGGTCAATGCTGTAAGTGAGGAAAGAGATGTTAAAATCCTGTTAACCAACAACAGGAAAATAGACAAAAAACAGGGAAAATCAGTTGTTTGAGAGGATAAAAGAGGCTGACAGGTGATGGAGAGCTTACCGATGGCCTGTGGGGAAACCAGGTGACAGAAGAGCGAGGCAAACATGACAAGGATCATGGGATACGTAACCCAAGCAAGGTATTGGAGTGGCACATTGCCCTTAAGCTCCCCGTGCATCCACTTATACGCTGAAAGACAGAAAAACTACAGAAATAAAAAGAGAAAGGAGGACAGAAAGAGTGCATTGCACACAGGAGTATAAATGGAATAATTATCTACAACAGCAACTAAAATCCTATGTTATCAAGCAGTAAAAATTGAGAGGAATAATCCCTTCCACCTCGGCCCATGATACCTTGCAGGCTCTTGGCGCTGGCATAGTCCATACTCCAGCTGACCAGAGCCATAGTCAGTCCCAGAAGAACCAGGAAAATCCAGTCCTCCCCCATCTTGGTCACAATGTACTGCCGCACACGAGCCAAACAATCTGGGACGGAGAGATAAAATTAATGATTCACCTTGAAGCCATTTATCACTTGATTCATAACTGACAGTTAGCTATTGTAACAGTGCCTGAGAGGGATAATTCAGGGTGATTATGGGTACAGTGATGATACTGCGGCATTTCAAACAGGTACCTATAATATCAGTTGAGAACAATCCTTATTGTTTGTGGTGTTCTGACATTTACAGATAGATGTGTGTGATTTGTCTGGGAAAAGGTTCTCTTATAAACATCTAAAAGGAATATAGTAAAAGACAATACAAAAAACACTGGCTAGTTCACTCGTAATGTAGGGAAAAAAATTAAAATTTAAATTATTTACTGAAGTATATGTAACAATTCCTCCATTGTAAAAATAGTTTACAATCCTGACCACAATGTCCTTGGAAATTACCAGTTAACAGCAATAAGGAAAAAAAACAATTCTAAAGACCAGCTCTTTTCCAGAGTGTTAACTTATTGATGCTTTATTTCAGAGGATGTATGAAATGTTTCATGGCTGTTAGTCCAAGCACAACCATTGAGGGCACTGGCGTCAGTGATGGAGGAGGTACTCAGATCTTCTACTTAAGTAAAAGTACAACACTGAGAAAATATTCAGTTAAAAGTGAAAGTTCTGCATAGAAAATGTTACTTTAAATGCATTTATTATTGGGAAAACTTAGGTAAAGTATCAAAACTACTCAGGGCAGAAAATGGTCATGAATGAATGCTATATTAGTTATATTTTTCAGATTACTGCTGATGCATTAATTTGCAAGCAGAATTATACTCTTGTGGGCGGTCAGGCTGGACGTAATTTGAACCATGCAAAGCCACAGGTTGGTGGTTACATAAATCTTAAAACAATGCATCATATTTCATAAGCATATACATTTTATATAAAATCTTATTCCGAAAAATAACTATAGCTATCAAATAAATGTAATAGAGAGACAAGGACATTAAGTCCCTCTGAAGTGTTGTGAAATAGTAGTATATACTGGCATGAAATATGAAATACTCAAGTAAAGTAACTAACCATAAATTTGTACTCAGTACTTGAGTAAATTTACATACATTCCAACATTCCACCACTAACCGAGGTCATGTCCTCTGTTTGTGTTTCTAAGATTTTATGGGTTTAGCAAGTTCCAAAAGTTGAACATATGCTGGGCATGTTAAAGGACAACTCCAGGGTGTTTTAGACTCAGTATATTTAAATGTGATACTTCTAGGCTCACAAAAATCGGAAGAATAAATATCATGCATCCAGTAATTTTCTACAGTAACTTTATTCCTGCAGGGTAGACATGGCTTTGAGACAACAATTAGACCTTTGAGTTAGGGAAACAAGATTTGAAATATTATCAAACTGATAACTGAATAAATAAAATATGAAATATTTATATTACAAAATTCACAGGTTTTGTTTTGTTTTTTTTAGTCTTACTCTTCCACGTACTTATTCTTCCAGCCTTATTAAACTACAGCCCTGCATCAAATTTTATAAGCTTATCATGTTGCATGTAAAAGTGAAGTGCTATCAAATAAATTTGCATTTAGTTAAAGAAAAGGTTTTAGTTAATTTCCTCATCTGTTACCTGATTACCAAATGGGGCATCATGGTAACTATAGCATGACCATGGGAGCTGTAACCACAGTTTGCAAGTTCTCAGACTTTTTTAGACATCTGAATGACACTGTGAAACCATGGTGGTCACCTTGGCATTTGGAGTAGGGGCGAGGCTTCTTGGTAGACGAGGTGTGGCTGTGATGCGACTCCAGGGTCACAGGGTGATGATGGTGATGATGATGACGATGATGCCGCCGGCCGAGGCCTTTGCGTCCCGAGGCTGTGGTGTTGTCCCCTGCCTGTCTCCTCCATTGTCTCTCTGTCAGCAAACGGGCAGCCTCCCGTCGAGCAAAGTTTCCCAGCTGCTCCCTGTACTCACCGTAGAGCTGTGAAGGAGGGGAAACATTGACGATAAATTCTGAAACAAAAAGCACCAAATCAAAAAACCATGTGTTTTTGTTGGACCTTTCAGGACTGCAGACAAGGACAAAGGAGAAGAGGGAGAGATGGGAAAGGGAAGAAGAGAGAGTACTTTTGACAACTGAGACTTGGGTGAAGGATAAAACTAGATCCAGAGTCTTGAGATAACGAGAAAGAGATGGGGGGGGGGGTCCATCGTGTGTGTAAGGGATACACACCAACCTGAATACCCTGGCAGACAGAAATAGACAAAACGGGCATAGAGATCGGAAAATCCCCTCCCTGAGAGGAGGCAGGGGCTGGAAAGGATCCAGAGGAAGAGATCCTGGGAGAGAGGACATTCCACATCTTCCCCTTCCGACTACGTGTGCGCTTTACACCTACAACCACAGAAACATGCACACACACAGCGATACACACAGACACACAAACACATTTGGTCAGGGGACACGACACCTTGCGATACAGTGTGATCAGTTTGCACTGCACTCTCCAAAACCATAGGGGCTGTAAAATACTAAGATGTGCAACTGAAACCTATAGAACACATGCATCCCAGCGCACAGCAAGGCAAGACGCTAAATCGCACGGAGGCCCGGCTGCCACACATTTCTGTCTCATGTTCACGCAGGGAAAGAGCTGACACATCCAACGGTGAGGCCCTACCAGGACGAAAACTCAACCGACCGCACACTATTATGGTCACCGATCACAGAGTAAAATTGTGACAAAAATCTGCAATCTTATCTGATGTTTAAAAAAAAAAAAGTTAAAAATGACTGTATGACAAGGACGAGTGGGTAAAATCTGTCTTTTGACGAGACTTTCTTCAGTTTAAATGCCCAGGAACTGCTTTACACAACCAGTCCACTGTGATACATGAGTCAATACAACCTCATGACAAAGTGGCTGATATAGAAGTTTAGAACTAATACGTGAATACACCACATAGCAGGTGGCCTTACAGCTACACTGTTAAAGGCTCTTGAAAACTTTTGATACCTCTAAACTATCTAGCGGGTTATTCTAAACCTCATTAAACACGAGGAAGCACAAACTGTGATTCAGAACAATGCCTCAGCGCTAACAGATAATGAGCACTAATGCAACAAGTGTTTGTTACATTACCCCCTGCACTGATGCTGTAAGAGCTGAGATAACAGTAGACCAGTGACAAGCCATACTGAGAAATGCAAACAACTATCGTCTGTTTTAATTATTCAGCATTGTGCAAAGAGCTGACTGAATATTACTTACATAAATTATTTTTGTTTTTTTGGCTTGGTTTGTGGCCAGAATCATGGGGGTTGCTGCAAGTGAAATGGAGGAGTTTAAATCAGAGGTCACATGAAAGGGTTTAAAGTCAGGGGGAAAAAAAAAACACTTGCAACTACCTGGGTAAACGAAATGTCAAGAAAAATCTATTATGTAATAGATATCCCATGTATAAAGGAACACAGGATGATATGTGAACTATCAAGCCTCAATCTCCTATTATTACCGCAGTTTTTAACATGACCTGATACATTTCAATTTAATCTCACATGAACCTCTTATCTGCCGAAAAACAACCCGAACCCACGCATATAATCTAAATTTGAGCTGTGGCTAACAAGTCAAATGATTTCCGTTTTTAGAATAATACAAAAGCATACGACCACAACTAGAAAACAGCATGTTATGTAATATCTCACTTCAGGTTACCCAAAGAAAATAACATTAGACAAATAATGATAAATCAGACTATAGATTTTGTAGTACAATTTAAAAGAGAAACAAAACAAAAAACTAACTAAAACTAATTCATGCAGGCACTATGTCAATTTTTATTTGTAGAAATGCACTAAGTTTAATATGCTGTTTACCCTATGCAGTATAATCGCATTTTGCATCCAGTTGAGTAAACAACCCATAAAAGCTATTATGGGAAACAGAATAAAAACAGATGCACATAAAAAACTTCCTGAGATTAAAGAAAAAAAAAACCTGGAGAGTGTCATTAAGTTGGGCAGCATAAATAAAAAAATAAATAACCCTGACCAGATGGAGCCTTTCGTCCTCATGTCTTTACCTGTTCCTCATCAGTTGTCTTCAGCATGATGTGGCAACAGCTCTGTCCCTGTCCTGTTTCTCGTTCTACATGCAGACATTCTCTACACCACCACCACCACCACCACCACCACCACTGCACTACACATTAACACCAAAGAACTAATCCATCAACATCATCAAACAGGCGCTGGCACCAGAAACCATCAGAACCAGGTATAGTAACAAGAGAAACCTGTGCACTGTTCCCAGTTACAGAAAGATCTGGGGTTTTTTTTTGTTTGTTTGTTTTTTTTTACATCCAAGGTACCGGTCACACAATATAAAAAACATTTCTACATGTACAATATTTCCTATGAAACATCTTCTTTTTATTGTTAGTTTTGTAGGTGATGCTGGTATTTGGTCATGCACATATATATTGAAAATTTCTTTGTATCTTTTAAAACATTAACTAAATAATAATTCAACCAGCTTGCATTTTTAAACAGAGCTCATGGTTATGATTCTATATTGCTAAAACTGGGAATCATTTATGAATGAGCCCCATTAAGCTGAGCCAACATTTTCTTTGTTTTTCTCCAGAATACTGTATTTAGTTGACCCATTTATGTTCAGTGATGAACCTGCATAGGTTTTTCATTTTTAAATTAAAATTCCTGTAATTTGTTCACACTCAGCTTCTCATCAAAGCTCCTCTCTCTCAAGCTTTGGGTGGCATTTTTATTTGTCTTGTATTTTTCTGTTTTAATTTATTTAATGTATCATTTGAACGTTTTATTTATGCAACTGTGAGTGAAATTATAAAATAATAATTATAATAAAACTACAAATAAGCTCTTGAAAAAAACGATTAATTGACCTGATTAATTGAAAAATATATCAAGTTAATTGATAATGGACATGACCCTGATATATTGCCAGTAGAGGCCACTGAATTGTCAAAATGGAAATCAGAAATAGTAAAATAGTAACCAAAAAAAAAAGAAAAAGGACCGAATTAGATAAAGACTGACAGCGTGAGAGAGACACCAAAGGCTGTGATTTATTCATGTCAACTGACTTTGTTCTGTCTCCATCTCTCAACCTTGTGTTTACCTTTGTGTCACCACGTAACCTTGTATCACGTCCATCTGAGCCGTACAGGACCCAAAAACGACATCAGTGGCCAACATTTCACACGCTTCAAATGTATTTGCTGACATCTTTTTGCCCTCTAACTGCTCAGTGACCTTCCCACAGCAAGTCAAGATCACCAGAGGATAAGAAGCATCCCCCCTTTCTCCCCTCTCCTATTCCTCTCCAACTCGCACCAAATCACTCTCAGCAACATTCCCTCTGCCTCCCTTCGTGGCTCTTATTATTTTCCTGCACTTTTCTCTCTCTCTAATCTCTCTATGGACACATGAAAGTAGTCAGGCGTTACTGTGCAGCTCTGACACTTGCACCCCTCATTATTAGTTTCTTGTGCTGTACTCTAAGAACTCAAGCTTTTACTGTTGTGCTTATTGCAGGTCTCACAGGATGAAGAAAATGGAACAATGTAAACCACTCCTCCCTTGGCTCTGTTAGGAATACAAAGCCTATGTTAAATTTTGCTTGTGAGCTGTTGGGAGCTTTGAATTCATTTATGGATCTGCCCTTTATGAGTTGCCTTTGACAAGGTTACACATACTGTACAAACACTACATTACAAACACTACAAAGCCACGAGATGAGAGACAACTTTAAGTGTAAACAAATGCAGAAAAAGTCTTTTAGAAAGAAAGGGGAGGGAGAGAAAGTGAGAGAGAGAGCTTCAGTCACAGTGAGAGCTCCTAATAAATGCAGAGGTTGAAGGGCAGTGTGACATTGAGAGTTAATTAAAAAAAATTGTAGTGAACATTCCTGTGACCCTTATGAGAGGGAGTCAGCAATGGATATTCATAAATATTTTTGTGTGTGTCTATGTGGCTTCCTAAGCATGGTAAGCTTGTGTTTGTGTGTTTACAAGTGTGTATAAATGGATGTTTGTGTGCATATGTGTGTGTGTTCGTGGTGTGGCCTTACAACAATATAGTCCTGTCCCTTATCACAAGGTTAATAATAAAATCTGACCCGCTCACTGACAGAAAGATCAGGAGATTTACCCCCCACCCCTTCACAAAAACACACACACACACACACAAACACACACACGTGCGTGCACACACGCACACACACATTCCACAAGAGCATGTCTCCATATGCATAAACTAATTAACCAGCACAATAACATTTCCATGGCTCGTCCAAACACTGTTCGAGCTTTCATGTTCTGATTAAGCAATGTTGGTGTGGCTAAAAAAGAAAAATAAAGCAAACTGTAAACTTCCATGTGCTATCAATGAGCCTGCAGTTCAACTTAACGCCAGGTAGTCCAGGAGGAGGGAAAAAAAATTGAATAAAAAAAATCAATCAATGAGGCCCTTTTATCCATTCTAAAGCTGGGCTAGATTTATTTAGCTTTGCCACAACATTGCATTTAAAATTTAAAGTCAAGGAACAAGCAAGAAAAAGTGCAGATAGTTGACTTTTCTACCTCTCATTTAAATTAGAAATGCATCAGCACTTGCAAAAACTTTTCCAACTTGAGAAAGAAAACATTTCAATATACAAATGAGTTAACCTTACCAGAAATTGATCTATATTCAGAACTGTCTGAAAAGTGTTGATCCGCTCGCTCATCCTGTATCTTGTTAGCCGTTCCTCCTGCAGGTCACTGCTCACTTTCTTTCTTGTCTCTAATATAATGTAATACCTTCTCTGGATATCTTTGCCTTACATCTGTCCTTTCCTGTCTTTGCCAGAGTGACGGACAAAGACTGTACCTGCTACCTGCATACAGTATAGACCTCAGTGACTGACAGGTATGGTCAGTGCTGCATGCACATGCATGCACACACGCACATACACACCCACACACACACACACGGGAAAAAGAAGTGGAGGTTAATACAGACACTTGGGGCTCGACAATAAATTGTCAGCAGCTCTTAATTCAGTGGGGTAGATTTTCAGTCAGGTGGCCGATCCAGCAGATTCCTGCAGCAGGATCATAAATGATATCAGGCAGACAGGATGCAAACTTAAGGAATGAAAATTATACCTGCTAACTGGGTGGAGACCATAACCATATTAACATTGTGTTGGATAGGGTGGATAATACTGCACTGTACTTTAAATGCCTTCAGCATAGAGGACATGCTTTACTAAAGCCTGACTGGGCTCTAGGACAGTAGCTAACATTTGTTTTCGTACACAAACACTTTTTTTGGCAGCGATTCCTCAAATGTGGTTATTAAGGATTAAGTTAAAGTTAGGACAAAAATAGGTATTGAGGCGAGATATTTTACAATAAATACCCTGCCTTTGTACTGTAAAAGGTCAGTGTCAAAAAATATCAGATGACAGCAAACTTTAAACATTAAACTTGACTTTAAACTATGATTAAACGAGATATAATCTTGTATTAAGAAAAATGAGGGACAAAATACATAACAATGCAACCTATAAAACATTTGTATGTTGCATATCTTCAAATACTGAACAATACTGATTTATTTAGGTTGGGCTCTGTTCTCTGCCTTCATTTATTCTAGATGTTCTTCATCTGTGGGACTTAAAGTGGGTCACTCTATACTGTTTTGTTGTGACCCAGTAGTTCTCACATGGATTCTGGGTCTTTGGGGACCAGAAACGGCTGGTTTTCATTCCCACCAGGTAGCTGTTTGCATTTATCTGTGAAGTCATCTGTAACAGCAGGGTTCAATCGGTGTGTTTGGCTATAGTATTTTATCTAACTTTGGGTGTAATGGGGTTGGATACTTTTTCACTACAAACCATCGCTACCGAATGTGGAGCGCTGCTGTCAGCTAGAAAAGAACATTATTTAATTTCAATTTCAGCACTACGTAGACATATTGTGTTTTACCCTGTAATGGATTGGTATTTCTACGGGAAATTTCCCATCTTTTTACCCAATGCATGCTGGAATATGCGTCAGCCCAGTAGAAAATGGATATATGGAGAAAGCTTTCAGTTTCTTTGCAGCAACTACATCAAATGCCATTTTGGAAACCAGAGAACAGTTCAAAACCCGACTTAATTTAACCCAGTTTTAAAACATTTCTCTCTTTCGTACCCTACCAAAATATACTTAAGTGTAGGAAACTTTTTGCTGCTTGTATTATTGTGTACATTTTAATATTCAATATCATCTTTTTTTCTAACTTTTTAAGAATTGTAGGTGTGTATTAGAGGGAATATAAGGGGGAGAAAGAAAGATGTGGAACAATATAAAATAAAGGCTGTTTTAATCACACAAACTAAGGGCACTGGTTCCACTGTTTATGTCTTAAACTACTAGTCCACCACAGCACCCCAATATGAGTAGTTCTTAATTCTTAAATTTTTATTATTTCAATCATTTTCTTATTTTTTGTAAATCACAGTGATGATAATAGTGATTATTTTGTGTAATCCTTATGTGGGTTTTAGTGTAACACACCTATATTTTTCAGTCTTTTTTTTTTTTTTTTTAGGTGAAATATGAAATAAAATTAAATAAAATTGTATTAACTCAGGCCCCATCTTTTTTCTATAAATTATGGTGTAATTTATTGGCCAGATATTAATCTAATTACTATATTCAAGGGTCATTTTGAGCAGCAACCATAGGCAAAATTACTGCTGTCTCTTGTGATCTGGGTCCTGTGTCCCAAAAACACAGTATACAGTATGTTCTCAGCCTTAAGATGCGTTTGAAATACATCTGATTTGTATTTTATTTGTCTACCTATATTACTGCTCTATAAAGTACCATTACAATTTTGATATCAGATTTTCTGTCTTTCAATGTAAGAGATTTTCTTGCACTTTCTTCTCCAAATCGTCTCACCCAGGTTACCTGAACTCTTGTATGCAGCCTTTCATGTTTCTCCCTCACTCTTCCCCCTGAAACGTTCCCTCTCACCACCCTTGTCCCATCCATCCAACCCCCACCTCTGAGGTGAAACCTTACTCGTGGATAAATTTAGCAGCAGTGTGACCCAGTGTTCACTGACACACTTCTCCGCACCTCTCTCTCTCTCACGCTGTTTGTCCCTCTTTTGGCCCATCTCTCCCAGGAGGCCAGTTGGACACACAGATGGAGGGCTTTAACCTTTATACTAAAACAATGACAAGTTATTGACACTATTACCACTTTAACATGGTGTTTCTTCCTGTAGCTACTGATGTATTGGCCAGTCACTTAATTATTACATTTTAGCAACCTCTCCAATTGAAAAGACACATCAAATGACAGCGATATCATATGAAATTTAATGGCTTAATCGTCCACATCCCAGGCATTCCAGTCTGCTGGACATTTGACAGGTGAACATTATCCCTTTTAGTAGCCAATAACATTTGAGACCTGTGAGATCTATTTCACTGCTGTTGACATTCTCACAGATGGAGATTCGCCTCCTTACACAACCTAATTTTTTAACCACATCCATCACATAACTTGTAACACACAACCAGGTGTATCAAAGCAAGCAGAAACACACAGTCTGCCTGTGGAGTGTATACACAAGCAGTGATCACCCCTTGCCACCCTGCTGGAGTGTGTCCGTCAGCATGACACAAGTCCAGAGGGAGCTTCCTCTTTGTTAAGGTCAAGGGTCAACGACAGCTGTGTGACTTGGAAGTAATTAACACAACTTTACAAACCCAGTAAGCGTTAATTTGGTGATCTGCAGGTCAAAAGATGTCCAGGTGTCTGGGTTAAAACTGGGCTTACACTGGCTGAAAAGATGTCTAAGTCACACACACTGTATAAACCCTGTTATTAAGGTGTTTTTTCTTTAACACTTTATTGTATGGTACCATAATTTCTGGATAATTTCCTGAAAAAAAACTAAGATGCTTCCTTGAAAGAATTATGCAATTACACACAACGGCAACTTTATTAGGTACATCTGTGCAATGTAATCCAATATACAGCCCCTGCCATTACTTCTATAATGTCACCACAAACTGAGCCTTATGAGCTTCATAAGGTTATGGCAGGACTGCTGAAATCGCAGCGAAAGACAGTTTTTGAATTCTTACACACCAAGGTTATTATAAATGCAACATTTCAGAATTAAGTTCTCAATTGAAATGCTGTAACTGTCTATCAGGTGTCAATTAAAATAAATGTAATAAAATACGGAAACTAGAGACAGTGTTTAGATACTATACCTCTACTTAATGAAATACAATTAATTGCTATAGTAACCTTCTTTAAGTCAGTGCACACCTGGTCTGCTGATCATACAAAAAATAAAAAATTTCTAAAAGGTAAGAGACAAAATCATCTAAATGGAGCTTGTCTTTCAGTTACTTTTACCTATAATTTGTACCAAATTGCATAGTTCTTTCCAGGAAACCAACCAGAATAAATGATTCAAAATTTACTGGCCCGTTAAATAAAGCGTTACCTGTGTTTCTCATTCTAATTCATCCTATTTCATTTTAAATTTTTACTCCTATTCTAACAAAAAAAAAAAAATTAAACCTTGTTTTAACAGCATTTAAAGGACCATATGTGAAGCAGGTACATACTAGAAGGGGAATTATCATTATTTAAATGTAGTTGAAAAAGACAGTTATGTGTACTCTAATGACTTAATAAAACACTTACAGTCAAACAAATTTAACCCTCAATGCTTAATGGAAACACCAAACCACACAGACATCTAATATTATCTCCAATCACCAGTGGGCATCTGTGAAGATTTAACCGGCTAAATCATCAACATGAAAATATACACTGCCATATCTTGCTCCTGATCAAAAAAATAAATCTTATTAGGACGATCTATCACCAGCTCTACACAGACACTCCTCAAATCCTTCAAAGATCTAATTGCATCTTGCAGACACATTCACGCATGCACGCACACACACGCACACACACGCACACACAAACCACTACAGCTTTCACACCTGAGAGACATGTGACTTCACGGAAAGACATTAAGCCTGTAAATACTGTGATTAATTGAGATTTCGTATTTATATCCGAGCTGTGGGCCCCCAAGAGGCTCCAAGAGGGCTGGGGATTGGAGATTTTGCTTCAGACAATCGTCCATCTTCTCAAAGGAGAAGAGGAGCTGACACTCTCCCAGTACTCCTCACTTTTTCAGTTGCTCAAGCTGCTTTAACACATACATACACACCCCAGCTGCTCTGAGCTCTGTTGCTTATGCATCAGTCATTCTTCCATCTTACAATTTACAATCAACTGTAGAAAATAGATATAAACATGATGCTGGGGAAAAAAAACAAATCAAAAAACTATCTGATTGCTGTGAGTCATTTGTGTCCATAGAACAGGTGTGATTAAGGAAAAAGGCTATAAAAATGAATCAGTATTGGTGAACCACCACCAGACACCTCAAGATGCTCCTGGGGGGAATGACCATCATTCTGGGTAGTGTTGAAACAGATGAACAGGAGTATATGGTGACATGACTTCATCTCAACACGTACATTTAACCTGTCTCCTCAGGTTTCCTGTATATAGGTATTTATATCCACCAACACATGAAAACAGCAATGACTTTACAAGGCTGCAGCTTGAGAAGGCATACAGATATAAGGTGAGAGGGTCACATAAAAGCAACGTGCTTGAGGATATAATTTGGGTAACGCAAAGGGAAAAAAAAAGGAAAAAAAACAACAAGACAAAGCCAAGAGATAAAATGAAAGCTTGGAATTAAGATAACAAATAAATAATAAGATCCACTTGTTGCAGGGGTTACTTTCCATTAATTGCCTTCACTCAGCATTTCATAATGTGGGCAGTGTGAAACCAGTGAAGACTGTTAAATGTTTGAGGCATGCTCAAATAAACTTGACAAAGTAGCAGAAATCTTGTTTGAGAAGCAAAGAAAATGGAAGAGGAAGGGGAGAAATATAGTTGAGATGAAGAGTACCCATTTAACGGAGGGGTATTAGGAAGACTGTGTGATGTACTAGAGAAGCAGGAAAGATACAAATCACTGCTTGTTGATGAGAAAGGATGCAACAGATGAAAACAGGCTCCACCAGAAGGTAGTTGTGGACAAAAAATGATGAAAGTTAAGGGTTTCAGAATTAGGGAAAGTAAATAAGGAACAGTAAAGGATGGTTAGAAAAGATTAAATGACAGATAGGTTGATGGAGAGATGAGGGTAAGGCAGGTGAAGGGACATTAAATGATGGGAAAGGAAAGACATGATAAGACACAGATAGGACAGTAGACAGGCAGGTAGTTAAAGGAAGATTTGGTAAATCCCTACCAGGGTCTGTTGGTATCTCAGAGCCTTCCTTTGCGATGCATCTGCAGCCATTGACACGCTGTCACTGATCCAAAAATAACCTCGCTGGACACCCCAGCATTTCCAGTGGCGTGGGCAACACCATACACACACACACTCTCTCTCTCACTTATATACTGTATACACACTTCACAACAGGTCAAATAAACGTGCACACATCTTCTCAAGTGTCTTGCTCTCCTATATACTCATTCTCAAACGCACTTGATACACAGCGAAAATCAGAAAACACAGTCCTTCCCGAACGCGCTCTTCTCCAGATGATCCAGAGGCTGCGAGCCATCCAACTCCACTACGGGACTGACAGACGCACAGTCAGAAATCAGACAGACAGACAAAGCAGAGTAAAGCCATCTGATGAGGCAGTGAAGGACGCGCTTTCCTTTATTAGAACTGCAGACACCTAATAACATACACACACGCACGCACACACAACTTGTTGCCCTTAGCAGCACTCTCCCTGCCAGCCGGCCATTAGGTGTGTGTGTGTGTTTGGATGGACTGTTCTTGTTTGGACAGGGGTTGGTGGGGGTGGGGGTAGGAAGGGCACCCCCCATAGGGCTGCCCCTGCAACGTGAGCAGGAAGGTGCACACGACACCCTTATGACAGCTCACACCTAATCAGCCAATGATGCAATGCAATCCCCATAACACTCACATGCTATAGCAGTCCTCCTTTTTTTCGGGGGGGGGGGGGCACTAAAAATGCTCATAACAGTAAAGTGATCTCCATATTGCTTAACCTCTGCAGCAGGTTCAGATATCCAGAGGACCGAATACAGGAAGGGAACCTAAGCATATATGTGCTGCACATCATTCAATAAAAGCTGAAAAGTTGAAAGGTCTTCAGGGTAGACTACCATCACCTGGCACCCCAGAGACCAGATCCAACTCAGACAAGTTAATCTAAATGTCTGTAAATCGTTCAAGTTCTGGTTCCTCCTCTCATGCTGATGAGACAAGCAGCCATTACAAAAACCACAAAGACACACAGACACACACAGATCCCCCTTATCCCCGCCCTGCTTTGTGGTCCACACGCCAGCACATAACAGCCTAATCTCACAGCTACACTGGAGGCCAGCGAGAAATGTGTTGCTCTAACCGCGGGCGTGTGTGTGTGTGTGTGTGTGTGTGTCAAGGGAGAATGACTGTGGACAGCTGGCTGGGCCTCTATCCGATACACTCAGAACATTAACACTGGGCGGCGGGCAGTGTGAGAGATACATACGTCCCAGTCACAGCATGGAGAGACCTGAGCACAGCGGAATAGTGGGGAGCCAGTTATACTATACCTGAGAACGGAGAGGACAGGCTGTATGCCGGGAACAACACACACAAACACAGCAACAAGGAGGATCAAATAAAATGGAACATGCACAGGAGCAGCCACGGTGTACATTCGTGCAGAGGCCTCACACACTTGCTCTGCAGAATTCAGCTTAAACCAGACATATGCATCCCCAGATATAAACTTACTCACATGCAGCTTTGAGAAAAGAAAAGAAAAAAAAACAAACAAACAAAAAAAACAGCAACCAAACAAACGAAAAAACAAAGAAATTGATCTTATTTAAAAACCATGGTCCGTTTATTGTATAGAACATTTGGAAGTCACTGGCGTTGATGGAAATAAAAATCAGTCCTGCCCCCCCCCACACACTGTACCTTAGCAGAACTTGGCAGCAATGATCAACTTGAGGAGGAGGAGGGTCCCTCTTTTATACTACTCCTATCTTTTTCTTTTTTTATATATATATATTATATTCTCTATTATAAAAATCAATCAATAAGAGAAGTGAGCACATTCTAGACCAGGGTAAACTCTATCATGAGCACCTCACACACTGCTTAAAAGCCTCTTTGTTTACAGTTGGTTTACAATCAATACTGTTTCGACCATATATTCGTCACTACAACACTGTTGTAACTTAACACACATTGCCTGGTCTGGCCTTTTCTGGGAAACATCAATGCTGACACAGCCTTGAGAAACAGTTTTCAACAGTGTGCTGTGGTGTCAAAGTGATACAATGTACTGGGAAAGCACCACCATGGTCATAAATTTGTCTAAAAGATCATCCTCACATGGCACAGGTGACTGTAGAAAACTACAAATTGTTTATGGAAGACATAAGAAATACATGTTTTGGCATTACTGTATCAGATTAAGTAAACCAAAATACCAAATTACCAAAATACAGTATAGAGGGACTACGTGTGCAGCAGTTGCGAAGGGAGAAACACCATTAGGAGTCAGAATTACCGTTAAGGTCAAAGTTCATACGGTAGGCGTACGACCCAAGTAGCACCACATTGCCCTGGCAGCCGACCATCTTGACAGGAGCAGGCCTACAGTTACGTCTGATATGAGGAGAATTTTGCAGGGTTTCAGTGGGGTGCCTTCATTAAATTTGGGGTTAAAAAGCTGCTTTTTAGATATTTGAACATAAATAAGTCGGAGTAAAAGGAAAAAAATGTTGTAATCATTTCAAGATTTTGTTTTGAAGCTGCCCTGCAGGCATGTTCCTCTTCATAAAGAAACTATAAGTAAAAAAGTGGGAATCCCTCTGAAGAGCAGTTCAAAAGCTGCAGCTAGGACATAAGAGTTTAATCATCACTGTAGCTTTCACAAAAATAAAGCTCTCTGAGAGCATAACAGTAAAGATCATTTTGAACTACAGGAGACATAAATAATGGTGATGATGAAATGCATTTTTCTCTGCTGTGCTGCCCCCTGCCTGTCACGTCACTGAGAACCAAAAATGGTAACTTTTGACAAACATTATGTACAAACAAAAGAAAATGTGATTAAAAATCCTTATAAAAACAATTTCATACAAAATTAACCCACAAAAATATATCTTGTACAAAAAAATAGTTTAAAAAGAGACACTTTTGAAACCTCAAATCAGCTGTGCAGTGAGAAAAAACTAAATAGATCATAAAAAGGATTAAGATATAAACCCTCTAACTGGCATAGACACAAACACAGATAAACCAATAAGTTGTATGCTAAAATGATGCTCATTTCTGAGGACATTTAGATTAACATAAGCTCACTCTTTTTTTCTTTTCAAGATTTCTCTGAGTGTATGCAATTTTTTGTGTGTATCTGTAAAGGCAGTATTTACAAGGAAAATATAATGAATAAATCCTCTGTTTGGATGTGAACTTGTAACAGGGGAATGTGTGAGTGTGTGGCAGTAATTGGCATGAAGTGAACAGTTCTGTGCCTTACTGAGAGGCATCAGTGTAAGGAATGGTCTGTGTGTGTTCATCACCATATGTTCATATTTGCATATCAATACTGGTGCTGGTACTTGGGGAACAGGTAGAGGTCTTTGCACAATGAGCTGGTGAACTCTGACATCTCTTTGCAGCGATGGTGTGCAGTGCCTGGGGCGTAACCCTCCCGCTCCTTGATACGCCCGTTGACCTAGAGACAGGCGAGAGAGAATGGTAGAGAGGAGAAAACTGCAGCTAACATATCTTTACACCGTGCATTCAGTATATGACAGTGTAAGACACTTATAATTACCTGAACCAAAATGTCTGCGAGGTGTGTTTCTCTGGCATGGAGACGGAGTGCTGTGTTAAGTTCCTGGATAAACCAGGACCCTCTCTTAGTGTTTCGCATGGCTGCTGTGCCTTGAGGAGGAAGAGATCAAGAAATAAATGCATAGTACACTGAGAAAAGACATAATGAGATAAGGAAAAGGTAGTATCTGCTATCTTTATTATTGGAAACAGAGACTGAAAATCATGAATTTATATTTTGAACTGGGGTTTTACATATGAAGAGTTTCTACATTTTATGCATATTTAAACAACTGTTTAACCTCACTCAAACAAAATTTAGTAAAACATGAAACTAATTCAGACAACATAATCATAATTTTTTTCCCCCATACACTTTTATTTATTAAAGCAAACAATGTCATCCAAATTGGTTTTGTTGTAGTTAGTTCCTGTGCAGTCTATATGTAGAAAATGAGTGCACAATGAGCTATAGTTGGTTACAAGAACAGGACAGAATCACTTGAAGTAGAAGAAACAGTAAGCCCACACACTAATTGGATTTTCATGGTCGAATTGTTGCTTCAATGAGTAAATGGGAGCTTGTAAGAATCAGTGTGCATAACCTCTCTCTTTCCATTGCATCCATTACTGTACGTCTTATACTGCCTCATTAATTTGCCCACACATTTTACTTTTTTAAATTACAGTTAATTAATACGTTTGCACATTTCACAAATGAAATCAACCCCAGAATAGCAAAAAGGGAAAGACTTACAAATTCTCTGACCTTTGAGAGATGCAAAGCCACAGATCATGTCAGACCGCTGAGGCAGTTTAATCCTGGGCCTCCCCATGTCTCCTCTCTGTCTTGAGTCTGCATCCCCCTGTCCTTCCCTCCCAGCATCTCGCTGTTCACAGCTTGGTGAGCAGGTTCTCGCTGGTCCATCTATCTGCTCCACTCCACAGTCCATCTCGTCTGGGAGACAAGGAGGTTTCAATTTAGCAGTTAACATCCGACAGGTTTTTTTTTAAATATTTAAATATCATCAACTGTGTAGCCAGGCCTTAACCTCTATCACAGAGACTGACTAATTAGCTGGGAACCTGGTTATGTTACAGAGTAACTACATGTTTATGGACAATTACTGTACTTATATTGCATTCTGTTTTATTCAGGTATACTGCTTAACATCTGAATCTGATATGTTATGATACATATCATATCATATGATAAACTGCCAACCAGGTTACCAGACAGTGGCCAAAAGGGTGACAGCATACAACATCTGGACATGTGGAGAGACAGGCTGGTATCTGTCTGTTTTCTTGCTGCAGGATCTTACAGAGCTCAATATATGGATTTACATATATAGCCAAACAATTACTTAGACATTTGTTTAGTCCCTAAAAAACACACTTAGTGTATATTATGATTCCTTATGACTATTCACCAGGATTCCTTGCTAGGTGCACAGTCTTACCTCCTCGGCAGGCCTGGATGAAGAACATCTTTGGTTTATTCTGTAGCAGTGGACAGTGTGCATTGTCAAAGGCCTCAAACATCCAGTCCAGCTGAAAATGATCAAGTGACAAATATGTTGTATTTACCTGTCTGAAAAGGGAATGCATCTTTACCCTTGAAAGACTTTACATACATCAGCAAAGAAATTTATTAAAGAAACACACCTGCAGGAGCTGTCCGTCTGTACCATACACAGCTCCTTCCACTCCATGGGAGAGCACACACACCACACAACTGTCCACTGTCCCGTGGTCTGGCCATCGGCAAAAATTCTCAATGCACGACCTCATGCCCTAAACAAAAAATAAGTAATCAGGAAAACTGTGGGTAACACTACTTATCATATGTCTGAGGCTCTCTACATTTTGTTTGCAGATTGTTTTTTTTTCAATATTGAAGTGGATGCTAAGGCAACCATGTGGTTACATGGATCATTATGGGTTTAAGCAGCCCTCTCATTTAGAGTCAAGGTCTCCCCACTCTTTCAGCCATTACCCGAGGTTTGGGTTTTTGAGCAAGACAAGGACAGCCAACATGCTTAATGTTCCAAGTTTCTAAGAACAAGCTGAATGGCTAAAATATCATATGTGTGTATCTTGTGATAACACTGACGCACTGAACAGCAAAGAAAATGGGAACCGAGCTAAACAAACTTGCCAAACAAATCTTACAATAAGAGAGGACTTCTTCTACAAACACTGGCTAAGTGACATTGTCAGAACAATTCAAGGTTAAATGGGTTGTTCCTCTCCCTTTTACAACTTCCCTTTTTCTGTTTTTCAGCTAAATAAGGTGGATGGTTTATTTTTCAAACAACATCCTGTAAACACAAATTTTATTGTTTCCTACCTGAGCTGTAAGGTCTCTGTGGACAGTGACCGAGTAGTCCAGCTCTGTGAAGACCTTCCTTAGGACCTCATCATCAACGTCACCACCCTTCCTGGGGTCAAGGTCAGGGGCAGCACAGGAGTCAAAGGTCACATTACTGATCACCAAGGCAAAGCCACGAGGGGATGAATTCATTTTGTAAGACTGGAGTGGGGAAAGTGAAAGAGTAAAACAAAAATGTAAAAATGACTTATATCCTGATAGGGTGGCGTGACAGTAAAGTGGTATGACAAGTTTTTCTCAAGAGGCCACAGAAAAAAACATAAAAGAGTTAAGCTGCTGCAAACCTGCTAAGCTGTCTTGGTGAAGAGAAATATTTTACCTGCTGGCAGTGGGAGAGGTAAAAGGCAGGAGTGCACGGCAGCACAGGAGTGTTGATGGGACTATCTGCATCCAGACTAAACTCCATGGACTCTGCAAAACAGTAATCAATCAAACAACAATCAAACCTATGCTTATAACAAATTAAAATGCTGATGCACATTTTTAAATCAATGTGTGCTACTGCACAGCAGTAGTAGCAGCAGTAGTGTTACAACAAACTCTGTACTACTGTGGTGTGAATGAGTCACTCTTGGGGTGTGGTGCCTGCAGATTGATAGAGTGACCGCACTCCAACACTTCTTTCAGTGATAAGATTATATATTAAACAGTTCACAGAGACAAAACTTATCTAAGAAGCTGCTGGCCACATATTTTTTTAATGTTATAATGTATTCAATTTCTTGTGCTTTACAAACTGAACAAAAGATAGACTCTTTTATCCAGACACCGCCCTGTGTCTCTAGGGAAAGAAAAAATATTGACAAATACACTAGACACAAAGAGGTGCATTTAAACCTGAATGCAGGCCACAGTGCAATACTACTCACCATGCATCCTCGCTCTTTTGGCTGCAATACCCTCCTGGGTGGGAAGTGGGAGAGAAGTGTCCACAAACCTCTGAAATTTAAAATCATACACATATTTTTACAGACAAAGCATCAGCTGCTAAAACACAAGCTGTTTCAGACAGATAATAAAGGATTTTGTTAATTTCAGATGCAGCAGCAGCTGTTGTTTGTTGTCGAAATATGACAATTTCAATCATAACTTAACTATTAGGCAATCTCTTGCCTACTATCTGACTACCCCATTAGGCCATCTGGTTGTCAACTTAAGATGGATGTGGTATGTAATGCTCACATCTGTTTGCTTATCTTTTCCTCTTTTCTTCGTCACCTGTCTTTCTTTGTCCCTGTCATCCACCCTGACTGGGACCAACCCTCTGATCAATGACTCTGGGCGTAGGCAGTTATCTGAGGCTCTGACTGGCCACGATGTGGTGCTGCTCACCTCACTCTTCTCCTCTCTGTCTAAAGTGGATGTCTGCAGACCATGTAACTGGAGCATACAATTATTACATTTTTTTCTTCACACTGTGAGCATGTGTGATTGAGCTGAAAATCATGTAACCTCCTTAAAAGAAATATATTCCATGATACAATCTTCTCCTGACAGTAGTTTTTGTCCAGTCTTTGTCTAATGAAAAACTCAACTGTGACACTGCCTGCAGTAATCCTGGTTGAGGGATTGTAAGCACTCCGCTCACCTCTCTCTTGTTTTCTGTTGTCTGCATGACCAGTTGCCCTGCCTTTCGCTCTGGCTCTTCCGCAGGCTGAATGCTCTGTGAGTAAAACACACTCTAAAAACTGCACTAAATCTGATAAGAATCTGCTGTGTATAGCTTTGTTAATCATCATATACACTCACCTCTACACGTGTCTCTATGCCATCTTTTTCTGGTGACTGTGTGAGCAGGTCATACAGATGCTGCTGCTCAGTTTCTTGCAGAGCGGTGCAAAAGCTGCTAAAGGCTCTGGGCCCTCGTTTTGGTAAGAGCAGTAGCAAAAGCCAGCTTCGGTTCTGAGATGTTTTCCCAGCCTAGAATAAAGGAGATCAGATCAAAAAACTAAAGATCTCTGACACAGCTTACACCTAATTGTCATTTGATTTACTTCACTCACTATTTCACCCACTGCTGACTCTCCATGTCAACAAGATCTTTCCACACAATAAAATGACATGCATTCAAACACCTGTGGCTGTGTATTGGGAGCATCTCAGGTGGTAATCAATAATGTCAAATGGAAAGAAATCAATGCATTTTCATGGGATTGCTTTAAATGACAATCTTCGACTTTGCATCAGTCACAAATACTTCCATGTTGACATCATATTGTTTAAACTATAATTTACAGCAGCTGGCAAAAGCCATGCTGGTGGCAATGGCAACAATACTTCACTTGATGAAAATAACCACATGCATGTACATAATCTCTTAGCAGAATGGCTGCAAATGGACCACCACTGGCAGTTATATCACAATAAAATTCAACATCAACACTACTACAATCATTTCAACTATTTATATAGGAGTTATACACTGTTATCTGGTTTCATTTGGTAGCAAACTGCCACAAATCTGTAACAACGAAATAAGTTGTTCATATGGTGTGACAACAATATTAGCACTAGAGCTAACCTCCTCAGAATAATGCAGGAAGAATCCAAATTCAGAATAAGCGTGTTTTTCCTTTTCTCATCATTTTGCCGACATTATGTGGATTCTGAATGAGGTCAAATCCTTAGTATGGGCATGATTGATAAGTGGTTCAGCCACAGTGTGATTTTGTTTAATTTAAAATATGTTTAAAGGCATAAAGAGGAAAAAGTATCTGATGTTTTACCATACCAAAAATATTAATAATTTACAAAACAAAAATTGAAAACATCCTTCTGATCATCATTGGATCCCGTAGGGGATCCGACTCCCTGTGAGAATACTCTGATTCGACCTATGGGTCTAAACTTGACCATAACCTCAACCAAAGTTGCATTTGGCCATCCAACAACCAACTGAAAGCAATATAAACAGGTGCACTTCGCATTCAATTCGTAGGCAGTTGGCACAAATTGCGGCTGGATGTTGTGATAAGCCATCACGGATAAATATGTCTCGACACATGACTGATTTTTGTTTACTACCAAAAGGGGTTAAGGCATGTCACGTGTCGGGGTTTCACATACCATGATGTTCTCTGCCATGTTCTCGGTTAGGATGTCGTTTGACTGCAGAGACTGGATGAGCATCTCATCCACCACCAGCTGTTTGCAGAGAACGGCAGAGTGTCTTCTGAGAGTCTGTTTATCGCGACCCAGCATGCCACATTCCAACATGTTGCTCGAACAAAACTAGGTGCAGGACAGATAACGAGACACGTGAAAATCCATTTCAACAAAACAGAGGCTTAACCACAGTATAACGAGGCGACGGGCAATGTCATCAACTACGGCGTCTCGGTGCAACACATACTGGAGTGTATTTATTTTTTTCTCCTTTCTGTTTTTTTGCTTCAGCACCGTTGCACCCTTTACTTTTACTGGGGTTCTCTCGGTCGGACGTGCCGCATGGCTGATATGTTGTCATAACAAAATACTTAAAAGCAAAACGAAACGGGAAAACAAGTTAACATCGTATTTGCACTTAACCCGAACACCCGTGGCTAATTACCAATGCTAACTTGCTAGCTAACTTATTTCGACTGCCCTTTTGTCTACACCTCCCCAACATTTAAGTGGGCGAAGTATAATCCTTTCCCAGCGCTTCCTCGTACCGTTTCCTCAACGGAGTGCGACGGCGTCCAGGGGAAAAAAAAAAAAAGAAAAGAAAAACTGATGCAAAAACAATTATCGACGTGATTCAAGAAACGAGAAAAGAAAACCTCGTCCTTAGTATGTAAACCAACTTCCGCGGGCCAAGACTGTTGTCTGAGCGTCGGGACCAATGAGAGCACGGTTTATTTTGAGTGACGTTTCAGCCGAACCAATCGCCTGGGTTCTTACAGGCGGTCGCCGTCTGCAACACAACCCCAGTCAAATAATGGATTCACGGGCATTTTGAATTCAAATCCCCTTTTCCCATAAATGAATGGCCAATAGATAATAAGCGCTTCGAAGACGGACACAAACAGCCCTCTAATAGTTCGCCATGTAACAGGAGGAGACTGTTATTGGCTGTAAAGAAAGAAATGGAGGATAATCGGTGTCACAAAAGCACACACACAATTATTTAGGATGTGTAATTGACAGAATGTAAGGATGTTTTTGTTTTTTTTTGTTTTTGTTTTTTTTTTCCAGTTTACCACGGTGTTTCTGTTTCGTTTTATTTTCTATAGAATGAAAGAAGGAATGAAAGAGAGGAGAAAGGAAGAAATTGTAAACATCGATAAATGAATCCATCGTTTTTGTGAAAATGTGCGACAAATTATAAAAACGGTTTCTGTCAAAGGTGGTATTATAGCTTAAGATAAGAAACAGCAGCCGCCTGTAAGTGCTGAACAATATGATTACCTAAATATGAATTATAACAAATTGTAATCCATTGATAACCAATGATTATAGTGAAGTATAGTATTCCAGTGATAATCAACTGATCCTCGTGGTCATGACCAAAAATATGCAGTGTTATACAGTTGTTACAAAACATATCTGAAGATGCTTGCATCCATCTGTGTCTCCAGTCTACTCATAACCATTTTTAATCTAGAACAGTGATGGCAAATAACTTAGTTCATTTACAAAAATATTTTACTCAAGTACAGTTTTTAGTTCTTTTTGTTTAAGTATTTCAGTTTTATGCTATTTTATACTTCTGATCCACTATATTTCAGGAGAAAATGTTATACTTTTTACTCAACTACATTTATCACACAGCTTTACATTGAAAGGAAGGGATAAGCTTGGACATTATTATGCATTGCTATATAGAAATCAAACCAGCTGGTCCCCTTATCAACGTCAAATGTTTCATTTTAAAAACAGCTTAAACCTCAAATGGACAAAAGTCACCAATATTTTATAAAACAGTAAAAATTTGAGAAAAAAGTCCAAGACATGAATTAAAATTTGTGAGCAGAACTTTGTTTTTTCTTCTTTCCTCCTCCTTCCTTCCTCCATTAATCCTCTCACGATACTTTAGATTTATCATGTGATCCTTTGGAGGGTGCCCGACTCCTTCAGTGGGAACCACCGGACGGAACTACCTAACTGTATATAAAGTATTTAAAACTTGTCCCAACCAGACCCAATATAACAGCAAAATATTACTTAACTATTAAAGCATTCTAATCTGATAATATGATACAGTATATTATAAGATAATATTCATGGGGGCATTTTCCTACACAGTAACCACTTTCACTATGATAGATTAAGTACATTTCACCAATAATATTTATATACCTTCTTTTACCTAAGTTATATTTTAAATGAGGGCCAAGTAATGTTAAGTATTTTTACACTGTGTTATTTTTACTTTTTCTTAAAGTAGTACTTTTTTCATTCCTGGTCAATAGACATATGATAAAAAGCTTTTTAAATGTTGCAAGTGAGGTTGGAAAGTGATGGATTTTTACTTTTATCTTTTACTATTGTCCAAAATTTTGCTTACCCCTTTTACCAACCTAACAAAAATTATTTAATTCAGATTTGCAGGTAATAGAAATAATGTAATTTGCATGATGTGAGACACCATTTAAATGTGCGCACCTCCTTTCTTTTTGTCTTCCTCTCTCTCTCTCTCTCTCTCTCTCTCTTTCCTGAGGTCTATCTCACCCACCCCTGCTGTCTATCTTCTCACCCTCACCATGTGTGCTGTCAATAATTGATGATCTCTACCGACTCAAAGGGTAACTGGCCCCGGAGAAAATATCTCACCCATTTCTTTATTTATTTAAAAGTCTTTCTTTTAGCTCAGCCAATCCAAGAAACCACCACAAGTATTCATTAGAGCACTAGAATCGATGGCATAAAGGAGCCTGACTGTGTCTCCTAGTTTTGGATGGTTGCCTCACCTGTGACCATGAATGAGTTAATGCTGTATGTCTGCCTGTCTGGATGACAGCAGGAAAGAGGGGAGGAAAGGGAAACTTAAATGAGAGGCAGGGGGCAGGGAGAAGGAGGAGTGACAGAAGGATAGAGTGAATTAATTCAACCTCAGCCAGCCCTGATTGACTCGGCTACAAACTGACATGTTCAAACACTCACAGTGACGCCAAAGCCGTAGAGAGAGAAAAGAGGAATGAAATGTCCTTCTCCAGAAAGAGAAGTTTCACTTTTGGGGCATATGGAGGGTGAGTAAAAAAAAACTATTTGTCTCATAATAGGATTGACATTCTCTACAAATAGTCAAGTGAGTAGCTACAAATACTGACTCAATAACATTATTTTAGTGAGTAATATTGTCATTTTAAGATCATTCGTTTTCCACTCTGAGTAGTTCTCACTTCCTTGTTTACAGTGTGGACAGATTCATGTGTGGGGATGAGACAAGGTGAGGTTTTATTTTACACTGTATTGCACTTGTTTTGAGTTAAAATTCAAGCTGTATTGTATAATGTAGGAACTGAATGAGAAGCAATGAATTGCACTGTCTTGTGCAAATCAACTTGTTGCTGCAGACGTGAATCTGAAGAAGACAACTTACTGGACCTCCTGGACTCTCCTGACAGTGAGAGCAAGCCATTCCTCCCTGCCAGCAGCAGCAACCAGAGGGTGATATTATTATCATGTTCAGCGTTCACCTTACCCACCTCTTCTAATTAAATAAACTAAATGTATTTCCATACACTGTGTTCCTGAGAAGTCACTATCGACTCAAGGCTGTGTCATTTGTCATGTTCCTCTTCCTAACTATGTTTCTCCTTCCTTTTCGCTCCATCTGCATTTCTGGCTGACGTGGCTGTCTGTTGTTTATATCAGGACACAGAGCTTTTTGAAATCATTGAAAAGCTGCAGGTGAGTTACAGTATGGTCTTGAGTTGTGTGTGTTTGTGTGTGTGTGTGTGTGTGTGTGTGTATGCGTGTGTGTCCAGTGATGCCAGAGCTGTTTTTCATCATCATTGCTCCTTTTTCCATCAGGGCAGCAGGATTGACGAGCAGCGGTGTGAATTCCCTCTGCCTCTGAAGGTTAGTCTCAGCCGGAGAATTGAAAACACAGTGCTGACTCCATATACGGATGTGATACAGTGTGTTTGTTGACACTGACCTTTTCACGCTCACTATAGCATTTGTCCCCCAAACAACCAGCAAGACAGGCCCTCATCAGCATTATCAGGTGCTCCTTTGTGTCTATTTTAGTCTCAGATTTTAACAATAGGAGGAGAACTGCCACTCATTCTTCCATCAAAGTTCGGGGGCTACTGGATTGAACCCCCACTGGAGAGGCTTGTAGATGTGAGTCCCACCTCTTCCCACTATGGCCTTGATCCAGAGAGTTATTGCATCATGGAAAGAGATGGAGAAGCCAAAGTCTACCACAAGTTTTTCCGCTCAAGGGTTAGTAAATTTCATATAAAGGTTTGTCTAGATTAATAAAATTCACATATTTAAAAACTAAGTGTATAAATAGTCATTGTGCAAACTCAAGGAATGCATCACTTTGCCCTTGTAGTACCATCACTCATTCACAGCAGTGGATCCATCTTTGGGGCCGCTGGTTCTCTCTGTGTGTTTAGAGGAAGAGGAGAATAAGCTACGGGTGATACTAAGGTTGAGCTCTCTGGCAATTTAAGCCATTTTTGTTATTATTCTCAGCAGCAATTAACAAAAGCATTTCTCAGAGCACTATCAAAAATGTGTTTTGCCATTGTTACCTCACTTGGATGTTTGAGCTTCACTATGCAGAATGATGTGCTGATGTGAATTTTTGTGAAACGATGGAGAAGTACATGTAATTCAAAGACAAAACTCTTAGGAAATTGATCCGAATCATTATTTAAAGCAGAGTATACCTATATGGCTTAAAACATGTCTGAAGGGGATCTTGAATTATCTTTGAATGCCCTTGTATGTAGCAGTTGTTTATTCCCAGCAGCGGCATTGTAGAAAATTTTCATTTTTTCCCACAGAATGAAGGAGCAATCTTTGCATGGAGTTTTCTTCATGTCTCTCTTCCCCAATGTTCCATCTGCCATCGAATTAGCAAAGGTACTGAAATACTTACTCGGAAAAAGTATTCAGATTTAATACTGAAGTAAATGGAAATATCCCACTATATTCAGGAACCAAGAATATAAACATTATCAGTAAAAATATACATAGGGTATCATGCAAAAGTTCTCATTGTTAATTTTTTAAAATTATGAAATATATTGTTTGATCATTTTCATTGATGCATTGACATGTAAGAAGCATTCAAGTTTTTATTTGTTTGAGGCGCATTCTAACAACTTTATATATTTTTGGGTAGTTACAATTTATGATAATTCATCATATTTTACAAACTGATCAAAAAGAACAACAATGTAACTAAATTTACTTAGATGCTTTCAGTCACTGGTAAATGGTTAATAAATAGATGCCTAATAAGTAAAAATGATGTTCTTTTTAGACGCTCTGTGACAGGGTGACTGTCTCAAAGTTTGAAGTAGTCAGCTACCTCAAGGTAATGTTCTAAAATTACTAATTACTACTAAATTACTAATTACTTATTTTTTAAAAACCCACTAATTTTAGACAAATCATCTGAAAGCCGATCTCCCTCTCTCATCCCCCAGGCTCCAGAACTCATAACTGCATTCGACGAGCACAGAGTTTCTCCGAATTTTAAGTTTGGCATTTTGTACCAAAAGGAAGGGCAGGTAAGGACTGGTGCTTAACTTCATAATGTCCTGTATTTTTCTGAATAAAAAACACTGAAATATGCCATCATATTATGACTACTTCCTCTCAGACACCATGTGTCTGTCTCTCTAGTTCACTGAAGAGGACATACTCAGTAACAATGAAGAAAGCGGAGAGTTTAAAGAGTTCCTGTCCATTTTGGGAAAGACGATTCAGCTGCAAGGCTTTACTGGGTAAAATTTAATGTTGTAGAAAATGTAGAAATGATAAATACAAGTGTGTAAAATCACATTTTTTCTTCTCCTCATTCCTTTTCCTCAGGTTCAGGGGGGGCCTGGATGTGTGCCATGGTCAGACAGGAAGTGAAGCAGTCTTCACTTCCTTTCATGGAAGAGAAATCATGTTCCATGTCGCAACTAAACTGCCTTTCACACAGGGTGACCCACAGCAGGTTAGTTTCTGTGATTCTCCGCCTGTTCTGCATTGATGATTCATAACTCCATCTCTCTGAGGATATTTTTAGGAGAGTTTACTTACACACATTTTTTTTCCCTCTCCCTCTCCTCATCATCCTTCACAGTTACAAAGAAAAAGACACATTGGAAATGACATTGTAGCTTTGGTCTACCAGGAGGGCAAAACCGCTTTTCTGTCTGATGTCATCAAGTCTCACTTCCTGCACTGTTTTCTGGTGGTCCGGAAGATTCAGACAGGGGGAGCGACAGGTGGAGCTGCTTTCCAGGTGAAGAAAAGTAGAGCAGCCATTTGAGATACCCATCAAACCAACAATATGTCAGATAATATCCATTGATTTAACGTAAACAATTAGCATGAAAACCTTTTTTGATGAGGAGACCTTAAATTTGGAATTTTTGATCAATATATGGACTTAGTAGGATATTTTAAAGTAGAAAAATAAACTTGTTGCCATTTCCTGGTGAAGTATTTTTTAATATATCAGCAGACATATTTTATATACTGATATCAGATCTTTGATGAGCTAATATTTGCTCATTACATCAGCCCAACCAGTTTATTAGTTTTACTCTAACAATCTTTTCTTCTCTTCTCAGGTGTCTGCCACAGCTAGAGAGGATGTTCCTCTTTTTGGTCCGGTCATCCCAGATCCTCCCATCTTTACAGATGTATGAAACAATGCAAAGTTTCTGCTGAGTCAGCTGCTTTAACATGTCTCAATACTTCAAAATGCCAAATTAGAATTTGTTGCCAGGTTTTATACTCTCTTCTCTTTTGCTTGCCTGCCCATGCCCCTTGTCCTCTTTAATGACTGACTCAGTTAATGTTGTCTTCCCTGAATTTTTATACTTTAATACATTTTTGAGATACTTCACAAGTCTTGGTTTCCTGTGTCCTGTCCTTTAGCACGCTGTGTTGAGAGAATTCCTTCTGACCAAGCTCATCAATGCAGAAATTTCCAGCTATAAGGCTGAGCGCTTCAGAACATTAGAGGTAGAGAGAAAAACAGCAAAACATCCGTGTTTTAACTGTATCAGCATTTTCTTGCTAATATTGGTCTCTCTGCCCTATTTGCCCCCCCCCTTTTTTTTACAAAGCTCCGGACTCGTTCCTCGCTCCTTGAAAGTTTGCAGGCTGAACTCTCCACCCGTTCCAAGCGCATGATGGGGGATCCAGCACTGTCTGCTCTCACCTCTTCTGAAAGCATACAGGGGGCGTCTGAGGGGAGTGGAGGATTCATTGAAAACTTTAAGGTGAACACTGGCCCCACTCATCTTTGAAGTTTCAGAAACTCTCACATGTGCCATTTTAGATTTACAATTTTGCCTTCCAATTTCTCTTATTAGAGAGCTATTAGAGTGAGGAGCTATTCTTTGGAGACTCTTGGGGTACCCAAGAAGACTGGTGGCAGTGTATCACAGAAGCCAAAGGTAAAAAAAAACCTACAAAGAGATAGAGGATGTTTGAATGAAATAAGGCTTGATTTAATAATCTTTTTCTAACCTTCTTTACAGACAGAGAAAGATGGAGAGAGGTAAGACTCATAAAAACAGGAGAAAAATGTATCTTTCGTACAGTTTGATCAAACAATAAAGACAAAATTATACTGTTTTTCCATGGTTTTCAGTGACAAATCTCCAGGAACATTGTATGCACTTGCTGACAGTCTGGGACTAGCTGAACTCAAAGATCAAGCAAGTCCTCAAGAGGAGACTAAAAGAGAAATATGAATTTGTAGATTTTAGACATAAATATACATAAAGACACTGATAGCCTTTGGGGTTACTACTTTGTTAGCCAGGTGGATGTAAATACAGTGTAAAAGTAAATAGTATTTCTGAAATTATACATATTTTCCTGTCATAGCTGTTGTATTCTATATTAATAAGAATCTTTGAAATTGTATTTTCAGTGAAATGTACAACATATAAAACTACAAAGAAAGGCTTAAAGAAAACAATGAGCTCACTTCTCTGTTATTAAATATTAGTCTTTTGTGTGAAGTTAAACTGATTTCCTAATGGAAATCAGTTTAACTTCAACGTAGGATATAAAGACAGCTGAGGGGAGGACACAGATATGGAGACCAGCAGAAGAAATTAAATTTAAAGGATGGCCTTAATGGTACCAATAAAAACATGATCGGTACTTCGTAAAAGCCAATTGATGGACTAGCATGTTAGAAGGAGAATGGCCTGTTGGATTTAAAATACAGTGCCTCAGTTCCACCAATGCGAACACCTCTGTGGTTATTTATGTAACTCTGTTGCAGATATTAGAGGAGAAATCTGAGGTGTTTCCTGCACGGACGTTAGTACAAGCTATATAATACATACATGTGGTATTTATATCCATAGAGAATCATCATGTATAGACAAGACATTTTAGTTGGAATAATCCCATATTATAAAGATGACATAGTACAGGTTTTAGTGGTTTGAGATTCCTGCAGGTCTCCGACTGTACATGTTTGGAAAAGCCAGTGAGGATGTGGATATACTGGTCCTGCAGTCACTTAAATAACAAATGACTCTTTTTGAAGGTCAAGTCCAAAGTAAAAAGCCTACCTGCATGATAATCAAAAAAAAAGGGGCAGGGTCTAGAAGGAGGTGGCAATCACTACCCTTATGAGGTTTCCACTCTTCTTTACTCAAGCAAACACACAACCGAACTGTAAATACACTGTAATCAGCCAGAGTAAATCCAGCATGTGCTGATACTGCAGTGTAAAGAATGTTGTGTCTATGATGAGGAGTCAAGGAGAAAATGAGTAGGGGAAGAAGTATCAGATCTTCTACTTGTGTAAAAATAATCTCTTAAAGGTAACAGTCTGGATTTAAAATTTTACACGGGCGAAATCAAAAAGCATTATTCAAGAAAAATATAATGAATGACATCACTGATATATTATTACTGATGCTGTAATATGTATGCTGAATTGTATTTTTTTTCTTTAAGCCACTTGCAACAAATTTGTAATGTTGGGTTATAAAAAAAATAAAGATTGACTTAAATCTGACTTGATGATGTGAAATCCTAACCTTCACAATAACTATTAACTACAGGTGTTAAAATGAATGTTTACATGCACTCAGAGGGCAGTTTAATCGGTTCTCATAGCTAAAACTAAAGCAGTCTAATACAACAGCCCTACTGTAAATCAGACCGTCATGACAGTAAAAAGTTTCTACTATACTGTACATCCCATTTATATTAAGAAGGGCAGGTGTATATACACGGGCTGTCCTTATCACAAAGTACAATTCAACAGCATCGCAAAATTCAGCCTTCAAAATGTCTATTAATTTGAATCGGTTTAACCACAAATTGAACTTTATAGAATTTATTGTCTATTGTCTATTAAACCGCCAACTGAGTGTACATAATAATGAACATATGAATGATTACAATAAAGTGAAATGTAGTGAAGTAGAAGCATCTTGGAAAAATATATAGTGGTTTAATTTTCTACTTGAAGAAGAAAAAGGAAAAAAAAAAAAGGTTTATGAGAGAAAATTTTGTCTTTGTTGTTTAAAAATTATTCAAACTCCGGTCCAGCAGGTGGAAGTAATACACCAGTGCCACGTCTCGCCGAGAGGAGGAGGAAGAAGTAGAAGAAGAAGACGACGATGAAGAAGAAGAAGAAGAAGAAGAAGAAGAGTGACTTGTAGTTGTACTTGTCCCGGAGGGGGGCAGTACTGTGTCTAGCTAACCGTGGCTAACTTAAAGCTGTGTTTAAATCAACAAATCATAAAGACCAACAACAAAAAAAGAAACTTTACTTCTACCACAAGTCTGTGGTTGGAGTTGCGTTTGACGCATTGTCGCCCGACGTGGCTGTAAACGTTACACCGAGCATCCCCGTCGTCAGGTCGGTTGAACTTTGACACACTGAGCGGCGCAGTGCGTTGCCCCCGCTCTCAACCAGAGGAGACTCGTCTTTATTCATTTTTGCCATTGCCTTTGCGTTACAGTTAACAAAACACCTTAAGGCTTGTGTTACTACGAACTAAAGTACAGACTCGAAGATGACCTCCAAGAAAGTGGTCGAGTTGTTCTACGATGTGGTTTCTCCATACTCTTGGCTCGGCTTTGAGGTTTGTGCCTGTTTTACGTAGTCGGCTTCAATAACAGAACCACAGACTTTTAGAAGGAATTAAGTTGCTGTTGCTGTTGCTGCTGTTGCCGTTTTGTTTACAAAGGTAATTTTGTCTTTACAGGTCATGTGTCGCTACAGAAATATGTGGAACATAGAGCTCAAACTGCGCCCTGCTTTTCTGGGTGGCGTCATGCAAGGATCAGGTGAGTAAAGACTGGATACCTGTGAACTCTTGCAGGGTATGTTGCATGTTCATTATCCACGGTCATCACTGTCCTTATTCCTGTCCTGCTTTATGTGTCATGACAGGCAACAAGCCTCCTGGTTTGGTTCCAGGCAAATTTGCCTACATGACCAAGGATCTGAACCGCCTGGCAGAGTATTTTGGTGTTCCCTTGCAGCCTCCATCTGACCCCTTTGACGCCATGTTCAAAAAAGGTACATACAAGTAGGATCTGATGGAAACAGTAAAGTTTGTAGATTAAACCATGACTGGGCTAACCTGTGTGGGTGCCCTGGAACATGGACATACGCTGTCGTTATGGCAGACAGTCGGTTATTTATTTCTGACGCTTATTTACGAGCAACATCAACGTTCAGTTGGAGTTGTGTTTCTGCCCAGCCGATGAAGTAAAGTAAAATCCAATAAAAGTACAATCAACCAAACTGTTACAGCATGGTGATTCTGGGTCTTGGGTAAACCAGCCTTGCACATGACGGTAGTGGTACAGTTTCTTTGTTGAGAAAAGTTAATAATTCATTTAGTTTCAGGTTTTCCACTTTTTTCTTTTGCTAGGCTCCTTGTCTGCAATGCGATTTGTGTTAGCAGTACAAGAGAGGGAAAAGGGTGGCGACAAACAGGTGGAGCAGGTGTCCCGGGAGCTATGGAGAAGGATCTGGAGCGAGGACAAAGACATCACTAAACCTGCATCACTGTCTGAGGTACCAACCTATCTGGCCAGGTTGCATTTTAAAAGATTAAGAAGCACTATTTATTTAATTTTGTCACAGTTTTACTGTTTGTTTTTCTTGCAGGCAGCGAAAAAAGCAGGTCTGTCTGACAGTGAAATTAAAGACCTGCTGGAGCTGTCCACCACGAAGGAGCTCAAAGACAAGCTGAAAAGCACAACACAGGATGCACTTGATTATGGGGTCAGTTGTCCTGCAGCTGTCCTTGTGGATTCGGACAAGAGAGACAAGATATTGCTATGTAACAAACAAAATCTCTCTCATTGCCTCTTCCTCAGGCATTCGGCTTCCCGCTGGTGGTGTGTCATGTTGATGGAAAGCCAGAGATATTTTTTGGATCTGACAGATTTGAGCTCATGGCCAACTGCATTGGTGTGAATACTATTGTACTGTGCATGATTTACAAACACATATAATGTAAAACTGACAAGGTAAAGATAAAAATGACATTTGACATTGTTTTACTCTGTTGTCGCACTAACTTGAGGTCACCCTTGGTAAGAGAATCAGATAAATCTTAGATGTAAATACATTGCTTTAGACAGACTGCAGACATAGATAACTTTATTAACATTTGACAACATGACAAACTGTCTGGCGACTTTTCTCTTTTCTTCCTGTGGTTTGTGCATTGTTCAGCATCTCATTAGCAATTCAAGATGAAGTTGTCTGAGATCATTGTCCAGTCTCATTTTATTCTCTGTTACAGGGGAGAAGTGGCTGGGACCTCAGCCCAACAAATCAGCTGCCAAGCTCTGAAATGAAAGCTGTCTCCAGACTCGGCTCAAAGATTCTTGGATTTGTGCCACAATTTAATGACATCTTTGATTTTCTCCAATACTTCAGAATTCATATTCTGTATACCGTGCCTTCTGAAACCAAGCAGTAGATTTCCCCAAGACCCAATAAAAAAATAAACACTGTAGATACTGTAAAATACTATTGTACTGTTTAATATGGGCCAATTAAAAAGGATGGGAAATTACTGGCATTCTTTTCTCTGGAAATACAATGTGTGTTAGAAGGATTCGGTCATTTATTCTCTGCTACACAAAAATGTACAGCTGTACAAAATGTATTTCAATAATGCCATATTTGTAGCCTTTATTCGTAGCTTAATATGAAAATACAAATGGTTTCTAAAATATCATTTGTTGTGTGCGTTTTGTATTAAATGTAAAGTTGGACTGGATTTTGAAGTCAGCAAACCAGTTTTGTCCAAATATTTAAATTCACTAGAAACCATAACCTCTTCCAAGTAATTTAAAATACATTTTTGACAAATAAGTCTGTCAAGAATGTCCTGAGTTTAAACCACTTGGCAGGTGAGAAGAGCCTTTTCTGTGTAGGTTTCTCTCCCACAGTCCAAACACATGAAAGTTAGGGAGATAAGAAACAAAAATACCCAAAAACCTGAATCTTAGTGTGACACAACAAAAAAACATAAATCAAAATGGCCAAATTTGGTTAGAAAATTTAAATAAAAGGTGGTGGGGAAATGTGCCATGCCTCTACTTGTATTTTGCTTGAAACATGAGGTAAAAATAATAATAAAATAGTGCATTTTCTAAACTTTAGGATTACGCTTATTGACCAAAAAAGGAGGGCTACTATTTGTTTTAAGTTTACACTCTAGATTCTTTATTTCTTCACTCTGTTTTACTTTTTTATTAGTAAAACATTTTATTGCATTTATAAATGACATATAATTAAAACATTATAATGAATGATTTTCAGTCTGCTTTATTTCTTGAATGACATTTATTAATCTTTTATTAGTAACCTCCTCCCCCTGATGCTTTGTTGCTTTGCTTTCCACAGCTTTCCTTATTTGAGTTTTTGAAATATTTCTACTAAATCAGAAGTTGGTTATAAAAATGTAACCACTCACAAAAAGAGTCAAGGAAAAAAATGGATACTTTCATCTGCTATACTTGGTTAAACTTGAAAACTACATTTGACATATATCAGTGTTTCAGTGGCTTTTCATTGCCTGATATTAGTTTAATTTAACAAAAATGTTCTTTTCAGGGAGATTTGCTTTTAATCAGACTGACTACTATCTCTAGTATTACACATGCATCCCAGGAACTTCTCTTTTACCAAGAAATCAATATCCCCGTATTTATGGAAAAGTTGGTACTTTTATTCTTCATTGATTTTATTTATTTGGTATATATATATATATTTTTTTTTTATTTTGCTATATATATTTTTCAAAGTGTGGGATTATGTATGTATACATGACGCCTATACTTGGAGAGAAATGCAGGTTATCATTGCTGATGAAGTACTACAGACAGTTTGCAGAGCTTGTCATACGAGTTCCCAGGCAATGAGGGCCAAACACGCTTTACAAAAGACTGGAGACTAAAAAAATGACAAGGA
Source organism: Istiophorus platypterus (assembly GCA_016859345.1). Lineage (NCBI taxonomy): Eukaryota > Metazoa > Chordata > Actinopteri > Istiophoriformes > Istiophoridae > Istiophorus > Istiophorus platypterus. The sequence goes on from CM029126.1 coordinate 10,874,755, forward strand.
GCAGCAGGACCAGTTTCCCAAAACAAAGAGGAGAAAGGCAGAGCTAGAAGTAGCTGACAAATGTCGGCCTCAAAAAAAACCCCAAAACAAACTACAGAATGTGGTAAACTGTAAGAAAGGCAGTGCTCGGCTGTGGATTACCATACCTGTTATCATTGTGGTGCATCACCCCAAAAATAAGGGGGGGGAACAAAGACAAAAGAGAGAAAAAAGGAAGGGGTAAATAGTAGAACAGAGAGATATGGAGCTGGTGAGGAGGGTGGAGTTAAGAAAACACTGAAGGTGGAACATAGACAAACAGAGAGCAGCATATTGATCCCCTGAGCCTGACATATCACCTGAGAAAACACAACACAATGAAGAGCTAAACAGCACAGCACTGAACCCAGACGACACATTCAACTCTGAGGATGTACGACAAGTGCCTGACTGTGTGAAGGAGGGAAACATGAGCCTGCAGTAACAGGGTCTAACAATTTCTGTGGGATAAAAGAGACAACTGAAGGAGCAGAGGTATGAATTTTTCCACTTTATGACTCCTCTTTTACACTGTCACTCTGTCCTTTATGACATGTAGTAAATTGTTAAGGTAGCTGTGAGGTAGATTGAGCTGGTGTTTTCATGCAAGCACCTGTGTTTCGCACTCAGTCTTTCACTCTTACTGTGATAATCAAGACATTTCTTTTCATTGGTTTCCCTTTGGGTGTATAGAACAACACTAGCATTAATGTGTCAAGAAAAATGCAGACGAACAGGTTTGGACAGCTCGGATTTGACGTAACAGGATGATCATGGGGCTGACTTGTTTCCCTGTGTGGTTGTAGTGTCGTTTTTGTTCCTAGACACTGCATCTAAGACAGCTGGGAATTCAGACATACAGTATAAAGATGTCTCTGTGAAAAACAGTTTTTCCTCCCCCTGTAAATAGTGAAGTGCTTTTAGTCTGGTTAAACTAACTCATATAACACTATATCATCTGTAAGATTGACCAACTAAAGAGGTCTGTGCTGTCCAAAAAGATCAATGTTCTGTGTGATGGAAGAAGACACAGTGACGTGTCAGATTTTTTTAATTCTGATTACCTGGAAGAAAATGTTTTTCCAACCTCAGAGACTGTGAAAACTTCCTCACCTCAGTTATGGCTGTTCAGACACCTTCTGATACTGGTTACCTTCAAGTGTCACGTCACTAGTCACGGATTCAGCCTCAGAGACAAAACGGAGTTCGGGACTACTAGTCACTTTATCTGTTGTTTTTAAGAATTTTCATCTATTTTGTTTTTATTTTAATCTAAAACAAAGATTGAAATGGCTTTTCAAAACAGAAAACATCTCGAGGCCAATACATAACAACTGTAACCATATGGAAATACTTGAAACCCACTAAATATGAGGTTTTGACTGTGCGAACAGTGCATGAGGAATGGACAAAAGTGAATGAAATATTCTTGGCAGCATTTCTTTAATCCTCTCTCTTTTTACACTCGACAGGATGGCTTCATTATCAGAAGCAGACTTCCACTGTGAACATGGAGATACGATCTGTGGTAAGTTTATCAGCAGAGGTAGACCTGGCCTGGTCTGACCGTCCGAGGCCTAAATGTTTACTTACGTCGACAGATGAACGAACATACCATCATGCTGTCTACAAACATGTCTGCCATGCCACTGTGAGCTCAGTTAACCAAAGACGTGCTGATTGATTATAAAGGCTGCTGTGTCTTTTTCTGTTTGCAGAGATCCGTGTCTATGAGCAGGAGGTGATCATAGTGCCCGTCTTGCTGTTGGCCAGCTTCCTGGTCACTCTGGTCTTCATCTTACTGTTGCGCTTCTGTCCGGACAGAGTCGATCGCATCCGTCCACAGGCCTCAAAGTCGGCCTCCAGGAGGACGCTGCATGGTATTGATGGTAAGACACTGGAGAACACATAGTAGTTAGCCTCCGTTAAAATAATATTGTGCTTCATGTCAAAGTTAGCGAAAGTTTTCAGGAGATGTAGTGAGATATGTGCAGTTGGCTTCAAAGCAATCATCAGATTAAAACGTGCAAATTCTAATTGCCATTGGGCAACACTATTTAGCATGAATAAGCACTATATAAACATTTAATAAATGCTTCATAAGATGCAGCAGTAAGCAGATATAAATATTTATTAAAGAACGTTTTCACATCTATAACCACCATAAATGGATGCTCAAAGGACAATGTATGAAAATATTATAATGAATGACAACATAGTAAAACAGTGTTGTAATATTAAAAAAGATGTCCTTATAGTAGATGTTATAATTGTTGTGAAATACTGTACATTAATGAGAACTTAAAATATCCTTATAGCTGTATACAACTACATTATAGTGTGTTACAAAACATTTATTAAATATGTGTTTACTCCTTATAAATGTTAAACAAAGGGATTGAAAGTAAACTATTACAATGTTTTATTTTACCTATCCAACATATCCGTGTGCTTGATATCAATGTTTTACTTGGTGTTTGTATGATCGATCGATTATACACTCAAGGAAAAGAAATAGATCATGTGTTTGTTTTTGTTTTTTTTTATATCAAACTGCAGAGCTGCATTCTTGTGTTTTTGTAAAGCAAAGAAAGGAGGTTTACTATTCACTTAATAATATATTTTACCCCCTGGGATCAATGCTGGTTTCATTTAGGCATTTTTTTTAAACACTGCACAGAGACTAATAGTTCTATTAACTTATTCTCATGTAAATCATTGTACTAATCTCTAATAATAATTATTATTCACCTTCTCTCTCTCTCTCTCTGTCTCATTACTATCTGTCCGTAGCTCCACCAGGTATCAATGTCTTAGAGCACGAAAGCATCGCACTGGACATGCCCATATCCTACTCCACCTTCCATCCCCCAAACACCTACTCTTCAAAAAACCTTTCCATGTCACCCACTCTCCCGCCAACCCCCCCGCCGCAGCCCTTCAAGCCTAGTTTCACTCCCATTGTCCAGCCAAGGGAGTTGCCGCGCCAGAGGTTGCCAGAGTCCTTTAACCTGGTCACCCATCTGCCTGCTGCCTTCTCCCTGCGCTCCGACTCCACTGTGTCCCTGTACAGGGCCCGTATGGATAACAGGAATGTGGTACTGCGGGTGCTAAATGGTAAGACGGTTAAATTTGCCCTGGCATTAGTGAGTAAATGATCTCATTCTCATCTGACTTCTACTGTGTTTCTTTTTCACTCATCTCCCTGTTAAATTTACACTCTTTAGACTCTGCTGATGCCACAGAAAGACACAGCTTCCTGGGCTTCGCCTCCTTTCTGGCCCAGCTCGGACCCCATCCATTCCTGCCAGAGCTTCTCGGGGTGGTCTCCCTACGAGCTCCCCTGGTTACAGTTGTGGAGGAGCTGGAGAACAGAGACCTGCTCAGCTTCCTGTGGAGATGCCGACAGGTAGGAAGTGTGAGGTATATTTTTTTTTTACAGAGGATACACTGCTCTGATGTTTGTTAGCTCTAACATCAAACCATATTATTGAAATAAATAAGGCATTCAGAAGACAAAGTATAACTTCTTATTGTGTTTGCTTTTTCAGGAACATGTGGATCCTCCATGCGAGATGACTGAGAGACGAATATTTACTATGGCCAAACAGGTGGCCTCAGCCCTGGTCAGTATGCTAGTAACGATGCCCTCACCTATTTGTAAGCTATGTTTGACTTTCAAATGAGTGACATAACTCGGTCCTGACCCTGAGCATTTATTTGTTGATAGGATTTCCCTCAAAAACTCTTTCATCATACAGTGCACCTACCCATCTCCAAAAAGACAAAAAATGTGTGTGTGTGTGTTTAATCCTGTCATTACTTTTACTTTGTGAAAAACAATTTTGTGTATCAGGAGCTATACAAAAAAAAAAATCCAAACCAAATATTTTAAAATAAAATTTGTAACAATCCTAATGATCCTGTCCCCGTGTAGAACAATCAAATTAAACTACTTTTATTCCATTCGTTTTTCACTTTTTAATGATCTCTAAGGTTACATGCTTTAAATCTGTGGAACTGCTGCTGCTGCTGCCCTCAAATCTCTTTTTCAAAATATAGACTCTGTGTGTCTTCAGAAGGATCTTTACAAATCTACTTTATTATCAGCATTAATAGGAGATGTGGAAATCAACTGCACAGGCTTGTTTAATCCTGAGATGCCCATGTCTTGTTGCCCAATCAGGAGTTCCTTCACAGCAAAGATCTTCTCCACGGAAACATCCGTGCCCGCAGCATACTGGTCAGCAGGCAGTTTACGGCCAAGCTTTGGGGCCTGTACGGGGTCTACACGAGGAAGAACCAGGGAGCTACTCAGAGGGATGATCCCAGCATGAAGAAATGGCAGGCACCAGAGGTGTTAGCCAAGAGGCCTGCAAGTCAGAGCAGTGACATGTGAGTTCTTTTTATACCTCTATGTATGCTAAAATTCAAATTAAAACTTTGAAAGTTGCTATGAAATCCCTAGTGTAGGGCATGAAATGTATGTTCTCTATGTTTATTATATGGAACATTTACTTAATGAAAGACTAACCATTACTTTCACGTGTGTGTCCCTGTCTAGCTGGTCATTTGGCATCTTACTGTATGAAATGGTGACACTGGGTAAGTTAAACTGTAACTTTTGAGAAAAGTTTATTAATAATGGATTGACCCATAAATGTGCCAACTAGAACGGTAGGACTATCTACTACTTGGGTAGTGCAATGTAATATACATTTCTCAACACTCTGACATTTTTCCATACCATTTACACTTTCACTCACTTTAATACAGTATCTCTGGATGCATTAAGCAATTTTAGGCAATGTTGAAAATCGAATAAGCAGGACTCCTTAATATCAATGTTGGATTTTAGAAGGATTTATTGAATCAATGTAGTAACGTACCTTCAACTGTATGGTATTTAATTTGCTGAACAGACATGTCCATCTATCCATAAAGAGTTTCTCTATCAATTTTCTCAAAATTGTATTATTTTACACAACAACACGGATACTGCAATGTAAAAGTACATTGAGGATTTTATCCTTGTTCCTCAAACCTGCCTATTACATTTATTATTTTCTCTTCAGGTGAAGCTCCATTTGCAGAAATCTCAGTTAATGAACTTCTACAGTTCCATCAACGAGGGAAAAGCCTGAAAAAACCTCCCAACTGCTCTAACTTACTGTGGGTATCTGGAAAACGTACACCAATCGTGACGCAACGCATCGATTGCAGAAATTCTCTCGTTAACAAAATGTGGTCTAAAATTTAGACTATTTTCTCTCTGTTTTTTGTCTTTTAGGTACTCCATCATCAAAGGTTGCTGCAATTGGAAGGATCAAGATCGACCCTCCCTGGCTGATGTGAAACGAAAGCTCCTCTCAGGAGAGAAGAGTGCTTCCGACAAACTCATAAAGGTGTCTGGGACAGTTAACATTGAGCAGTACTTGCAGGAAGCAGGATACGGGGAATCCAACAGCTACACTGTTTTATGATCAATGCCCATCCCTGCAAAAAATAAATTAAAAAATGCACTTTTCTAAAATACCATAGAGGTGCACTTTTCCAACACAAGTCTTTCAGGTGCAATAATAGTGTTCCAGGCTCTGTGTAAGAGTGCTTCAGGCACTGAAATTGTGTTTTTAATTCTCTTATGTATTCTCATAATACAGGTTTACGCAACATAAAGGAGAAAAAATTCTCTATGGTGAAGTCAAGTCAGTTATTTACCTGTTGGAACCATTCATTGTAATCCAAGACCTTATTTGTGGGAGAAATGCATGTAGTAATTTGTATTGGTAGGCGAGGATATGTAAACTTGACAGATGTACAGCTGCTGCATTGTGAACTTGTAGTCGATACTGTAAATATATGATGGTTTACAAATGTTTACGATCCGAAATCAATACATATAAAAAGATGTAATACAAATTAATACATTTTTGTATTATTCTATATTTGGTAGGGTTGTGAAAATGAAGGACATATTAATTTAATTACGCTATTATTACACTCTATTATTACATTCTGTTTTCTCTATAAGCCAAGTGGGGAAGTGACAAACAAGAAATGAACTGAACTGTTAATATTTGAATAAAAAAAAAAAAAATCACTAGGCCTAGAATGACTTTTTCTTTCTCAAGTGGATGTCGCAGGGTATTCAAAGCATGCAGAAAACACTTCCAGTAACAGGTATTGTTTATTGGTAGTACTGCATACATGTACACAGAGCACTTCCATTCAGCCCTTGAGAGAGCAAACTGTGAGGAATACCTATTTTCAGGTAGTTAAGTTGATTAAAGCTACTAAAACTATATTGTATCCATGAAAAAATAATTTTGATTGTAGTACAAAATGGAAAAGATACAAAACTAAATTTTTAATAACTGGTAAAATAAACTAATTAAAATACCAGGCTTTTTGAGTGTCCTTTGCTTGATGTGATTGGTGCCTGGATTGAATATCTATGGTGAAAAAAAAGGAAAAAAAGAAAAAAAAAATCACAAATAACTACTAAAAAGACTGAAACATTTAAATGAGTGACTGTTGCTGACATCAGAAATCATTTCACTAAAGTTAAAGCACTGTTTGAAATACAGCAAGAAGGCAACATTTCTTTCTTTTTTTTTTTTTTTAACCCAATGGGAGAACTGTCATAGCTAAAAGACCTAGCACTGATTACTGCAGGCTGGCATATTGTATACATACAAAAGGTCTCTACTCACAATGACAGAAAAAAAGTGACAAATACTATGGACATGGATATTTCAGACTGTCCATGCACACCACTCACACATAACAGTATGCATACATGTTTTTGCACATTCGCTGTCCAGAACGTAAACTGTCCATCTCCATGTCTTCATATGATTGATGGAACATCATTATTTTGTAAAACGCATTCTCACTGTCCCTGGAGACCTCAGTCTTAGGCTTTAACTTCTTACTAACAGAGAATCAAATCCAGGTATTGATTTCAGTGAGAAATTATGAATGAGAAAACCATCTTGTTGTCTCTCTGAAGCACTGACTTCATCACTCACGCAGGCTGTTGATTGAGGCACAGATCTTGAGAGCAGGACCCAGCTTGATATTCATGGTGGATATGAGATGGTCCTCTCGCAGAAGCAGGAGAGCCTGTCCGTCTATTTCCTGTGACAGAAACTGAGCAGCCAGCTCTTCGCAACCTGAGCACAACAGAAAGATGGTACAAGTAGCACAAAGAAGACCAGGGGACATGGCAATGGCTTATAAAACTCTTTTTTTAAATCAGTGAACACCAACCTTGAAGTGAAGAGATGAACCTGCAGACCTCTTCAACGCTCCACTGAGCAGGAGTTGCTGAGAGAAAGTTAGCGCCCTCCAGTGGGAGGCTCCCGGGAGCTGAGCTGTCAGACTGAGGAGCGCTGTGGTCAGCTCTAGAGCACGAGTGAGAAGAGCTTGGGGAAAGTGAAGGAGAATCGTCCTCCTCCTCTTCTTCCCCATCACTGGACACATCCTCTGAGCGACTGGATTCAGAGTGACACTACACCCAAAAGAGCAGAAGTTCAGACGCAAAAACCATGGTGATAGCCACATGGTATAAAACAGTCCAATGTGTTACTCTGACTCTCAATGCTCTCTGACTTTCCTATGTTGTCTGTGGCACGCAAGTCAAATCAAGCATTTTTTTCTCCCCAAAGTATAAATTCTTCTAAAGATGGGTAACAAATATGAAGTTTCATTTTTAAGAAATGGTCAAATACTTTCTTTTAACAGCTGGACATTGTAGTTTTGTTTTTTTTGTTTTTTTTAAAAAAAACAAATATGACTCAAACGATAGTAAATAGCGCATTTGTTGGGGACTATATTCATCAGCGCAGCGGTACACATTTTTTTATTCTAGTGGGTACCAGAGAGTACCAAATGTTCATTTCAATAAAGGGATATGTAGTACAGTGGTGTGTTTTTAAGAATATTTGTTAAAAAAATAACAATGGGCCTTTAATACAATACATCTGGCTTTAGAAACAGAGAATGCTTGTCAGTAGGATCAGTTCGTTACTGCTTCACTACACTACTGTTTTTTTTTTTCATGTGATTGGTGGACAATAGGAAGAATATAGAATCTTCCCATTTTTATCCTTTGAACTAGGGATCTTACCTTGACAGGCAGATGTCTACTTGATACTTTATTACACGCAATATTAGAACTGTTCCTCCGAGAGGGGCCCCTGCGCCTAGCAGCGCTCTCAGTGGGTGCTGGAGGTGATGCCAGTCCTGCACCACTTCTCCCCCTGCTTGTCTTGAAGTGTTGGCTGCAACTTACATTATACCTGTGGATCCAGGAGCAGAGTGGATACTCAGGAAGACAGCTTTATCAGTGGCATCTCTAAGTATAACAATAATCAGAACAAAAAAATGAATAATGCTGCAAGGGAAGCTTTAGGATGTTAGTGTAAATCCTACCTCTTAGCACAAGTATTCGAACAGAACCTTTTTGATCCTCTGAACTGGCTGGCCGGAGCAAGGCTTCCACAGTATTCACACTTCAATACTTGAGAGGAAAAATGAAAGGACAAAACTACATTACATTTAGTAAATACTGACCATACAAAGAGGTGTATTGTATCATACTAAATCATTAAAAATTAATTTTATTCCAACACTTACGTGGAGGTCCGTTTTCTGAGCGACCAACCAGAGCAAAATCTCTGTCTTTGAGGAGTCCAGCAACCTGTCAAATCAAATATAAACCTGATAGTAAGGAACCTTTTTCACACAGAAACGTTAAGAGCCTGCGTTATTCCTATTTGAGTTCTGAATTAATATGAAATGTGTGTTTTCATGGCAGGTTGGCCTTACAGGAAAGGGTTCTGCTCCCTCCTGGATAACAAAGCCCTCTATGAGGTGTGTGAGAACTTGAGGTTTTACCACTGCCTGGGGAACAGGAGCTCTGTCTTTGTCCCCATGCCCAACTCTTGACAAGGGCAGAGGTAAGGACAGGGTGGGAGGAGATGAGAATGCAGCAGCTACAGGAGGAACTATAATGAGGATTGGAACAAAAAGGCCATAGATTGAGTTTTAACTAGATTTCAAGATCTATGGTCAGAAGTTTAAATACTGCTACTAATAATTCATGCTTGATTCAGAGATGACAAGTTGACATACCTGAATCCTTTGTAGGAGCAGGGGATAAGGGAGGAGCAGAATCTTTCATTGGTGCAGGGTCTGTAGATTCTGTTGCCATCTCATTTGGTGCATCACAGTCAGATTTTCTCTTCAGAGAACCAATGGGAGGCTTTGACTGGTGGTTATAAGTAAAAAGCAGCAGATAGTTTTAGAATTCTTATTTACACCTAACAAAAACAGTGTCAGTGTCATTGCGTCCATCCTTTCAACAACTGATCTTACCATAGCACTGTTGCTGGAGACTGTATTAACATTCCCAGCAGCTGTGTTTTCCTGGGCTGTGCTGCTTCGCGCCTGTGCCAGGGCCATAGCCTGTGTGTTTCCTGCTAAGCCCTGCCTGGCCCCCACAAGTTGAACAGGGATGTGGGGAGTGTTGTGTCCCCCAGCGGTAGCCTGGCTGTTGCTAGGTGGTGCTGGAAGAATGGGAGGTGGGTGTCTAGGAGGCAGCTGCATAGGTAAACGGTGTCCCTGAGCTGTCTTGGGCTGGATAGGCACAGGGCCTTTGTCTCCAGTAGTGTTGGCCTGTTGTAGGGGCTGCACCACCAGAGTCTGTGTGTTGACGTTGGTTTTTGGGGCCACTGAGCCGATGGGGTAGCCCTGAGTTGAGGTAGGAACATTTGAGGTGGGCACTAAGATCACAGGGGCAGCAGAGGGGGAAAGGAGGAGTTGGGAGAGAGGGAGCGCTGGGGAGGAAGTGGAGGAGGGAGCTACAGAAACAGCTGGAGTAACAGCCATGGCAGCCTGGTTTCCAGTTTTTACAGTCATAGTGTTGGTGCTGGACTGCTGAGTAAAGTTGGGTTTGGCCATCTGTTGTTGCTGTTGTGGTTGTACTTGCTGCTGCTGAGCTGTCTGGGGAAAAGTCTGCTGCTGCTGATTGATAGGAAAGCTGGCAGCATCTTTTCTCTCTGGAAGCTCAGACTTGACAGCAACTGCTCTGGGAGTGGAAGCACAGTGCAGGGTCAGGTTCTGTACCTGGGAAATAAAGAATGGAGTAGGTTGTTGGGAAATAATTCTAAACCAAAAAATATCAAAATTTGAAGACTATATGAATTTAAATATCCCAGACTTCACATTTTAGGTAGGTAATGGTACTAAAACCTGATCACTGTCCGACTGGGCACTAGCTGTAATAGGAGCAACTTCATGCTGCTGATGCTGCTGCTGTTGTTGTTGCTGCTGTTGCTGTTGCTGTTGCTGCTGCTGCTGCTGCTGCTGAGGCTGCGACTGGGCAACTGTTGCTACAGTAGCTGTTGCTGTACCACCTGGCATAAAGATGAGCTGAGAAGCAAGGGGAGCCCTGAGAGAGCGGTTGACCTATGTGAGGAACAGGACAGATAGTTAATGTTCTAAACATTAAATATTTCTGTGAATGCCTCCTTAACTACATTGAATAATCAATTTTCAATTTTGGTGATTATTGTCAAGAGCAAAATTTTAACAGCTCTTTCAAGAGTTTATGCAGTATCATTGGTACCAAAAACAAACCTAGAGCTAGCTCTTCAGAACACCAAGTCAATTAGCTTTTTCACAAACACCATGAAGACTAAATTATTATATCAAAAGAGTTGGTGACTTAGACAAACGCAATATGGATTCATTCAACTGTTATTGCCAAAATTGGACACAATGCGAGAAAAATTTTAACTCACCCTAAGATACATCTGTCCCTGTCCAGCCGAGTTTCCACCCAGCAACACTGATTGGTTGAGGGCTGGAGTCGTTGCAGAGGTGGCAGGGCCGTGGGGACGAGGATTAGTCATTGTCCCGCCTGCAGACGTGGTGCTGAGGTTGACCTGGGAGGAACAGAAAGTTACATTTTTACCAAAAAACTGCCGACAACTTTCATAAACAAGCAGTGTAACTATCCATTCCATAATAAATGAAAAAAAAAACTTACAGTGGTGGGCACCTGGGACATGCTGTTACTTTGGGTATTGGACTGGCGACTAGCTGCAAGCGTGGCCTGGTTCAAAGAGAGAAATTATATGAATGGAGTGTAATGCTTCTGCTGATCATATTTTTCTACCACCAGTGTTTTTATGCCACAATTATGGTTACCTGTTGCACAGCAGCCAAGTTTTGGAGTTGGGCACTATTGATCTGCTGCTGCAGCATGAGCTGCTGGAAGTACTGTGCTGCATTTGGCTGTCTTTGTAGTGCTTGGAGAGCCTAAACAAACACACAAAAATAAATACATACATAGACTATTTTAAGAGTTATCCAAAAGTGTTAATATTCATGCATTATCATAAATTTACAACATTAAACATTAGTCTTCTAGTCACATCCATGCATTATTTCATGCACACAAACTCTCACCTGTACAGCCTGTCTCTCGTATAGAGACATGTGAGCTATCTGTGGTGCACGGGAATTCCCACTTGTCTGAGGATTTCCATTGGTGGGGCCTGTGTTTTGGTCTTCACCTGCATCCATGTTTGCTGCTCAAAACGCAATAAATACTTCCATCTACTGCATAACTTTTAAACTGTAAATATCTTAGCACGAAGGCTTGTTGAACATGCAGACACTTGCTCTTCGCTAAGCCTGAACACTCAAAACAAATTTACATAAAACTCAAAAGACCAGTTCTGACAATTTAAGTACCTTTAAAAAAAAAGGGGGTCAATAGGTTTCTATCGTCTCAAACACACTACTGGCACAAATAAGACGCCTGAGAGGCAGTTTGTTCCCTGATCGCGGCCAACAGGAGCTTTGCTGTGTTTTCATTCACAAACCACTCATCAACTTGATAGATGAATACGAGCGACAGAACAACATGGAGGAAACCTCAAAAACACAAGAGAGAGGCTAGCCAACTGTGGCTAACTACAATGGACTTCGCTAGTTAGCTTTACCTAAACACAAGTCTGACACGCCGCGATCAAAACATATTAACTTTTGAAACCAGGTCGGAAAAAAAAAAAAACGAGTGCAACGGTGTTGAATGAAAGCGCAAGAACCGCTGTTTTGTCGCTAAAGCTAACGTTTGCTGGCATAAAAAAGATGCAGCGTTAGTTCAACATAGAAAGGCTAGTCGACTAGCGATGCTAGCAGGCAGAAAGCTAGCATCTACCTGACCCTCACCCCTAGGAAGAAATCAATGTTGAGTGGATTTCGACGTGCTTGGGTGTTTACCTCGCCTTGATATTTCTATCCTTCTCACAGTTAAATGCAATTATGTTTGTATTCCGATCTTGGTTTTAACTGGAAAACAGCGACAGCCCCTATCAGGGTTTTTGCCTCCAACGAAACCCCGCCCCTCACAGATCTTCTTCTTCTTATGCTGCTGCTGCCGCTGCTGCTGCTTCGAGCGTATCTGCAGGCGGCAAACAAAGGTTATAGTATATTTCTTTAACTCGCATCTATGTGATCACAGAAACGATCTTTTCTCATACATTTTACAGAATCCGGTGTGTGAAAAAAAAAAGGAAAAAATAGTTGTCGATCAAACGAATGTGAAAAGGTAGACAAAGGTAAATAAGGACGTAGCAGTAAGAAAGTATTGACTGCATATGAATAAATGACAGCATCGACAAAAGTCAATGTACCTTAATCAGGGACCACTAAAGACAATTATTTAGAATATAACGAAAGATGGGGCAAAACCTTACCTTACACCAGCCTATAGTAACTAATTGTTATTTTCTTTTGGGTGAAATCTTTAGAGTTTACAGGTTCATTCCATATATAGCTTTGTTTGTACATTGAATGTTTGGTCATTTTTAACTTTTCAATAAGGCACTTGAACTTTTACATTTTGAAAGCGCAAGTTACATTTCATCAACTCAATTATACCCATGGGCACAGCCCTTATCACAGAAACAAATTTGTTGTGTTTGACCAGAAAAGATATGGCTCTTAGGAAGCTTTCAAATCTATAGATATAAGTCACTGATAAAAGTTGTGAACGCAACACAGTTTCCATGACTGCAAAGCCTGTTGACAGAACTTTGAGAGTTTTATTGGCAATTTAGACCCAGTGTAGTTATATCCCATTAGGAACTTTTAGCTGATTCAATTTTTAAATCAGTTGTGTGGAATAAAATTCCATGATGATTCTGGCAATCCCAGACATTTTTTAAGCCACTTGATCTTAATGGTGCCATTTAAATGGGCAAAATCTAGTACTTCTAAGTCTCCTGCTGCCATCTCTAAACTGAGAGATTCTTTTTTAAGCTGATTGTGTCAATTTTTTCCGAACAATTTTAATAAATTAAATACATTTACCCTTAAGAACACATTGTCAACAAAAAAATTATGTAGTGGGATGAAACTTGTTAAACCTTTAGTTTTGGTTAGCAACACTATTCCAAAAATGGAACAGTGACTAAAAAGAATCTTTTCAAATATACCAAGATATTCAACACATTGTTTTGCACCGGTTTTAAAAATGACTTTCTCTTCTGTGTCATATTAATATAAAATCTACACTTCTGTTGACGTTGACCTGAAGTTTCTGAAAATTCAACAGTTGCATGCAATGCACTCTGTATTTGCCATCTATACTTATCAGTTGGTTTTGTAATTTTTATATCTTTATTAAACTTGTTAAGTCTTGAATACCAGGACTATTTGTAAGTTAAAAAAAAAAAGTTCAGCAAAAATCAATAATCAAAAGCAAGTAATAGGACAGCCTTGATGAATACCTCTAAAGAGAAATACTGGGATATAGAAACGGAGTATTTATAAATAACAGGACAATTGTCTCACTTTGACCGATTAAATTCTGCTGTATGTCATTTGCAGTAAAAGAACGTCATATAATTTTCAATAATTTGGGATTCTGAACTGATAATACTGTTTATATTAAAAGATACAATATTATTCCTTTTTCTATTTCTCTTTTCTAAACCACAGTTTTTTCCAACTCTTCTAACCACTTAGCTCTGGACCCGATGCAGGGGCCTCATATACATTCTATCAATCTCTCCTTTGAGACTTAAGTGTTTTTAATTCATCTTCAAATAAATTGTATCTTGAAGTTAACAATTGTAACTGGTTTATTAAGAAATCTTCTTTGATAGAATTTCATTTTTTGAATTCCTCTGCTAAACAGGGATCTCTCTAACTTTATAGAATTATAATTTTTGAATTGGACGCATTTTTTTTTCATTAAAATATGTTTTGCAAGTAACTCTACACTTTCTTTTTTTAATCATCCAATATGCAATTATTTAACTTCCAGTACCCTCTGAGGTTTGGCTTTTCTTTTTGGCCCTCCAAGAGAGAGAATGCTTCAGGAACAGTGAAATGTTCATGTGGGACAGTTTGTTTGATACGATTTTTATATACAATTTGTGAGTCAACCCATCCGGCGTGTTTTGGTTGACCTACACTCAGTTGGCAGTTGATTTAGTACACCCATCTAAAACTAATGGAGTCTAATCCAAAAGTCCCGCAGTAAATCATATCTGCATGAAAGTTATAAATGATTAGTTGTTGTTGAAACTGTTTCAGAGGGGTGTTGATTCAGTGGTATTATCACTTTGGAGGATGTAGTTTGTGATGCTTTTGAACTGTATTGCATAATACATCGAGGTGTCTCTGTTGTTTACCCTAACCTCATTGAAATGGGGTGGCCAAAGTAATAGCAATACCTTTACCATAATTTCATATATCCCATTACCTACTGTAAGTCAATACAATTAAAGAGCACAACCAACTTCAGCCTCCAAAATAAGTTTTTTTTGCATGACCAAACTAAGTAAATCATTACATAACATTTATCTCATTTATTTGTAATCATTATTTTCCTACTTTCAGTTGTTGTATGTTGTAATGTATTTCCCAGTTATATAATGCGTTTGATGCTATTTGTGTTTTGTAATTATGCATTTTTTAAACTGCTACTATGAAGAAGAAACAAAAAAAAGGTCATAAACAAACTCCAATAGATAAAATATAATTTTTCCTAAGTTGAAAACAATAATAACATGCTCATTTAGTCTCTTTTTCAGACAGATCTCGCTTGCATTTCAAGTGCTGTTGTTTACCGTAATGTTTTTCAGCTATACTCCATATATGGAGTTGACAATGTAAATCATTCCTTTGATGTTCATTCCATTGATGGTGTCACTCGGAACACTGATGTCATAATGTCGTAATTCCAGAAGCTCCTTTAAACATCATTCCTCTGATGATGTCACTCGGAATTCCGATGTCAGCACCAAATGAGAGTTGGGGAGATAAGTAAGAATTACAGTCTATGTAATTGGTAGCATTCGAATTTTGGAAATGGAGCCAACATCAAGACCTGCTAACACAGAGAACGGACATTTTCAGATGGATGCTAACCCCACCACTCCTATTTCATCGGCCTGTCTGACGACAAAAGAAAGCCAAATGGAGGAATCATCAACTAAAATCCAGCGCTTCAAAACATTCTCTGTAGAAAGTTGTAAAAGAGATGAAGAAACTGCTGCCTGCGCTAAAGATGAACCACCACCCAGAGCTGACGCAACTACATCAGCCCTTTTTGAGTATCAATTTTTGGATCAATTTTACTCTATAAGCACTAGTGATCTTCTGATTGGTAATTTGGGTTGGTACTATGTACAGAAGTTTGTGGGGCAAGGTGGGTTTGGAAGAGTGGCCCAGTGCTTGAAATTAGACATCATGAAGAAGGTGGCAGTTAAGATTGTGAGAAAAGACAAGTACTTGCTTGGTAAATCCGAGATAGCCACGCTTGAAAGTCTGAGGGAACTTGACCACAAGAAGAACAACTTGGTCAGCTTCATCGAGCATTTTCAGCACAAAGAAAATCTATGTCTGGTATTTGAAATGCTGGACATGAATTTGGATGATTTCATAAGCAAGAACAACAGATCACTGCCTCTCTCTGGGATTCGAGTAATCACAGAACAGATTCTGGTGGCTCTGACAGCCCTCAAGAGCATAGGTCTGGTACATGCAGACATTAAGCCAGACAACATAATGTTCGTTAATCATAAGTTGCAGCCTTTCAAGGTGAAACTGATTGATTTTGGTATGACTATTCCCATCTCCAAAATGTCCCTTGGCACTCAAATGCAAGTACTTAGCTATAGGGCCCCTGAAGTCCTGTTGGGCCTTCCATTGAATGAGGCAGTAGACATGTGGAGTCTTGGCTGCATTTTGGCCTACCTATCCCTGGGAAAGGACCTGTATCCATTTGATTGTGGAACTGAGGTAATGAGATTCATCATTCAAATGCAGGATCAGCCTGATTATCGCTTGCTGTTTTCTGGAATGTATTCCGGATTCTTTTTCAGCAAAAACCTAGCCTCCCCTAGTCCTTCATGGGAGCTGAATACATGGTGCAAGTTGCCCTGTTGCAAGAACAAAGGCTCAGTGACCAAGAAGCCAATGGGCATTTTTGACAAGTTTACCAGTATCAATGATATGGTGAAGATTTGCCCTGAGGTGAATGATAACTATGAGTATGAGGCCTTTGTAAGCTTCCTCAAACAGTTGCTGTGTGTAGATCCTGAAATAAGAATCACCTCCAGTGAAGCTCTGGAGCATCGTTTTATTACCAGCAAATACTCTCCGATGGATTCTGACCCCGACCCTCATATGTCACCAGCCTTTTCAATGTTAAAACGCAACCAAATGGAAACATCATCAGCTGAATTCAACCGCTTTAAAACGTTCAGCGTAGAAAATTGCCAAGGACCCTCTATTACAAGCCTGGATGACCCAGTTTTAGCTGATAAAGAAACTGCTACTTGCACAAAGTATGAGCCACCACCCAAAGCTAACCTAAAAGAAGCCAACACCGTTTGTTCTACGTATGGACCTACTACTACAGCTGACAGAACCACTGCTGACACCAACAAGAAACCGCCTGCCACGGCCGACACAACTAAAGTTAGCAGTGATTATAGTGGGAACATTACCACTGATGGAGACATCGAAGGACTTGTTCAAGTCAAAACCAGGAAGAAGTTTTTGAAGAGAGCTCGATGTTTCTTCTCAAGGTTGTTCAAGAATATGAATTGTTTCAGTGTAGATGTTGCTTAATAAAGACCCGAAACTACTAAAAACAACACCTAAATTAAAAAAAAAAAAAAAAAGATATAAAAATTCCAAGTTATTGATATCTTTAAAATCAATAACTTGGACTGATTAAAAAAAAAAAGGTATAAAAATTCCAAGTTATTGATATCTTTAAAATCAATAACTTGGACTGATTAAAAAAAAAAAGATATAAAAATTCCAAGTTATTGATATCTTTAAAATCAATAACTTGGACTGATTAAAAAAAAAAGAGATAAAAATTCCAAGTTATTGATATCTTTAAAATCAATAACTTGGACTGATTAAAAAAAAAAAGATATAAAAATTCCAAGTTATTGATATCTTTAAAATCAATAACTTGGACTGATTAAAAAAAAGATAAAATTCCAAGTTATTGATATCTTTAAAATCAATAACTTGGACTGATTAAAAAAAAAAGATATAAAAATTCCAAGTTATTGATATCTTTAAAATCAATAACTTCAACTGATTTAAAAAAAAACCAAAAAAAAACAAGACCTAAAAATTGAATGAAATTGGTTTGATGACTCTGCACTGAGTCAGAATTTCAGGTCCCCACTTAATATGCCTGGACAAATTCAGACAGTTAAGTGTTCAAATACACAATTGAAGGTCAAATTGAAAAAAATACTTTACAATTCTGTCGTTGAATGAAAATGAGAAATAATGCACTGAGGTAATGGTAATGATAATGATATCGAGGAAAAAATATTTTGAGCAACAATGGTAATTAAGTGCATGACACTTCAAAATTCTTGATGAATAGTGTGGAAAAAAATGTTGGAACAATTAATTATTCATGAGCAATCAATTTAAAATCTTGTGTTTTTGCTACCATTTAGGAATTAAGTTGTAATAAAGACTATATTTGATTGTAAAGCAAAAGCTGTTTCCTGTAACTCAATGTATTTTGTTTGTTGAAAATAACTTCATCATAATTGTTATGATTTAAATAATAAAATAATAGAATAATAAAATAATAAATAAATAAATGCAAAGTGTTTGATTTGATTCCCAGAGCAAGATAAATGTATCACCTGCAAAAAATGACAAATTTTAAGAAATCAGCTCATTGGAAATATTTGTCTGGTATTTGAAATGCTGGACATAAGTATTAATAATCCAATAGAGAGGTCTGTCATACCACTCCACATGTCTGAGAATCGAGTTAGCACCCCTGAAGTCCTGCTGGGCCTTCATTTGAATGAGCAGCAGACATGTGGTCTCTTCTTGCTTTTTTTTGGCCTATCCTACCTACTGCAGGACCTGTATTCATTCGATTGTGGAACTGAGGTAATGAGATTTATCATTCAGATCCAGGGTCAGCCTGATGATCATTTGCTGAATTCTGAAATATATGTCATATACTTGGAGGCTGAATACACAGTGCTAGAAACCCTGTTGCAAGAATGTAGGCCCAATGATCAAATGGCATATTAGTGTTTTTGACAAGTTTACCAGTATTGATGATGATCGGTGACAAGACTCAACCTGAGGTGAATGATAACTATGAGTATGAGGCCTTTGTAAGCTTCCTCAAACAGTTGCTGTGTGTAGATCCTGAAATAAGAATCACCTCCAGTGAAGCTCTGGAGCATCGTTTTATTACCAGCAAATACTCTCCGACGGATTCTGACCCCGACCCTCATATGTCACCAGCCTTTTCAATGTTAAAACGCAACCAAATGGAAACATCATCAGCTGAATTCAACCGCTTTAAAACGTTCAGCATAGAAAATTGTCAAGGACCCTCTATTACAAGCCTGGATGACCCAGTTTTAGCTGATAAAGAAACTGCTACTTGCACAAAGTATGAGCCACCACCCAAAGCTAACCTAAAAGAAGCCAACACCGCTTGTTCTCTTGTATGGACTACTACCTACAGCTGACAGAACCACCACTGACAACAACAACAAAAAACCGCCCACACACGTAACACACAGTTAGCAGTGATTATAGTGGGAACATTACCACTGATGGAGACATCGAAAGGACTTTTCAAGTCAAAACCAGGAAGAAGTTTTTGAAGAGAGCTCGATGTTTCTTCTCAAGGTTGCTCAAGAATATGAATTATTTCAGTGTAGATGTTGCTTAATAAAGACCCGAAACTACTAAAAACAACACCTAAATTAAAAAAAAAAAAAAAAAAAAAGATATAAAAATTCCAAGTTATTGATATCTTTAAAATCAATAACTTGGACTGATTAAAAAAAAGATATAAAAATTCCAAGTTATTGATATCTTTCAAATCAATAACTTGGACTGATTAAAAAAAAAAAGAGATAAAAATTCCAAGTTATTGATATCTTTCAAATCAATAACTTGGACTGATTAAAAAAAAAAAGATATAAAAATTCCAAGTTATTGATATCTTTCAAATCAATAACTTGGACTGATTAAAAAAAAAAGATATAAAAATTCCAAGTTATTGATATCTTTCAAATCAATAACTTGGACTGATTAAAAAAAAAGATATAAAAATTCCAAGTTATTGATATCTTTAAAATCAATAACTTGGACTGATTAAAAAAAAAGATAAAAATTCCAAGTTATTGATATCTTTCAAATCAATAACTTGGACTGATTAAAAAAAAAAGATATAAAAATTCCAAGTTATTGATATCTTTAAAATCAATAACTTGGACTGATTAAAAAAAAAAGAGATAAAAATTCCAAGTTATTGATATCTTTAAAATCAATAACTTGGACTGATTAAAAAAAAGATATAAAAATTCCAAGTTATTGATATCTTTCAAATCAATAACTTGGACTGATTAAAAAAAAAAGATATAAAAATTCCAAGTTATTGATATCTTTAAAATCAATAACTTGGACTGATTAAAAAAAAAAAGATATAAAAATTCCAAGTTATTGATATCTTTCAAATCAATAACTTGGACTGATTAAAAAAAAAAAAAGAAATAAAAATTCCAAGTTATTGATATCTTTCAAATCAATAACTTGGACTGATTAAAAAAAGATATAAAATTCCAAGTTATTGATATCTTTCAAATCA
This sequence comes from Istiophorus platypterus, assembly GCA_016859345.1. Classification (NCBI taxonomy): domain Eukaryota; kingdom Metazoa; phylum Chordata; class Actinopteri; order Istiophoriformes; family Istiophoridae; genus Istiophorus; species Istiophorus platypterus. The sequence goes on from CM029126.1 coordinate 10,894,970, forward strand.
ATAACTTGGACTGATTAAAAAAAAGATATAAAATTCCAAGTTATTGATATCTTTCAAATCAATAACTTGGACTGATTAAAAAAAAATATAAAAATTCCAAGTTATTGATATCTTTCAAATCAATAACTTGGACTGATAAAAAAAGATATAAAAATTCCAAGTTATTGATATCTTTAAAATCAATAACTTGGACTGATTAAAAAAAAAGATATAAAAATTCCAAGTTATTGATATCTTTAAAATCAATAACTTGGACTGATTAAAAAAAAAAAGAGATAAAAATTCCAAGTTATTGATATCTTTAAAATCAATAACTTGGACTGATTAAAAAAAAAAAAGATATACAAATTCCAAGTTATTGATATCTTTAAAATCTATAACTTGGACTGATTAAAAAAAAAGATATAAAAATTCCAAGTTATTGATATCTTTCAAATCAATAACTTGGACTGATTAAAAAAAAAAGATATAAAAATTCCAAGTTATTGATATCTTTCAAATCAATAAGTTGGACTGATTAAAAAAAAAGATATAAAAATTCCAAGTTATTGATATCTTTCAAATCAATAACTTGGACTGATTAAAAAAAAAAAAGATATAAAAATTCCAAGTTATTGATATCTTTAAAATCAATAACTTGGACTGATAAAAAAAAAGATAAAATTCCAAGTTATTGATATCTTTCAAATCAATAACTTGACTGATTAAAAAAAAAAGATATAAAATTCCAAGTTATTGATATCTTTAAAATCAATAACTTGACTGATTAAAAAAAAGATATAAAAATTCCAAGTTATTGATATCTTTAAAATCAATAACTTGGACTGATTAAAAAAAAAAAAAGATATAAAAATTCCAAGTTATTGATATCTTTAAAATCAATAACTTGGACTGATTAAAAAAAAGATAAAAATTCCAAGTTATTGATATCTTTCAAATCAATAACTTGGACTGATTAAAAAAAAAAGATATAAAAATTCCAAGTTATTGATATCTTTAAAATCAATAACTTGGACTGATTAAAAAAAGAGATATAAAATTCCAAGTTATTGATATCTTTAAAATCAATAACTTGGACTGATTAAAAGAAAAAGAGATAAAAATTCCAAGTTATTGATATCTTTCAAATCAATAACTTGGACTGATTAAAAAAAAATGTATAAAAAATTCCAAGTTATTGATATCTTTAAAATCAATAACTTGGACTGATTAAAAAAAGAAAAAAAGATATAAAAATTCCAAGTTATTGATATCTTTCAAATCAATAACTTGGACTGATTAAAAAAAAAGATAAAAAATTCCAAGTTATTGATATCTTTAAAATCAATAACTTGGACTGATTAAAAAAAAAAAAAGATATAAAAATTCCAAGTTATTGATATCTTTAAAATCTATAACTTGGACTGATTAAAAAAAAAAAGGTATAAAAATTCCAAGTTATTGATATCTTTAAAATCAATAACTTGGACTGATTAAAAAAAGATATAAAATCCAAGTTATTGATATCTTTAAAATCAATAACTTGGACTGATTAAAAAAAGATAAAAATTCCAAGTT